>OX155959.1:3243267-3601700 GCA_944548615.1 Micropterix aruncella
ACTTAGTACTGAGAAACGCGAAGAGATGGTTGGATAAAAATTTATTGACCTTAAATATTAGTAAAACGAATCTTATGACCTTTAGCAAGACAAACACTGACCAAACTTAAACTATAAATCTTCACTCATGCATCAAAACACAAGATTGCCAGTGTATGAATGTCGACAGGGTGTCCTCCATTAAGTACTTGCGCGTGATGTTAACAACAGACAGCGCTGGGAGGATTATTTAACGAATGTTACAGCAAGACTGAGAAAACTTCGGGAATTTGCGGAACATCTTAGATTTCAATACGCTAAGAAGTGTCTACTTTTCTGTCTGCGAGTCGGTCATTCGATACGGCATCGTAACTTGTGGTTGTGCGGTAAAAACGCTACTGGCCAGCCTTTACAGAGCGCAAAATGCTACACTGAGGGTGATCAATAAAAAACCCCAAAACATATTCTTCCGATGACCTTTTCCGAGAGTATAGAGTGTTGAGTGTGAGAAAAATGTGTGTGCTGGTAACTCTCACTAAATTTTAGTGAGAGTGAAGAGAACAGAAAAAAGCCAGCAATCTCGTGTGACAAGAAGATCAAAACAAACACATTTTGCAATACAGCTCAGGAGATCCGCATTTGGCCAATACAGTTTCTCTTATCTTGCCCCCAAATTTTACAATTGCCTACCACTAAACATTAAAGATATTAAAATTTCACATACATACAAAAATAGGTTGAGTGCCTACCTCTCAAATTGTATAATGCAAATATTGAACACCTTATTAAATAATTGAATCAATCAAATAAAAACATAATAGTATGTAGGTAGGAATAAAAATTGATGATTTGTAAATATATTTTTTTTTTATTTATTTATTTTGTATATTATTAAAACATACATATATTTTCATTTTTATCATGTTTTAAAAAAAATAATAGATTATTGATAATTTTAATGACATTTTCTTACGAATTTTAATTAGGTTATTAGGTTTTTGTTTAAATTGTATATTAAAATAAATTTAAATAAATTGTAACAAAAATCCAAATTTGCGTGGAATGTTATGTTTCAAAAACCTGTTGCACGCATTGCAACATGTTTCGCGTGTATTTCTTGTGTTTTTTTTATATTGGTCTTACTCAGTTTTTGAGTTGTTTCATAATTATGGTTCCAAATCATAAAGCATTTCTCCAAAACAGAAAAAAAAATCGTTAAAAGCTTTGACATTTGACCTGTCAAAATAGAAATAGCCGTATTGCGCGGTCCAATAAAAAATGACTCTTCTGGTGTCCTTGCCATGACAAAAAAACAAGAGATTTGCTAAAAAAAACAAGTTCAAAAGAACCTTTTTAATAAATGTAATAAATATTACAAAAATATTACTATTTTATTGTAAACGAGTTGTCATGAGTTTTTTTATGTCCTAAAGTTGGTTTAACGACAGTTATTTCCGGTCTGTCCAACCTAGCCAGAGTCATTGAGGGGGGACATTGTTTCCAAGATGGCGCGAGGAGGAGCACTTCTGACTCGCGCTGGGCGACAAAAAACCCGCAAAAAGCGAAGTGATCCGCGAGGTTGTGTGCACCAGAAGTGCGGCGTTTTAAAGTAATGTGAGCAAGGTCCTATTTTTTTGCGTGGTTTTGGCTGTGTCGCCTTTTATTTCCAATTGTAACAAACCCTAACGAATCGGCCAACAGTGCCCAGATTCATTCTCGCCTGGATATTTGAAATTGAACCTGAAAAACCACATGTACCATGTCAGAAGAAGAGATTGACGGAGCTACCTGCTGATTAAAGGACCTTTGTTTTTATAACTTTAATTTTGTAGTTTTATTTTAAAATTGCGAAGGTTTGTTCTCCGTTTTGCCAAATTTAGTGCCATACCAAATTTTTTAATTTTTCCGTCATCACCTAACCTAACTTATGGCATTTTTTCTTTTTCCGCGTTTTGGATAAATGCGGTGGCACTATTGTTTTTTGTGTTGGTATAACGCGATAGGATCCCTAATCGCACGTTATAAAATATAATATTAAAGATTACATAAGATGTTTATAATTAAAAATAAATTGTCTACCTTGGAACAGGCGGCAGCCTAGTTAGGTTATGACTTTTGTATATTGTAGCTACTGATAATTTGAAATCAATAAAATAATGGATTTTCAAAAAATCGTTTATTTTGTTTTAGCCTTTTTGGTGGCATTACTTTACAGTAAACAAGAAGTTATATTAAATTTATTTTAGTATTAATAATAAGTCAAAAAATACTTTTTATTTTAATAAGTTAGCATTCCTAGTTTCGGAGATATTAAGGTTTATGTTATTGACACGGATTCATTGCATTGTAAACAGTTCTCGTCGCGTCATTTAAAATGAGCAAAAGCGCCGTATTGGATCATATAGTGTTATGCTAATAGACAGCAGCGAGAAGATTACATATCGATGGCTTAGAATGCAAATGTGTTAAGTGACTTTTTTTACGAAAATGAGTTAAGTACTACATGACATCCAATATATTGATCTCCACATTCTGTGCTAATGTGGTTAGCATCTAACAACCAAGGCTTCGAATACTTAATCGTAAAAACTGTGGTAAGTGCATCAAACAAAGTTTTTTGAAATGTTAATGTTGCATAATCATTTACCACTATTGATATCTAGGTAATCAAAATTAAATCATCATAAAATGCATATGTGTTATCATCAGTTGATACAATATTCTCCAAAGCATGCTTAACCCTACACATGCTTAATGGTTTTATTTACTCTTATAACACATTCTAAAAGTAGGAAGATGAGATCAAAATAAAATAAAAATAATATAATAAAAATGAAAATGTGGTAACTACATACCTACATTATTATATTACCATATAAAAATGTGGTAAGTACCACCTCTTGTCGGTTTTTTTTTATTAATACATAAAATACTAATAAATTAATATAATTATTATAATATAGTGTAAGCCAAATACATATACTATAGGTTAAAAATATTAACTGAAATTATTTCTCTATCTGTTTCGAGATTATTATATCTAAACTTTCAAAAAGCTCTCCTGTAAAATTTTGAAATTTGCAGTTGACACATCGATATATTCGTTCAAGGTGGCAAGTTTCCACCGTAACGCGCCCGAGTTCCAAGAAAATTGCTCAATTGATAGCAACCATCAAAGGTGGTGAATTTAAAAAAAAAAGATGGGAGAGCACAGCGCCGGCTCGAGGAAACTTGGCACCCTAGGCAAAAGACTAGTATGGCGCCCATTTAAAAAAATTACAAAACATTAATTGGGTAATTTTTAATCAAATAATTAGAGCACAGATATGACTTATCTACTTATATATAATTATAATACAAACTTTTTAAAAAAAAATACAACCGACTTCAAACAATTTTTGCACATATTTTCCAGTTATTTTGATTTTAAAATCAAACTACTGAACTAATTTTGATTAAATTTCTATGGGACCAATCTGAAAGTATATTCTTTCAAATACAAAGAATTTTCCAAATCGCGTCATAAATGACGGAGATCTGAGGTAACAAACATTAAAAAAAAAAAAAACATTCAACCGAATTGAGAACCTACTCCTTTTATTGAAGTCGGTTAAAAAGAGAATATATCCACCTTCTTTAGCTGTATGGAGTGAAATGTAAGATTTTTTTAAAAGACTAATTAGAGATTAAATCAAGCAAGTTTTATTTTCCTTGCCTTTATGTTAGCAAAAGTGGAAACGATCTCCTTTAATCTATTGTTTGAGCTATTTCTTGTTCTATAAATAAAGTCGACAACCCCACAAGTCTTTTTTGGGTCATTGTGGAGCGCAGATACGTTTTAATTAGTTTTAATTTAAAAAACTGCGCTCACCACTGGCCACAGACACGGGAAGTGTCAGCAGCACCCTTATTTGAACGCGCGTTCGAACCTTTCATCGATTCGCGTGGTCGTGTCGCAGATATTAATGCTCTGATACATACGCTACTAGATCGCCTCGCCGCGCCGCCCCCCAAAATAGGAGCGCCCTAGGCAATTGCCTAGTTTGGCTATATGGACGGGCCGGCCCTGGGAGAACACCGAAAACTTACGTATCGATACTGTTTGGCCGATATTGAAGAGTTTCTGTGAATCCCTGGAGCATTATGTGGCATTCCGGAAAAACTCCCAATTGCATTTTTCTTCAGGTAAAGGTACTTGATGCTGTGAGTAGATACCACCCAGGAAGCCGTCACCATCACCGTAACGCAGACACCGAAATACATCTAAAAAGAAAACACTATAGGTAAAGTATTGATTGGAGTTTATTCAAGTTTACGCCTCAAAAATCGATTTCATTTGAAGCCCCTGGTACTACAATTTGATAAGTAGTAATATCTATACTAATAATATAAAGTAGTAATGTTTGTGTTTGTAAGTTTGTATGTAGGGGGTAACCTTCGAAACTACTTATCCGATTTCAATATTATCAAATTCTTTCACTAATAGAAATCTCCATTATCAACGAGTGCTATATATCTCTAATATCTATTATATATAATAAAGTGCTATATATGACCCCAAATTTTTCAAGGAAACCATTTAGTCGTTTTTCGATGACCTTCTCCAAAATTTTTGAGAAATTACTCAATAGGGCTACGGGTCGATAATTTTCTACGCTCGTGGGATCGCCCATTTTAATATATCGGTGTAATCTTGGCTACTTTATGACAATCTGGAAATATTCCCTTTGAAAAGCTTAAATTATAAAAATATGTTAGACAAGGTGCCAGTACACGTTTATGGATTTTAATTACGCTAACAGGTATGTCATCGAGACCAGTTGATTTTTTGTTCTTTGGAGAGTCGATACATTTTTCTATTTCTTGATTCTTGATCGATAGTTTGATCCTTATTAAATGTAGTTTATGTAGAACTCTTTGGATGCTTTCTATTTTTCTAGTTTTCATATATTTTTGTTATTGAATTGTTGATTCTCTATGTTTTCTCATTATTTCTGTTGTTTTTCATTTTTCTAGTTTTTATGTTATTTGTACCTACCAATTTTATTTGATATGTAATTTCTATACCCAGATCGGGTTTTTGAAAATAATTTTTTCTTATTCTTCTTATTCTTATTCTTATAGCCTATATTTTATTGCGACAAATATTGGTTTTCAATAAGAAATCACGATATTTGTAAATGAAGTCGGAGAAAAATGAGCTTTTGAGTTGTTTATCAGCGTGCGCTGACGAATACGTTTGATATATTGTGAAAAGAAAATATAACATATTTATAGATGTGAAAAGAAAATATAACAAAAACATCGGCCTCAAAGAGATCTATATAAAAGTCGGCGACAGCATATATAGCCGTCAAATAGGAAATTTTAGGAGAAATAATTAGTAATAGCTTGAAATTTGGCATATACATATGTTCTTTGATGTATACTGTTAAACATACTAAAAGACCCCTACTCTATCTGTTAAGCTCGACCCGCCATCTTGGAAAAATGGCGCCCAGGTTCAGTTTTTCGCTTATATCTCGCTAACTTTAGCGATAGCGACAGCCAGTCAGGGAGTCTGGAAACAGTACTGTTTCCTATAGAGCGGGATTAGTTTTTATCCTTAGCTCTTGAAACGACCAATCGGCTACCTGATACCGGGTGAACAACTGGGCAAAGTATGGCGTGGTCCGCGATAGATTCTGTCGACACCGTATCACTGCTATGTAAGGGAGAGGACCGCGAAAGCGACGTCGAACCTGGAACCAGTCGGGAGACCGGAGTAATCTGGTTACAACATCGCCGAAACGGGTGGGCCATAAACTTTACGAGGTAAATTCGTTTTATCTTATTCATAATATTATATTTATACCAGAATAAAATTTATTCCAACACATAAAGTCGTGTTTTCGTTTCCTAAGTAGTAATGGGATTATAAAAATATGTATATAAATTGGAATCATAACATATTTGGCGACGAGGACTAAAATAATTAATTATTAAAAAGTATTTCACAAAATATGAATGCGTAGAAAATGATATCATAATTCATTGAAAGCGGCGCAAGGCGCGGCAATGTTAAAATGTTTGATCATAATGAGCTTGACTTTCAAATATTTAAGGAGAAGGTACGTAATTACTTTATTGCCAATGAAGTGAAGGACGATGTTAAAAAGCCACCTTGATGAGATCTTTGTCGAATGCAACTTATGAACTTCTACGATGTTTGACAATATCACATCGAAGTATTGGACATAGAATCATGTGCATTACTGCAAGATGACATGGACGCGGTGTACCTTTGGAGCATAGACTACAAGCTATAGGGTATAGGTGAGGGTAAAGCCCCGCACGGGGCAAGTCCACGAACGGGGTTTTAGGAGTGAATTTTTGTAATTACTTCGATAGCCGCCAGGTGGCTGACCCGTCTCAACAACTTCCAGTTCCACACCAATCTTCAAGAAGTTCGGTCGCACGTGAGCCTGGAAAATGCGGTAAGTCTGTTTTTTCGTGTTTTGATGTAATATTTATTTTTGAGTTTTTATAAAACTGTTTAAGCTATTTTCGCAATTAAAGTTACGGTGATGAACCGCCTGGTTTAGCTTCACATTCGAGTGTCAAGTTCCTTGATATCATTTGCTTACATAGTTGGAGACAACGCCATGTTGAAATTTTGAAATGGGGCAAAACCACGCACCTTATTTGGGGCAAGTCCTCGCATTACCAAGAAGTGCGGGGATTTGCCCTAACACCAGGAAATCACCGTTTTCATATTTTTGTCCTCATTCCAGCAATTAAAATCGCAAGTTACAGATAATCGGGCCGCCAAATTACAATCCATTGTTTTTCCGTTATTTTGAAAGTTAAGGGCATTTGTTTTTTCATGTTTGAATTGTGATAAGAGTTAAAGTATTTCTTAATAATGTTTGAAGACAAAGACTAAGTCGTAACACCGTAATGTTTGTTAAATAGCAAAAATATAGTTTATTGGATATTAATGCGTTATTTTTGTTTTGTTTTTTCCCCAAACCCTAATTCTGGCTTTTTGTGGCAATTTTTCTTGGCGTGCCCCATTTTTTGGGGCAAACCCCCGCCATTGTTTTTTATATATAATTTAAAATTTTTCTGCAACTGATGATTGAACATGCTTGAAATTTTCAGGGGTTATAGGTAAGATCCTAATCTAAAACACCAATAAAAAAGTGAAAAAAAAAAAATACGTGTGGCACTCGAGGACTGCCACGGTAAAGCTATTGCATAGCATTTTTAACAACTTATACAATTATAATTATTTATTTCTTTTATTTTTTCTGATATTAGATAACTGCGCTCTATCGGAAAACGTTGAAATTATTCCGAATCATTTGCGGCTGCGGTAGCAAATGATTCGGAATTATTTAAACGTCTTCCGATAGAGCGCCACGCACGAATTTTTTATTCGATAAAGCAAAAAAAGACGGATTATTCGAAAAAAATCGTAGATAAAAAGATAGATAATTAAATTATCTTTAAATAGTGCAGGTTTTATAATAATACGCCAGATAGTATTTGCGTAGTAGTCGTTTTTGTGTTCGGTTAGACCTAATTTCACAAATTATTTACACTATGTAATATAAAGAAAATCTGAAATATTCAAAGCTAAGAATCCTAGGAAAATAGTCTTGTTTACCATATATTTTTTTCGAATCGTAAGCAGTACTCGTTTAGACGTAATTATCAGTTTAAAATCATTAATTTTCGTTAAGAAATTTCTTCATTCGGTCGCCGCGCTGGCCTAGGCCCGCGATAAAAGCTATGCAATAGCTTAAAAATCTATCTCTAATTCTCCACAATTTTCAAAAAACCGAAAATTGCGGGGCCTTGCCCCCACCTATCCTACTTCAATAACAGAAAATATTTAATCATGACGTACTCGCGAGGTAATGCCCCGCTTCCGCTTGTACATAGTTATGGCATTGACGGCAAGGCACTATCACGAGTGAAGCAAACAAGGGCCCTAGGAGTGATCTTTGACTCAAGGTTGACAAATAGACAGCACATCTACACCCTAGTTGTTAATTCTAACAAATTGCTAGGTTTTATAAAGAGAAACATGAGGCAGTTCAACAACACATTTTTCACGCGCCTCCTATTCAATTCGGAGCAGATTAGAAGTCAACGTGGCAATATGGAGTCCTTATAAAAAGAGCTACATATCCAGGCTGTAGAGTATACAGAAACGCTTTCTGAGATTCCTGTACTTTAAACAGTATGGATATTATCTATTCCTATACGTTACGGTATTTATTCTAGGGATGATTGGGTACAACTCACTAAGCGTAATAAGATATTGGCTGGCAATCTGCCAGCCAATATCTTATTCAACTGCTTATGGGGTTCGTTGATAATCCGACCATCCTAAGAGAAATCGGTCTGTTTGTACCCGCCAATCACTGCAATGCTAGGACACGTATTGTTCGCGTTACCGCGAGCAAGAACTAACATCATTCAACTTTGCTCCAAGGTGCGGACGCTTCGTACCCTAAATGCACTATGTTCGGTTAAACCAGAATTGGATATTTAGACGGTGAACTTAGCACAACTGCAAAGTACGGTAATGGCGTTTCTTGGCAAACCAAGTAATTAGGTAAATATGTAGTAAGTATAATAAAAATTGTTAAAAAGTAGTACTTAATAATAACAAGGAAGGTTAAATAATCATTGGCTATATGCCTAGTATATCTTATTTTTACCGCATAACCTGTAGTTCCATTAGGTTACGGTTAGCTGTAAGATATTTCTTTAAAGCAATTTTATTTATTTATTTATTTAAGAATTAATTACTATGAAACATTGATTAGCTTATAAAAATAACAGGAACCGAATGGCAAAACCTTAACCTTTTGCTTATTTGTTTCTGTCACCCAACTGGGACTAGCCCGTTCTAGGGTGGACAGGACTCCAATATTACAATCAAGTTTGCTTGATTGCTTGGTTGCTTACAAATATACAAGTGTTAGTAAAAAGCTAATGACACTAAATTGCTCTAAAATGTGGTCTTCAGAATAAAATAAAAAAATAATAATAAAAAAATATATTAAAAGATAATTTAATAAATAAAATGCAATTCCATTATTTAATCGGCAATAAATATCATATAAAATTCGATTAAATAAAATAAATAAACTTATATGTGAGAAAAGAAAGAAACAGTCATTAATATTTATTAATAAGATCGCCTTTTTGATGAAACAAATAAAGCGTTTTATTATTATTATTATTATTAAGCTATTGCATAGCTTTTATCGCGGGCCTAGCAGCGCGGCGACCGAATGAAGAAATTTCTTAACGAAAATTAATGTTTTTAAACTGATAATTACGTCTAAACGAGTACTGCTTACGATTCGAAAAAAATATATGTTAAACAAGAACATCTTCCTAATATTCTTAGCTTTGAATATTTAAGATTTTGTTTATATTACATAGTGTAATTAATTCGTGAAATTAGGTCTAACCGAACACAAAAACGACTACTACGCAAATACTATCTGGCGTATTATTATGAAACCTGAACCATTTTAAAGATAATTTAATTATCTATCTTTCTATCTACGATTTTTTCCGAATAATCCGATTTTTTTGCTTTATCGAATAAAAAATTCGTGCACGGCGCTCTATCGGAAGACGTTTAAATTATTCCGAATCATTTGCTTCAGCAGCCGCAAATGATTCGAAATAATTTCAACGTTTTCCGATAGAGCGCAGTTATCTGATATCAGAAAAAATAAATTAATAAAATAAATAAATAATTATAATTGCATAAGTTGTTAAAAATGCTATGCAATAGCTTTACCGCGGCAGTCCCCGAGTGCCACACGTATTTTTATTATTATTATATGTATTACTCGTATAATATAGTCTAGAATTATAATTAACGATTTGGAATTATTTGTAAGGTTAATTATGTGTTGGAAAATAAATAAATATCTGTTAGAATTAAATACTGAAAATCTCTTGAAATCAGATCAACAAGTAGACAAATAGAAATTCTTTGATTCTGATGACTAATCTTACCTGATTTAAAAAAAAATAAGTTTATGGAACAATTAAGGATTTTCTAATGGCAAATGAATTGTATATTATCTAGTTTTAAAGAGTTTAAAATAATGCCGAAGGGATGTCTTGATTATTATTTATTTTATGTCAATTTATGTCTATATAAATAAAAATATAAATGTTCGTTTGTTCAAAATCTTAAATCTCCAAAGTTCTTCACCGATTGCTTTGGAATTGTGACACAAGTTGCATTTCAATACGCGCATGAGCGCCATCTGCTGAACGTAACAGCAACACATAACACAGCAACTCGTGGTCACCCGTACAGCTAGTTTATGAATGTTATAGAAACTTACATTTTTTTCTGAAAATTATAATTACTTAGTATCTTTTGTTTCTATTATTATTATTATTCGTGGCTATTTGTGCAAAATATAGTATTTAGTTAAAAGTATTTCACCTTTCTGTTATTCGTCTGAAGACACTGAGATAAATAGTAGATTGATTCTTACATTACCATTTTGTTATTACGGTTTTATACAGAATAACGATGTTTCAACCGTATTTTTGTTGAATTAAAAGGAATTTTGTTGAAGCTCCATTACTCGGTTGCATGTATCAACCTTTTCCTTACGATTAATACGGAAATGAAAGTATACTGTAGTTTCAACATGATTCATGTGTCCGACTATAACCGGGAGTTAATGGGCCCTTGCTGAGTTGGCCACGAAGACCCATTCTGTTCAGGGTTGGTCACACTCACGGGTCAACACCTATCCGACGGCCTCCGCGTACGAAGTGCGAGCCTGGGTAGGACTCAGGCCTTATGGTCAGTTTCCCCTGGGAATCAACCTTCTGGCGCTCCTGGACGGTCTGCGCACCGTGCAGCGTAAGCCAAACTGTGCACTCTGACTAATAGTCGGGGGAGTCTGGAAGCAGTACTGTTTCCTATAGAGCGGGGGTGGTTACGGACCTTACGGCGACTGCTCTTGAAACGACCATCGGCTATCCGATCCTAGGTGAACAGCCGGGCAAAGGACGCTGTGGTCCGCGATAGATTAGGTAAACACCGTTTCACCGCTTCATAAGGGAGAGGACCGCTCAAGCGACCTCGAACTTGTAACCAATCGAGAGACTGAAGTAATCTGGTCACAATTGGAAGTAAGGGCGTGAGTGTAAGCCCGCCGGGTAACACTCCTGGCTATCTCGCGGTTAAGGCGTTGGCCTCTTACGGGCTTGTGGCGTAGCTAGATGGTGGACTGTTTTGTCCTCAAGTCTTCTGCGCTTACTCCAGGGAGATAGAACGACTAATCGTTTAAACTCGCCTTCTGTAGTTGACGGCTCGCCCGCTGTAGTTGACAACCCTAATTGTCCGACTATAACCGTACGTATACTACTACATGCTGTAATGTTAGAAGCGAGATCCCAAGGTCGCGACGTAATGAACTAACATTTTGTTTAAACATTAGGAAACAGTAACTACCGTCACGCCAACACCGTTACGCATCATGTTAATTCGTACGTGTGGACCACAGTCCGAGTTTATTAACTACAACTACCATAGTTATCAATAAACGTCTAACTAATAATATATCTAACTACAACCAAAATAGTTGCAACAACTACCACGATAACTCTATTATATTGATGATCATAACCAAAAGTAAATACCTTTCGAGCCAATTCCGAACAACATGATTTGGAGCATGGTCTTACAGTAGAGCTGAGGACTGGATCTTCAGGATTACAAACTGCGAAAGTCAAAAATTACAACATGAAATTACGACAATAAGCAAAATCTTATCTCCATACATTTCTATAGGGCGCTAGAAACAAAATAATTTTAAAAAGCGGTTGTGTCACCCCAAGACTTTCCCGGCAAGCAGACAACCCCATTCCCCCCCTCTTCCGTGTCAAAACCCTCGAAGCAACCCTGGGTGCAGCAGCCCTGTCGCGGTGAAACTTAGAACGTGCTATCACAATTGAATGCGTATACAACATTTGTTTCTGTGCTGTTGACCGCTGAGGAGTCCCCTCGTCGGGAGCCAACCCTGGGTGCAGCAGCCATGTCGTGGTAAAATTTATAACGGGCTATCATAATTGAATTCTTATACAAAATTGTGTGTCCGTGCTGTTGACCGCGGAAGAGTATCCTCTTTGGAATCCGATCCTGGCTGTAGAATTAGGTCATGCTCAGCATAAAAATGCATTGTCATCGGAACTCAACTAAAGTGTAAAATTTCTACTTTACAGGATATGAGGAAGTGGGTCTAAATCAGCTTGCGAGATTTGACATAAACAAAACAAACATACATACTAACTAACATACATTGCAAGGTAAATAAAGCTTATAAAAAAGGGATAGATAGCAACAATAATTGAATGTTATTATTGTTATTATTGCTTGAATTATTGGGTTTTTATAAGCAATTAGGGTTGTCGACTACAGAGGGCGAGCCTGTCAGAAGTTTTAACGATTAGTCGTTCTATCTCCCTGGAGTGAGCGCAGAAGACTTGGACAAAACAGTCCACCGGCTAGCTCCGCCACAAACCCGTAAGAGGCCAACGCCTTAACCGCGAGATAGCCAGGAGTGTTACCCGGCGGGCTTACACGCACGCCCTTACTTCCAATTGTGACCAGATTACTCCAGTCTCTCGATTGGTTACGAGTTCGAGGGCGCTTGAGCGGTCCTCTCCCTTACGAAGCGGTGAAACGGTGTATACCTAATCTATCGCGAACCACAGCGTCCTTTGCCCGGCTGTTCACCCAGGATCGGATAGCCGATGGTCGTTTCAAGAGCAGTCGCCGTAAGGTCCGCAACCACCCCCGCTCCATAGGAAACAGTACTGCTTCCAGACTCACCCGACTGTTATTCAGAGTGCACAGTCGATTGGCTTACGCCGCACGGTGCGCAGACCGTCCAGGAGCGACAGAAGGTTGATTCCCAGGGGAAACTAACCATATGGTCAGAGTCCTACCCAGGCTCGCACTTCATGCGTGAAGGCTGTCGAATAGGTGTTGACCCGTGAGTGTGATCAACCCTGAACATTATGGGTCATCGTGGCCAACTCAGCAAGGGCCCAGAAACTCCCAAGGGTTCTTATAAGCAGTCATTTATAAGAAAAAACATCATTACCAATATTATTATAGATGGCAAATGAAATGCTATTATTTTCATTGTCAATGCTATCAGCGCCACCTGCAAAACCCCGGCGCGAAAGGGTTGCCAAATCGTGCTATGGAGCTGAGCAATCTAATATAATAATAATCAATTCCTCATCCAAGCCATTTGTTAACGAAGCCAATGCGTAAACTCTACCTATATATATGAATAGATATAACCACTTACCAATTACGACTTCCATTAACAGTAGTATTGTGTACAAAATGCCGAATTAATGAGTTATCGTTTATAATGATACGGAAATTTCTATTGGTAACGACGGCCGCGATTCAACTGAATGCAATGCATAAACCCTTACGTGAAAAAACCTTGAATTACGCTATTTTTATTCCACATCATTAGGCGCTATATAGCTCACGGCAGCCACAAGCTACTAATAATTCATGGGATAGATTCGCTCGGAAAATACACACAGTTTGAACATCAATACTTAGAATACTTGACACAGATAAAAAAACATATTGTACGGAATGAATAACAGTTATGGATAGCGCAGCTGTCAAACAATACTATCGCCGCGAAAGCCATCTATTGAAATTGGCCAATGTTTCGATTTTCAGTTGTTCCTTTGAGTTTTTCCTAAATATTTTTTTTTGTAAACCACCCCTGAATCAAGCCAAACAAAATAAAAGAAAAATAATTCAAATCGGTCGAGTCATTTCCGAGATCCTGGGAGACTAACGCACAGCGATTCATTTTTATACATAGACGACAACTTAAGAGGCAGTGGCGGCCGTGGCGGCCAAAAGCTATATGAAGCATAATTTTGTGGCCTGGTTGTGAGAACATGAAAAATAATTTTAATACGATTATGCCGGATTTTAAAAACCCGGTCCTTAAGCTATCATTTCGCCAAATCGAAATTGGTAAATTATGTCCATATTAATTGTAAATTATCTTTATTCTGTTACTGTTTTCCAAAAAAATAAAAACGAGCGAGAGTTGTCTTCAGTTTTTGAAAAACCTAGAGATGATTCTGAATATTAAAAAAATACTGTTTACACCAGCGTATGGTCTATTTGCATAGTACCAAGACAGTGTTTGGAACTTCCAAACAAAAAATATAAGAAAAAAATGTTTGAAAAAATGTTTCCAGAAATGTTACGGCCAAACATTATTTTTTTTCTATTTGTTAAAGATACTTTTGAGTGATATAAAAAATAACACAGTGAACTTAAGTTATTTTATTATTGTAATCTAATTTTTACTTCTTAAAAAACTATTCATTTGATAATTTATTATATTATAATTGAAAAGCCAACTCGACTATATTAGACGACGCGCGAAGCCGAAATTGTCATTCGTAATTGGCCACTGCCAACGGTGGGACGTATTCCCTTGTTGCGGCGGTATACCTATACATCTTTATTTATTTATTTATTATTTATTAGTTTCAAATAGTATTCAAGGGCATTACAGGTGAATCCAATTCGCCCTTGAATATTAAAGCTAGAGTAAGTCTAAAAATAAATGACTACATAACAAAATTAATGCTAACATTGAACAAAAAAAAAACATAAAAATATAAAACTAAATAAAAGACAGATTATGATAAACATGAGATAGCAGGGAGTTGCCTTTTTAGCTGCCAAAGGGATATACAAAAGATATCTATTTCTGTGGGTATGGAATTAAGAAGAGCTATAACCCTTCCCACTGGCCTGTCTACAAAAATATTTGTACGGTGGTACGGCACATTAAACAATAGATGCGATCTCCTCGCTGTGTAATTTACCGGTACGTACAATTCAAACTTACATAGTATCTCTGGCAAATAAATAGTTCCTTCAATTAATTTATATGCAAATATAATTAGTGAAATATATCGACGCGTACATATATATGTATGTTATGTATATATTACGCGTATATCATGTATATATCGAAAGCGCGCGGGCGCGTGGCATTGCAAAAATACCTAAATTTTTAGTCGCGTCAACTCGGAAGGGAGCCATAAGGTGACAGAATACCTGAGAACGAAGATATCTGACGAACTTTAGCTACAGCTACTGGAATATCATATCTTGATTCCAGTCGATTTCTGGTCTCGTTCTAAATTATGAGCGAAGCAGAAAACCTTTGTTTGCATTAATAAGCTGTGGAGAAGAGTATAAGATATCGCAAGACAAATCTCCGATATGTAGGATATGAAATTATTTGTTTACACCAGAAATGTTCAAGAGAAACTGATTCAAACGCCTCATTGTAGGCAGGGGTGCACAAACTTGAAGTGCCGGCGATCAATCTCAATATTCTTAGACTCCGATCGATCGACTCTGAGAGGCTGCAAGTATGTGTGATACAGGATTGTCGTCTATATGGTAGGTAGGGTGTATCGTGGCGCAGGTATAAGCAGGTATAGGTACATTGCAGAATTTCATGGCCATGAATCCACGTAGAATTAGTAAGAACGACAGAAATTAGTTTTCCGCAATATGCATTTTTTGTCGCGGTAGGCGTAGGTCTGCTCTAAAAAGTAAAAAAAACCAATACCAATTCAGAATTGCGAGTTTATTGGTTCTTATGAAACAAACGAGTTCTACTTTCTAAACTTAACCCTATGTAGTCGGGCATTTTCCCGCCAAATCGCGGCGTAGCGCGGGTGTTTTTTAAAATTTTCGTACCAAAATTAGACTTTCCGTAAAATATTCCTATCTTACGATCTATTTGATATTTTTCAACGAAACTTTCAGTGTTTTACTTTAAAAAGACGTCTCCATTTATTTACTTAGCAAAGTGTGTATAATTCTGTTTTTTTATGTACTGAAACGTCCTACTATCCTATACTATTATAAACGCGAAAGTTTGTAAGAATGTATGTATGGATGTTTGTTACTCTTTCACGCAAAAAGTACTAAATGGATTTTGAAGAAACTTTACAATAATATAGCTTACACATCAGAATAACACATAGGCTATAATTTATAAAGATATATAGTTTTCTATCATCATTATCACAATTTTCCATCACCACGCGGGTGAAACCGCGGGGATCAGCTAGTATAAAAGCAAAATGAACTCAGAAACACGAATATACTCGTATGTAAGACATCCGAACGAAAGCAGTATAAAGCAGTTACTGGAGAGACGAAGGAAAATGCAAAACCAAAATCTTTTGTTAAAATTTTCAGGTAATAAAATAATTTCAATATTCTGGCTGTTTATTTTTACCGTTATTATGTATTGTTCCGTCTCAAACTCATTGTATCGGCAGGTAGATAGATCGGGTACCGCCGGCGATAGATAACTCACAACCCCCCTGTTGCGGGAAGAAAAGATGATGTTGCGGGCGGAAATGATGATGATAAACATCACAACAAAAATTGTTGGGGAGCCTCGAAAATGAGTAATCATATTAGCTACAAATAGCGCTGACATTACATAAGTCCGATAAAGCCGCTTGAGCCTTAAGGCTAATTTAAATTTTGTAAGTAGCAAGTTCTAGTGAGAAATGCAGATGTTAAGTGACAAGTAAAATCAACGTGTCAACGGCCACGCAGTTAAGTTATAAGTACGAGTGCAAAGTTATTAAAAGCAATGTTTGTTTTTCGGTTAAGTAGCTTCCCCCGCACACCCGCGTACTTCCCGCACTCGCAGCGTCGCAACCATCAACGATATAGCATTGATTTTATTACACTACTAGCTGACCCGTGCCCACTTCCTTGGGCGGTAAAACTTTTTACCTGTGATGAAATTATGAGTGTGGTTCGGTTAGTACTGAGTGCTATGATTTATTTCCTGACTGCCAAAAGAAGGGTTATATATTTACTGCATATGTATGTATGTATTTGCATACCAATTTGACTATAATACCGTTATTTGTGAGTGTCTTCTTGAGAGTGTCTTATTTGTGAGCGTATTATCTCTTTAACTATTTATGAAGTAAAAGGGAAATTATATGCAGTAAAAGGGAAAAGTATTTTGTTTTAAACGCTTGAGACGATAAATTTACTTATTTTGATAAGAATTCATAATTGTTGATAATATGACCAATAAACATGACCTAACGATTTAAATTATTTTTTTAATTTAAAATACTACCTTTGTGACTTAAATATAAAAGGTGTCGCTGTCGAAAATATATATGCTGTCGCTGACTTTTTTGTAGGCATTATCAAGCTCTACAACTTTCCTCGAGAACTTAATCATATATCTCTCATCGTTAAGGCAGCGTTAGTTAGAAACGTTTTCGTTCGACCGCTTATTCTCCGACTTACTTTGCAAATCCGACTACCACGAAAAAGTCTTTTCATTTTTCGGATTAATATATAGCCTATGACACTCACAAATAACGTGGCTTTCTACTGGTAAAAGAATTTTCAAAATCGGTTCAATAGATCTAGAGATTACTTCCTACAACGTCACAAACTTTACCTCTTCATAATATGTGTATAGATAAAATCAATGGATATAGCTGCTTTGGAAACCCACGATAACGCCCAAACGCTTCATCCGATTGAGCTGAAATTTGGCATGCAGGCATCATTTGGTCATGGCAAGAGTTAAAAGACTGCGGATAAAATCGGTCGACCAAGGGGCGCGCTAGTCATACTTCAATCTCGAAATATTGGAATTTAGTACACAGATGCCTGGTTGGGTCGAAACCACGTTTTGGTTGAAATATCTCGTATACAAGCGACGAAAATGATATTTAAAGTTCGCAAATAATATTTAAATACCAGTGAAGATACTACAAATGGGGGGGGGGGGGGGAGGGTGACTGCGGGGGTCCTGTCTACTAGGATTTTTTTCATTAATAGCAAAATCCCCCGATACATCGAGCTTAACCCCTCGAGGCCCGCGGTTTTATTTTAATGTGTGCCTTACGGCCCGTAAGAAATTCGCGAGTCTCAAAAAAAAGATGGCGTTTCAGAAAAAAAACGATTACTCCGAAACTGTCACACCGATCGTCTAAAAAAGACCTGTTTTATGTTCCTATTCGGCCTCGCCTGGCCATTTCGGGCCGTCTGGGGTTCGACGGTAAATATCAATTCTGGACGTTTCGGGCCGTCTGGTACTCGAGGGGTTAAATTCAATTTCTGGGAGATCTGGAAAACAACAAAATGAAAATTAGCTTTTACTTTAAAGGTGCGTTCGTAGGAAAGTCTGTGATCTATTTCAAAACACTTCTTCTTATAAAGTAAAGTAAAAGGTATTTATTTCCAATACAACCATACAATTGTGTAGGAATGACAGTAATTAATCTTAAATTAGTTACTCAATGTAGACAAGAGATGATATACAATATATAGTTTTAAACTTACCAATTTACGAAAACATAGACTATATGATAACAGTTTACAACAAAACAATTAACGGTAAATAATATGTATTAGATTAAATGGGTAGATACGATGCTATGTATTTTCAAAATATTTTAAGAAGTCGTTATGGGCATACATGTTGATTTTAAGCAGATAGACTCGGATGGATCTCTTGAAAATATCGATGTTTTTAATTTCTTTTAATCTTTCGGGCAATTTATTGAAAAGTTTGAGGCCTAAGTATCGACTAGTCGCCTGGAACTTGGCAGTACGTGCTACGAACGGTTGGAGATACAGGGTTTTATTCCTGGTGTCATGCCGATGTACTTCCTCGTGGGATATGGCCGAGCTCTTATTGCAATAGAATTCGCAAAGAGCTTCTTGAGCAAAAATCGCATACGGTCAATATCCCTAGTTTTTGGAAGTGTTCACGACATGACTGCCGTGGACCAATACCTACTATCGCACGTATGGCTCTTTTCTGGAGAGTGAATACACTGTTGACGTGTGCTGCATTACCCCATAAAAGAATACCATAGCGCAGGTGTGACTCAACTAGCGCGTAATAGGCCGATATTACTTCAGTTCTCTCCAAACAATTTCTGATGCGTAATAGTTGCTCAAGCTTCAATAGGAAGCATTTTATACCACATTAGATATTTAACAATATTAAATATCGTTTGTGATAATTATGTCGTTTTCTAAACAATAAGAAAAACCCCCATAGCTTTTTAAATTCTTTTTTCGTTGTTTATATTAACTTCGACGCCGGTCTTGAGGTCTTGATTGACTATACAAATCTTGGAAGTGAATATGAACCCACTTCCCGTCATCCAATCGAGGTGAAATTGTGCATACATGTATAACTCCGATGACAATACATTATTATGGCATCCTTAAGCAGGACGGACTTAGGGGGCGGGGGGGGGGGGGAGGGGCTGGGGACCTCTTTTGCTTCGTTGTGTGAATCGGTCGCGTTGCGCACTAACTAACAGTCATAGAGCTTCAATATTTAGCACACATATCCCCCCCAAAGCTGTTGATGTGCATCTTGAAGCAAGTTTTCGAAATTCGAATTAGTTTTCGGTTTATTAATTACTATTTGTACCCTGCGCGCGTTGCTACGCCACCAATTAAAATAAATTTGAAGGAAAGACATTACACAAATATTCAATTCATTTTGAGTCATTTTATTGATTTTGTTAGCACGTATTATTTTAAAAATTCATTTAAAAAATAACCTACCCTGTAAACATCAAACTCACTCCTGTCTTCGCGGTCGCATTAGAAATTCAAATTCGCCGCTTTAAAATTCATTCGACTATAAAAAAAGAAGAATTCACTCCTGTCTTCGCGGTCGCATTCGAAATTCAAATTCACTGCTTTAAAATTCATTTGACTATAAAAAAAGAAGAACTCACTCCTGTCCTCGCGGTCGCATTCGAAATTCAAATTCGCTGCTTTTATAAAATTCATTTGACTATAAAAAAAGATGAACTCACGGCCAGAAGAACTTATGGCCGCTTTAAAAAAAAGAAGAATTTTGGTTTTATTGAGGACACTAAAAATTTTCCTTTATTCCGATCGGCACCAAACTTCACAGGAACCATCTCCAAACTAATCTAAAGTTTCCCTCAAAATTTCATCAAAATCGGTCGAGCGGTTTAGTAGTCCATAGCGCACATACAGACAAACATTCATTTATATATATATATATATATATATATATATATATATATATATATATATATATATATATATATATATATATATATATATATATATATATATATATATATATAGATTTCATTGAATCTATTTTCTTTTCTCAAAGTACGTTGGCATCACTAGGTCTATTGAAACTCATATTTTAACAGGCTTTTTGCAGAAATGCAAAAGTCGTAGAGATACGGTATGAAGATAGCAGTAATACTAAAAAAATGCATCCGTGATTTTAACATACGCTCGAATAAACTATAGTTCTTCAGTTCTACAAGTAGATATTTTTTCCAGCCAACCTGAGTCAGAATAGCGGCTCACTTATTACATATCTTAGTTAATTGGAAGGTATATTTTTTTAAAGAAAGTTTCTAAATAGTACCAATTACTTCTTTTCTATCCGAGATTTCTACTTCTGATCCGAGATTTTCAGGAAAATGATATTAATTAGAGACCAAATCGATCTTCAGAATGTAGCCCAACTTCAGCATTCTCTATTAAAGAGAAGGGCTTTGGAGTGGTATTTATTTAATTTGTGCTCGTGGTCTGATTGTGGAACTATTAACTCTATAATAAGGGCTATCTTCCAAGAGAGTTATATCCGGACGGACGGCTAGCTATCTGGACGGACGGCTGTGCATCTCGGATGTACAGCTGTCCGTTAAAGAAAAGGATTTTGAAGTGGACTGTTTTCTGCCTTTTAAGCCATTCCGCACAAACTGTATTGAGTTTCACTAAGACAGCACTCGGTTTGGAAAAATGGAGTCGGTTTTTTTTTTGGTAAAATTTTGTCTATATATTTTTGGTAAAATATCTATATATTTTGCGGTATCTATATATTTTTGGTAAAATATCTATGGGTGTTATTACTGCACGGGCTTTACAACGTGGTAAGCAACTTTCGATAAAATGTTTTGGAAGAAATCAAAAAAATATTTTTTTTTTGGTAGACACATTTTTTGTTTTTTTTTTTAAATTTGATTTTTTTGAAGAAGTTGACTGTTAAATAAAGGTTTGAGAAGTGTTTGAGCGCGCTGCGCCATCTAGCGTTAGGTAAATAAACGTAATAGTCGTAAATAGTCGTAAATAAACAATATCAGCGAAATTTTAACAAACGCTAGATAGCGCATCGTGATCACAGCTTTTCATACTATTTAATCATAAAATAAAAATAAAAAAACTGATTAAAAAATATATTTTTTTTCATTTTTTTTTAGTTTTTTATGAAAGTTGCTTACTTCGTTGTACTGATTCACCCACAGAAAAAAAGCCTGTGCAGTAATAACACCCCGTATTTTGGTAAAATATCTAAATATCTATATATTGAAATATCTATATATCTATATATTTTGGGTAAAATATCTATATTTAAGGTCTATATATTATGGTATATATTTACTTTTTCTATTATTTAGCTAAACATAGATCGAATCTAATAGCGTTTTTTTAAGGGGCCTTATAATAGTTATATTCCAAAGTTGCTGATACGTACCCAATTCCTGCTGTAACGTCGGCGTTGGCGGTGGCTGTGGAGTCAGAGGAGTGTGCGGCTGCGAGAGGCCGTTCAGTCGATCTGGTATGTTGTCATCACTGGTGATGACAACGGATGGAGCGCGCACCCTCTTCGGATGGAATATGGTCGGAAGATCCCCTTCGCGAACCATGGTTTCAATCTTCAACGCGGAAAAAACTCATTTTCCAAAGCAAAACACTTTCACTGTAATTAGATAAGGATGCGACACTCTAATTACGATAAACGTCATCGTAATTTCGTCAAAACATACTATTCACTCATAATTTGCATAGTATAGGAATTATGGGTAATGTAACTCAATAAACAGCGAGAAAACACGATGAAAATTCATGTCGTCCCATGGCGACACTCAATGTACCATCGCAAAAAAATTCACTGACAACACCACAAGTAGGTCATAAACACTTTAAAAAACATCACACAATGGAAGCAGAAACAGAACTCTTATTATTCGCGTCCCAATAAAAACACACTCCTTCAATCGAAGCCATGTCTCAAATTGTCTCAAACATCCAACAAAAACTAGACATGCGCATTTGGCCGTGCCCGTAACCTTAATTCACTAGAAAACGGATTAAATTCATTAGAAAAATCGCTATATTTTTATATTATTTAATATTTTCGTTAAATATTAAAGAGGAATCCATTTTGCATTAGTGTAAAAAGGCGCGGAATTGCAACTTTGGAAAATTTGATATTTGAATTTTGGCGGGGCGCGGCGGGAGATAAACAAAATGGCGCGCGGCAGCGGCTGTCAAACTTTTACGATAGGATCTTACCGGTTTTAATATTCACAAAAAATGATCTCTGTATGTATTTATTAAAAATATTTTATTGTTTTTTTTCGTACACAATAATTTGACATAAATGTTCGTTGATTTTAATGGCGATGTAGTAGCTATTGACCCAGTGGGGCGTTAAGTGAGCAATGCACTCGCGAGGGAGCATCGTTATCCGCACGAAGCTCGGACAGTTGACTGCCGTAGTGCTGCCAGATGACTGGAACCATTTCCTGTCATTATACTGTTAAAAATACAATTTCTTTAAAACTCCAGAAAAAACACCAAATTTACACATTTAGAAAAATGCAATAACCAAAATTCTCGTTAAGCTGTAAAAAAAAGCCAATTTGGTGGGTACCTATACATTGCGATTGATTTTAGTATTGAATCCTAAAATCAGAGTTTCGTACGTATGCTCCCTCGCACAGGGCTTGATATTTTATTATCCACTTCGTGCTCACTTCACACCTCTATGGGTCAATCGCCGCTGCGTCATTTAGTGTGTGTGAGAGAGAGTGGCAGTAAAGATCACAAATATAGAACAGAGAGCGGGAGTGCGAAGGCGGGCTGTGATCGAATGCGGAGCTAACGGGCCCATGATGAGTTTGCCACGATGACCCATGTGTTCAGGGTCGGTCACACTCACGGGTCAACACCCATCCGACGGCCTCCACGCACGGGGTGCGAACCTGGGTAGGACTCTGGCCAGCGAACCAGTTTCCCCTGGGAATCAAACCTCTGGCGCTCCTGGACGGTCGGCGCACCGTGCGGCGCAAGCCAATCGATTGTGCACTCCGACTAACATATTGAGATGTCAACCACAACGGGCGAACCCGTCACCGCAGGACGTTTTAACGATTCATCGTTCTATCGACCGTGCAGTGAGCGTAGAAGACTTTGGACATAACAAATCCGACGTCTAGCTACGCCACAACCCGTTAGAGACCAACGCCTTACCGCGAGTAGCCAGGTATGTTACCTGGCGGGCGGCACTCGCGCCCTAACTACCAATTGTGACCAGATTTCTCCGGTCTCTCGATTGGTTCCGAGTTCGAGGCCGCTTGCGCGGTCCTCTCCCTTACGAAGCGGTGAAACGGAGTATACCGAATCTATCGCGGACCAAGGCGTCCTTTGCCCGACTCTGAACCGGGATCGGATGGCCAATGGTCATTTCAAGAGCAGTCGCCGTAAGGTAGACAACTATCCCCGCTCTATAGGAAACAATACAGTTCCCAGACTCCCCAGACGAATCGATTGGCTTGCGCCGCTCGGTGCGCAGACCGTCCAGGAGCGCCAGAGGATTGATTCCCAGGGGAGACTGGTTGACCCAGTGTCCTACCCAGGCTCGCACCCCATGCGTGGAGGCCATCGGATGGGTGTTGACCCGTGAGTGTGACCGACCCTGAAACAGAATGGGTCTTCGTGGCCAACTCAGCAAGGGCCCATTAGCACTCCGACTAACAGTCGGGGGAGTCTGGAAACTGTATTGTTTCCTATAGAGCGGGGGTGGTTGCGTACCTTACGGCGACTGCTCTTGAAATGACCATTGGCCATCCGATCCCGGTTCAGAGGCGGGCAAAGGACGCCATGGTCCGCGATAGATTCGGTATTCGCCGTTTCACCGCTTCGTAAGGGAGAGGACCGCGCAAGCGACCTCGAACTCGGAACCAATCGAGAGACCGGAGAAATCTGGTCACAATTGGAAGTAAGGGCGCGAGTGTCTCGAGCCGCCGGGTATTATTCCTGGCTATCTCGCGGTAAGGAGTTGGTCTCTTACGGGTTGTGGCTTAGCTAGACGTCGGATTGTTTTGTCCAAAGTCTTCTACGCTCACTGCAGGTCGATAGAACGACTAATCGTTAAAACGTCCTGTGGTGACGGGCTCGCCCGTTGTAGTTGACAACTCAATATGTGATCGAATGCGTTCACCGAATAGAAAGAGATAGCTGCACGTGGGGCCCTCCTCCATCCTTGTCTAGTTGCGCATGTGCGTTTATCCTTAGCATAGCAGACTTATGGCGTCGAAGCGTTGCCATGGTGATATACGCATTATTAAATTATCTTTGGATATACGTATAAAGGGGCGAACATATTTATTGGACGCGTCCATTAGCCGCGGCTTACGGACGCGACTTAAAGGTATCTGTGTAATGAATGTGTATTGAGCCGTGCACATTATCGGACGTAAGTCGCGTCGCAGACGTAAGTTGCGGTTCTCTTTGGCGCGTCCCAAACGACTGTGCATACTTAACGACATGCATTTAACATGTTTAATTTTTAAGTTTAGTTGTTATTTTTTTTTTTTTTTGTTCACAGGTAAAATATTTCCTGGTACACCTGCCTTAGTACAGGCCTAGGCCTAGTTAGGCGGTGTTGACGTAGTGACCAAGATACTGCAGTGTGCTCTATTTTTCGCTACTGGTCCAAACCCATTTTTTTTTAATGCTGCAGGAAATTATATTTTGTGCTTTACCTTTAATAAATAAATAAATAAATAAAATAAAATACTATCTGTCCCGTCCATAAGCCGCGGCTAATGGACGCGTTCGATAATATGTTTTCCTTTCAGCGTCGCCATAGTGATTTTTTATTTTTTTATTTTTATTTTTTTTTTTATTTTAAACCAGTTGATAGGAGTTCCTACACTTGGTTATGTCAAAAGTAATAAAAATAACAAGTATAATATAAATACCTATTAAGGTATAAGATATAAACGTCGGTATTGCAAGGTATGAACGTTGAACATCCAAGCGCAGATTTTCTAGGTTATATATGTAGAGGAAACAACATTTTCCAATATTTTCAATCAAAATTCTTAAGTGATTTCGTAAAATTTTCTATATAATCTAATTTTCTATATAATCCTAAGTACTAAATAATCAAACAAATATTGGATAATTTCACAAATTATCATACGGGAAGATTTTTTAAAGAAAAAACACAAATACAAAGAAATCAGTAATAATAATTATAGTCAATAATAGTCGCAATTGTAAAATAGTCAATAATAAAAAGAATAAGGAATAATAATAGTCAGGTAGGTCAATAGAGCTGCGAAAAATTGATATTGTCGAAATCCTCAATGCTATAAATGGGGTTTTTAGTCAAAATACCCTGTACCTTTTTCTTAAAGTGAACCTCCCCAAGGCCCCTAATGTGTAATGGAAGTTTATTGTAGAATAAGTAAGATTGGCAGATAAAGCTATTCCGAACCTTACTCAGACGCACCTTAAAATGACGCAAGTCCTCTTTATTTCGCGTATTATGCGAATGAATATTTGAGTTAGTTGAGGTAGTCTCGATATTTTTTCTCGTATACATGATGTTTTGGTATATATACGCGGCGTACAAAGTCATGATACCAGACTCGATGAAGTACTGCTTGCAAGATGTTAGCGAAGATATTGAGAACAGATTTCTAATCGCTCGTTTTTGTAGGCGAAAGATCCTTTTAACATTTGCCGCCATTCCCCAGAACATGAGGCCATAACTTAATAGGGAATGGAAATAGGCAAAGTAGACAGATTTGGAAGCTTCAAAGCCACATAACAATTTGATTTTTTTTTATGGCAAATGTGGCGCTACTTAATTTTTTGCTCAGTTCTTCTAGGTGAGTCGACCATTGCAGATTGCTATCAATATGAATGCCTAGAAATTTCGTATGATCAACATTTTCTAATACTTTATCACCATAGCTAATACTGAAGATATTATTTTGGGACGGCCGAAGAGAGAAATTGATGGAGTTTGATTTAGATGCATTAAGAGACAATTGATTTAATTGGAACCAAGTACCAAGTTTTTCCATGGTAACGTCAATTCGCTTAACTAGTTGTTCATGATTTGCATCGCTGAAAATTAGTGAGGTATCATCTGCGTACAGTACAATTTCATCGTTATCAGATAACACGCATTCTGGTATATCATTGATGTATACAAGAAAAAGAAAGGGTCCCAGAATGGAACCTTGAGGTACCCCTTTAGTAATTTTTTGGTGATCGCTCAAGCTGTTTTGGACTTTAGTGACTTGCGTCCGTCCTTGTAGGTAGGATTGTATTAGGCTTAGAACTGTATCTCTAATGCCGTAGTGCTCGAGCTTCTGAAGCAAAATAAGGTGATCGACGCAATCAAAGGCCTTGGATAGATCACAAAAAATGCCACAAGTTTTATTCGACTTATCGATGCTAGATAATAGTTTTTCCATCAGACCTGCAATCGCATCTATGGTGGATAGTGACTTGCGGAACCCAAATTGCTTTGGCGTAAGGATGTTGTGTTCGGCAAAAAAGGTACTTAGCCTCTGAAGAATTAATTTTTCAAATATCTTGCTAAAAGATGGCAAAAGTGATATTGGCCTGTAGTTGTTTATGTCTTCCCGGGGTCCCTTTTTATGGATAGGAATCACTTTTGCCATCTTCATTTTAGTTGGGAAAATTCCAGAGCCAATACATTTATTGAATAGAGAAGACAGATGTTCGGCCACCGGGACAATACTGCTCTTCATTATTCTTGTCGAAATAGACCAAAGGTCGGTAGAGTCCTTGATTTTTATAGAGTTACCTATTTTTATAATTTCTTGTGGCGTCGTATACATAAATTTTAAAGTCGCCTTATTTCTATTGCAATAGCTTGATAGAAGGTCAGAAGAAGTTTGGGTCGTCTCAAATAAGCTAATATTGTCAACTTTTGGAATACTGAATTGGTCGTTAAAGAGCTCTGCAACTGCACTAGTGTCAGATATTGTTTGACTGTTTGAATTTAACCTAATCACATTTTCTGTAGACGAACTCCTACGACACTCTTTGCTTATAATATTCCAGACAGCTTTGATTTTATTTTCCGACCGTTCAATGGAGGATTTTAGGTATAATTGTTTTGCCTTCCAGACAACTTTTTTATATGTCTTCTTATAGGTCTGTATATGTTTTAAAAATTCGGCGTCACATTTTCCTTTTTTTAGTTGATGTAATTCAAACATCCGTGATCTAGAAACCTTAATACCTGGAGTCGCCCAGTCGTTAAATGTTTTTTTCAGTTTTGGGTAAATTTTTTTTAGGGGAATCGTCGCATCAAGAGATGTTAGATACCACCTTAAAAAGTTTTCATATGATTCATTTGCATCATTGCTTACCTCGGGGGAATTAGCTATCAAAGCTGCCTGGAAGTTAATAAGCCCATTTTCGGTAAGTTTTCGTTTAACATAAACTTCTCGGCCAACTCTGCATTTATTGTAGCATTTGACACTCACCATTTGGCCATCGTGGTCTGAGAGACCGCAGTTTATATGGTTGACTGCAATAACCTCACAGTTTGAAAATAAGTTGTCAATGCAACTGCTACTGTTTAAAGTAATGCGTGTAGGAAAATTTATAATTTTATACATGTTATAGGTGAGGCAAAGATCAATTACAGCATCACAAGTTGCAGATTTTTCCAAGAAGTTTACGTTAAAGTCACCTGCTAAAATTAAAGAAGAGGCTTCTAGATCAACTTTATCTAGAGCTACTTCGAGGATACTTAAAAATTTTTGAAAATCTGCACTTGGACTTCTATAAAAGCATACGATATTAATGGAAAAGTCCGGAAGGTTAATACAGCTAAATTCGATGACAGATTCCACTGATAGTTTACATACATCTTCACGAGTTTTGTAACGTATATCCGGTTTTGTGAATATTGCAGATCCACCCCTGATGCGTTTCTTTCTTGAGAAACTGCTAGCTAGTGTATATCCAGAAATGTTAATAGTGTCCTTTTCATCTTCTTGGAACCACGATTCACTAACACAGAAAACATCTACGTCGTTCTCTTCAAGCGCTAGTGCCGCGTCGAGTGTTTTATTTCGAAGGCCTTGCATGTTTTGGTGAACGATCTTAATGGTGTCGTTTTGGCTCGGGACTGTGATTTTATTTTCTCCCCCTTTATTCCTCATAATCCGTTTGTTGACACCGGCTTGGGTACTTTGTTTAGGTTGATTCGCCTGGTTAATGTTATGTACGTGTGCCCGTGCATGCGCGACTAGACAAGGATGGAGGGAGTACTATATGCTGCTGTCTCCTTCTATTCGGATGACGTATTCTGAGGCTGGCCACGAGGTCTAGTACTTACACATATGGTAATGGTACGGATTCGTTCATTGGTTTTAACCAATGAAGGGTTTGGGAACCGCTGGTGCTATAACCAAAAATTCAAAGAATTGTTTAATTTTATTTTTAGCATTGCGCTGAGTTTTATTTTAAAATGTGCCTTTTTTGTAAGTGTAATGAACATTTTTTTTTATTACTTTATTTGATTTCTTCATGGGTTTGTTACCGACGGAGCGCTCGTTTGCGTCGTTGCGTGTTTCTGCCGCTAGATAGCGACCCCTTCCATACATCTGGAGCATCCGGGAACTTGCTCGCCATCGCAAAGTAGACATGGCGGGTACCAACCTGGCTAAATTGACCAAGATAGATTATTTGTTTCCGTAAGCGTCCGGGAGAAACTAAAAAGATAAGTGCGTTTTACGAAAAGGGATTAGAGCGGCGACGGCACGGCCCGTGACAAAGATGCAGAATGTGGGACAATCCGAGAATGAAAATCTCGATACTGTGAATGTGGTGAAGTCGTCGACGACTTCGAGTCCTGCCAAATCGGAGGCGGACAATAATTATTCGGATCGGCAGCCCAGATTCATGACGGACTCTTCGGAAAGCGAGGAGGACTCCGTGTCCGAGGTAGGCGCTGCCTTTTTTGCGATTTAATTCGTGTAAAATGCGGTTGTCTGCACCGCTCTATATATCAGCGAGAGACATCTTGGTTCGCCGAATACTTTTCTTCCTGCAACGTAACTATTTTTACCTGTCCCGTTCGCCCAACGGAATAGCAATCCCGCAAAAGAACATTGTTTTATTATTAAAAAAGTGTGTAAAATAGTGTATCATGGCGGTGAAACGTCATGTGTTGTGATCGCCCCAGCCCATCTTTTTTAATTGACACATTACAAATACGTATGTCCTATGCCTTTTTCTTTCGTTCGCGTGAACTTTGTAACCCAAGGTTTATTATTTATATTATTTCTTTTCTGTCCATCGCGAAATGGCTTCGTCGGATCGCACTTTCCCTTCAGTTTCGCGTATTTGTGTGTAGGGAAAAAATGCTAATGTTGCACGAGGTTATCAATGAACGCACAACAACGTAATTGAAAATAACAATGAACCCACATTGCCCGTATACGCACGCGCTTTTTACCGCACTATTGGGACATAGGACAACCCCCAAATTGAAAAAAAAACTATTTTTTCCTGTTGTTATTCCTACCTAAAGTACAAAGTGCATTTCGGTCTACAAAAAACTTTAAAAATGTGACATTTATATGAATCATAGCTTTTACCTATGTTCTATCCTTAGCCTTTGCTGATTTCATGAATTTTGCTTTTTGAATTTGCTTGAATTTTTAATTTCCAGCTTCTAAAATTCAAGATGTACATATATACATACCCTTAGAAGCAGCCCTAAACACAACCCCTCAAGCAGCAAACGGGACATCTGTCCCAGCCGAGATCGGCCGATGTTTTCCAATTATTTACTATTGATACCTCACATAAATCTTACGGCCTGTGGTATGTGCGCCAAACCAAACCAAAAACTTCAATATTCATGTTGATTTTCAACACTGAATATTTTTTTTATTTTTGTATGGGTATAAGTAAAACGAAGTCATAGGTTGAATGAAGCATATTATAATTGTTATAAAAGTATTCACAATTTCTTGCATAGGGTGATTTATTTCCAGAAAAACATAGAAATGTTGGACAAGGCAGTTTTTTTTCTGTACCACAACTTTGACAGATAATTCTGAATAATGCTTATTGTTTTACAAAACGACGTTACACTTATCTAATAGCAAATTTCAACAGGAACATAAAACAGGTCTTCTTTATACGATCCGTATAGCAGTTTCGGAGTAATCGTCGTTTTCCTGAAACACTATATTTTTGTGTACAATTCAAACGTCAGCGCTCGAAGGGTTAAAAACCTAGCACTACCACACTTTTTAAGCTCTATAATAACCGTCACACAACCGTTAACCTAACCAGGTTATGTTATGATATCTCGAAAATTCTTTTCGCTGCATTCGAATCCATGAATTCCGTGGCAGCTCCGCTTGTATTTATTTATTTATGTTCCTGTTAAAATTTGCTATTAGATACGTGTAACGTCGTTTTGTAAAGCAATAAGCATTATTCAGTATTATCTGTCAAAGTTGTGGTACAGAAAAAAACTGCCTTGTCCAACATTTCTATGTTTTTTCTGGAAATAAATCACCCTATACAAGAAATTGTAAATACTTTTATAATAATTATAATATGCTTCATTCAACCTATGACTTCGTTTTACTTATACCCATACAAAAATAAAAAAATATTCGGTGTTGAAAATCAACATGAATATTAAAGTTTTTGGTTTGGTTTGGTTCAATCATAGACTAAAAAATGGCGACTGTATGAAAAATAATGAACCAACTAGTTAACGACAGAGAATCTTCTCCTCTTTTCGCACATACCACAGGCCGTATGATTTATGTGAGGTATCAAGGGTAAATAATTGGAAAACATCGGCGCCGATCTCGGCTGGGACAGATATCCCCTTTGCCGCTCTACGGTAATTTCAATTGTGGGACAATTGTCCCGTTTGCTGCTAAAGGGGTTAAAAATCCTTTTATTTCATCACAGTGACCTTTATTTTTTGTAATAGGTTGGGATTTTAAGTGATTATGTTTTAATTTTATAGATCTTGCTGGCTTGTTTGTGCCTAAGTAGGCCAGACCTGTTGGTAAGTGAACAAAAGAGTTGCTTGTTTTGTTTTTGTTATAATATTGTTCTCGATTAACACCGTTTGACTGCTGTAACAATGACTTTTGCTTTCGGATGCAGAGAGGCTAAAAACAATCAAAGGTCGTTGTTATTTGTAGTTGAGCTTTTCGAATGCGTTGTTTTGTTTTTTTTTTCGTTTGCTTTCGCGTCAAATCCATATCCCTTACCGTATGGTCCACTGTGAAGAAATAAAATGATTTTGTTTGAAAGTAAGTATTGTTTATTAAAAGCATAGAAGTGTGAATTTTATAACAATGTTTACATTTTGTTATCGATTAAGAACGTTATTAACTTGTATTGTATGCGTTTAACCTTTGAGCTATGCGATGACTTTGATTTTAATACTAAAATTGTCTTGTTTGGCTACCAATATAATAGATGATGACACTGAGAGTCATAGATGATGTTGTGAAAAGTAATTAGGAACGAATGCAGTTATGTGAAATCGGCATGAGGATATTAGTGTTCTGCCCATAATTATATTATTATTGTTTTTTTTAAGTGAGCGGTGGGCTTTGCATTAACAACCAGCTGTGGTAGGTTTAAGATAGCTCTCTTGCTGCATGCGACCGTTATTCACTCCCTCTTCGAAGCCTAAAAATTTGATTTGTGGAAATCGCAGTTTTAAATTTACTTTCTGGCCCACCAACTAACGAGAAGAAAAAGTAATGAGAATGCTCTTAAAAAAACGAGATTAAGACGGAAATATCCATTTTAAACCCTCCTGAGACGATTAAGACCATTTTCAGACTGAAGTCTGCCTGTGTGTGTGTGTGTGCCTGTGTAATCCTCCACGATAGCGCCCAAATGCTTAATCCGATTGAGCTGATATTTGGTATGCAGGCATCATTTAGTCATAGCATGAGTTGAAAAGGTTGTGGTTGAAATCGATCCACCAGAGGGCGCACTAGTCACATTTCAAAATATTGGACTTATAGACTTGAAGTTTGGTACACAAATGCCTTGTTGGGTCAAAATAACTGAATTTTCGCCCAGTCAGTATATTTTAATAAACGATTGAATCAAACGTATTTGCTGCGTTGCATTCTCACTAACTCGTCGCTGGCGAATGATTCACATCGTTGAATCCCAATACATTCGACGTTTCATCGCCCTACGGTGAGAGTTCTTCCTCTGAAAAATTACATCACGCTTAAATCCTTCCATCCAAGGATGTCGCCAAGTAAAAGCTATGATGGAGCAACCGCTTCCAAAGAAAACTAAAGCCCTACTTGACGTGAGCAAGAAGAACCTTAAAACCACTATCGGCCTCCTCACCGGACACACAACCCTTAGAGCACATCTATTCCTCCTAACCTTGGTTTGACCGAGAGTAAGGACTACCTAATATGTGGCGAAGAACCTGAAGACAGCATACACATCGCTGCCCAGACCTCGCCGCAAAAAGACAGTTTACTGGGACGAGCCTTTCTCGAACCCAGCGATCTGCCCAACTTGAAGGTCAGTGATCTGCATGGACTTGTAAGTAGTACCGGGCTACTAACAGACAACTGACCCAACCACAAAGTGGGTAATTACAAAAGATCTTATAGATCCAGGTGACATCAAGGGCTGGAAACAAGCCCCCCACTCCGTTTACTACTTCTACTACTACTAAATCCTTCCATAAGTCCTTGGCTACTTGCCGGGAAAGTTTTGAGGTGACACAACTGATTTTTTTCTATGAAGGAGTCGACTATTTATCTAGGAGATACCAAGATCAGTCCGGGTGATGGCATTTGCATGATCATGGTATTTATTTAGTTTGGACTCGTGGTCTGACTGTGGAACTATTAATTCTACAATAAGGGCCATCTTCCGAGAGAGTAAAGAGTTATATCCAGACGGACAGCTGTGCATCTGAGATTTTCAGGAAAATTACATTAATTAGAGAGCAAATCGATCTCCAGAATCTAGTCGAACTCCAACATTCTCTATTAACCCTTGGAGTAAATGGGTATTTTCATAGATGCATCTGCAGGATTTTCGGCGACATCGACGGCGCTCGACTTAAAGTACTATAACTACGAAACTACTACACCAATCATAAAAAGAACAACTGCACAATGATTGCATTGAAATTTCGAATATAGAATATTGAAATATCATTTTGTAAAACAATTAGATAATTATGAATAAATATGAGAACGTCAAAGAAGTGAAAAAAACGCGCGGCCAGATTTGGTCGACTCGTACTCAACGGATAATTGTTTCGCGACCAGATTTGGTTGACTCATACTCAACGGGTTAATCTAGTCCAAAACTCAAATAATCGTCATCGTGTTTTTTTCACTTCTTTGACGTTCTCATATTTATTCATAATTATCTAATTGTTTTACAAAATGATATTTCAATATTCTATATTCGAAATTTCAATGCAATCATTGTGCAGTTGTTCTTTTTATGATTGGTGTAGTAGTTTCGTAGTTATAGTACTTTAAGTCGAGCGCCGTCGATGTCGCCGAAAATCCTGCAGATGCATCCATGAAAATACCCATTTACTCCAAGGGTTAAAACACAAATTTTACACATTTTACAAAATTTATTAACATAATTCAGTCACATAAGTTCATTCATAAGTTTAGCAACGTTTTAGTACTTTGTTTGTCCACCCTTGGCTTGAATTAAAGATTTTACACAGTGTGGCATATTCTCTACCAAAATTTGGCATAAAGTTTAAATTTTTCAGAGTGGAACGATACCTGTATTAATCTCTCAATCAACTGTGTTTTTGTTGTGATCGGAATTTCATGAATTATATTTTCAATGAATCCCACAAATTCTCGATTGTGTTCATGTCTGGGGAGTTTCCTGCCCATGGGAGCACATCGATCTTGTTTTGGGAAAACCATTCCTTTACTTTCTTGGAGGTATGGCATGGTGCCGAGTCCTGCTGGAAAATCCAGGAGCCTGAGCCATACCACTCTCTCTCTATTGAGGCAGAAGTCGACTTTCCAGCACTTTAATATACTTTTCCTGATTCATGGTACCATCTACAATGTGCAAACGGCTGGTACCATGAACAGAAAATGCACCCCATCCATGATATTTTAGGGAAATTTTATGGTTTTCTTTAAATACTCTGGCAAAAACTCGTCCCCAGGTCGACGACGTACAGTTTGGACTCTATCATTTATACGGCTATTGTAGACTCATTAGAAAACACAACCGGAAATAAAAGTAACCAATTGAGAATGAGATACAGTTTTAAAGTACAATTTGTTCTTGAAATACAATTGTATTAGTGAGGGTTATTACATTACATTACATTTTCGTCGTGTCCAATTGACGGCTAAAGACCGCTCTTGGACGTGTCAAAATAATTGTGCTAGGTAGTAAGTCTCGTTACTACTCTTTACTGAACATACATAGGTAGTCAAGAATAACTACTAGATTATCAAACTATAAATATAAATAATCAAAATAGAAGCCTAATATTTGAAGTAGTCAGTAATTTGAAAAGATACGTAGTAAAATTATTCATCGTAATATTCAAATTGTCAGTAAAATGTTAAATAATCAAATTAAATCTACGTTATGCATTTTAAACTAAAAGTACATATATAAGACCATATAAAATAAACAGACAATAAGGCTCTACTTTTTAAGTAATTTAAATGGGCACAATATTTGAAAAATCATGGCCCTCAAATTCGGCCAGATTATAGAAAGGGTGGCCTATCAGCATCTCCTTGATGTTTTTTTTTAATTTTATGTCCTCCAGCTGTTTAAATTTTGTAGGGAGTAGATTATAAAATTTAATGATAAGATACAAGTAGCTTTTCTGTACTTTTGCCAGTCGTATTCGGGGTACGCATAAAAGGGAGCTACCGCGGGTATGATGCGAGTGAATGTCTGAATTAATTGCAGTTTCTGCGAGGTGCTGTCTAGCATACATTAAGCACTGGTATATGAACGCCGAATACATAGTCATTACTTTTGCCTTGGTGAAATATTCTTTGCATGAGGTCCTAGTCGTTACCTGATACATGCTGCGCAGTGCTCTCTTTTGCAAAAGAAAGATTCTTTTACTGGTTGTAGAGTAAAAGAATCTTATGAAGGATCATCCAAGTTAATAAATGTAAAAGTGATTATTTTACTGGCAATGATTTAAATGACATTGATTTATAATAAAATAGTATTTACCTTCTGCCAATCATTAACAGTCCATGTTTCATGCTGCTTTGCCCACGCAAGCCTTGTTTTTTTCATGTTTTCTGTGAGTCTTGGCTTTTTCCTTGGACGGTAAGCTAGCAAACCATAATCGATAAGCCTGTTATTTACCGTTTTCCTACTCACAGAGATTCCCACTTCTGCAAGCATGCTTGAGATTTTTATGCACGATGCTTTTCTGTCCTCAAGAGCAATTTTTCTAATTCTTCTGTCCAATCTGGGAGTAGGTTGCTTCTTTCTTACACAGTTTCCAACCCTTTGAGAGGCAATATCTTGGCCGGTTTCAACTTTCTTTTTTATTGCACTAACTACTTGCGTGGACATATTTAATTTCTTAGCAATTTCTTTTTGTTTTAAGGATAAATTCTCCAATAATACTTTAATTTGTCCCACTTTACGGAGACTCAAATCACTATTTTTACCCATCGTAAATATCGTTAAAAAAAGTTAAATAATGTCTGGTAGCAAGCTAAAGTTTATGAAAATAGGTAAAAGAATATTCTAAAATATAAAAATAACCTTAAAACTACTGAATAAATGACAGCAATACGTTTGAACTGCACGTTGTCAAATGATGTGAAAAGTCGAAATGGGCATAATGCACTTGTGACGAGTAAAAATTAGTGTTGCCATCGTTGAAATTATTTAAAATACTGCCATTTGTGAGAAATGTGATACACAATGAATTTCCAATAAAAATAATAACAATAAAAGTGTATTCTAGTTGTTAAAATTCTAAAATATATTGAATATCTTGTAAAATTTCCATTGTTTTCAAAAATCCATAATAATTTTTCCAGTACTGTATGTATTATGAAATACTTAAGAGAGCCGATATGTTAGAAGAGTGATTTTTGGTGTATAAAACAAGGCTGAATATTTGGGTATTCGACCAAATCACATAGAGACCTCCATATTATCTGCCTATTTGCAGAAAATACTCAATAATCCTATCCAAATTCCGAGTGTTATCTTCCCGCTGGCTGCCATTACGGTCTCAGACAATGAATACTCTGGGTATACCTCAGCATCACACAGCTTTCTTTGCCTATTCCTTTTCTGTATATGCCGCAAGATTATGAAATAACCTGCCTTTCAATATACGGGATACCGTTAGTTCGAGTGCGTTTCGCTTCCAGCTAAAGCTATATTTGCTTTCAAAGTAATATAACTTGATCCTACGTATATTTTATATTATGTATATATATATAGCTTCAGATTGGATTCTGGAGGTTGATTCGGTCTCTAAGCAGTATAAATTCCCTGAAAGTCTCGGATGCACAGCCCTCCGTCCAGATATAACTCTTTACTCTCTATCTCGGAAGGTGGCCTAATTGTAGAATTAACTGTTCCATGGGAATCAAATATCCCAAAAGACCACGAGTACAAATTAAATAAATACCATGATCTTGCAAATGCCGTAACCCGGAACGGCTTCACTGTTCACCTTCACGCGGTGGAAGTTGGCGCTCGTGGCCTGCCAGCTAAATCTCTATTTCACCTCTTTAAAGATCTTGGCCTTTCCAGAAAAATAATCAACTCTTTCTTAGTAAAATTATCTAAAACTGCGATTTGCGCATCTCAAATTCTATGGCTTCGAAGGGGAAGTGAATGGGTGGTAAGGTGAACGCTCACATGTGGCAAGACAGCTGTCCTAAACCTACCACAGCCGGTCGTTAGTCCGGAATCCACTGCTCACCCCAAAGAAGTGTAAAAAATTGTATTATGATGGGCCCGACTCCTGTCGGTAAATTCCATGGCAGCTCTATTTGTATTTTATTATAATAAGGATATTATGTATCATTTATATTATTATGTATATTATATAGTAGGTATATATTCTATGTATATGCTTTCATTTCTATATTATGTATTATATCGTTTTCTTTGAAGTCAATGAAAAATGAAAAAAATGTTCTACCACAAACAAACGTAATTACTACCTGCTGGTTGGCTAGAGGATATTGCCGAGTATGGCAATAGGCCTGCCTTTTGTACCCGTGGTAGTGAATAAAGAGTTTTTATTATTATTATTATTATTAAATCACCATTTGGTGCAAAACATAGGGGATAGGATTGCATCTATTACCTTACAGTTGCTAAATAGCATATGGAGCTATTTTGCTAAAGGAAAGGTTTTAGAACCACATTCTTAACATGACAATTGCTGAGCGCCCTGATTGCATCAGCACGTTTTGCCATTTGCCGCTACTATATATTTTTTTTAAAGTAACTTATGATTACTATTCTATGTATAATCCGCTCTCTACACTTATTCACCTCATATAAAGCAATCATCACAAAAGATCAACATGAACTTCAACTTTAAAGTTTCCTTTGCTTTCAGCAATAATAGGATCTACGTTTAGTCTCTTCCTTTTACTGGGGACTTGGGGACTTTTGTATTCCTCCTCCAACACACTGAAAGATAATGTTATATGACTGGACACCAGAGATGCTGAAATTTTATTTAAATGCCTTCCAGCATACACTTCCAGACCCCAGTAACCTCGCACGTTGGAGCTATTCAAAGGATAGTTACCTAACCTACCTCTTGCATATTCACATTAGACATATTCTAGCTGGCTGCAAGGTGGCCTTAGATCAAGGATCGTACACTTACCGCCATGACAAAGTCCTTGCTGTTATTCGTGAGGTAATTAGCCTCTCAGTGGCTCGTGCCAACATGGGTCTGACAGTACCCTCCAAACTCCCAATACAGTTTGTGCGGGATGAATCTAAAAGCACAAAAAGCATTCCACTACAAAACCTTTCTCAATAATCGAGAAATCTTCAGATTAGATTCTGGTGGTCGATTCGGTTTCCAAGCAGTATAAATTCCGTGAATGTCTCAGATGCACAGCCGTCCGTCCAGGTATAACTCTTTACTCCCTATCTCGGAAGATGGCCCTTATTTAAGAATTAACTGTTCCATGGGAATCAAATATCTCAAAAGACCACGAGTAGAAAATTAAATAAATGCCATCTTCTCGCAAATACCGTAACCCGGAACAGCTTCACTGTCCACCTTCACACGGTGGAAGTTAACGCTCGTGGCCTGCCAGCCAGATCTCTGTTACATCTCTTTAAAGATCTTGGTATCTCTCCAGGAAAATAATGTACTCCTTCCTAGAAAAAATGTCTAAAGCTTCAGTTTCGGCATCTCAAATTCTATTGCTTCGAAGGGGGAGTGAATGGGTCGTAAGGTGGACGCTTACATGTGGCAAGACAGCTGTCCTAAACATACCACAGGCGGTTGTTAGTCCGGAGTCCACCTCTCACCCCTAGAAGTATAATAATAATATTATGATCCATTTGTATCTATTGCTACTATTGCTCTTGATATTGTGAATGTATGTACACGGTTAGAAAATAGCTAATAGTGCTGTACCGAACTCTGAAACAGATGGTTACGACCGGCTGGCAGTCGCACGCACTACACATACAACCGACCAACCGGCGAACTCTGAAATCGTCCTTACTGATCTGCAGTGTTACAAAACTGCCCCTAATAACGATTATTTCGACAAGTTAACAAATAACTCAACCGTCACACTTAAATCAGTCATGCAGTCTACTTATTACCATCACCTAAAATATGTGCATTTTTATTTTATCGTCCAAATTGCACATTCATTCTTGCTGCCCCTCCAAACGAGCGAACGAACTACCAATGAGATAATCTGCTGTATAGAAAGAATAACTGATTAACCTAAATTCCTTTGTGTGATATAGATTTTCACAATTAGCACATGATTTCTGGATAATGAAATGATTGTTACGATAGTCCTCTTCTTTCAGTGCCTCTTCAACTGTAAAAGGAATCCAGAAGCATTTTTCTAATCCTGAGATTTTCAGAATTAACAAATTCAATCTTGTGGGATCCTGAGTATTTTCAAGATTGCCAATTAAACATAAAATAAGGACAATAACTTTGTTAAACATTTTTTTTATTTATTGATTTTAATCAATAACAATATGGAGATACAGTAGAACTCCAATTAACCGAATCAATTGGGATCAGATCCCATTCGGATAATCGAAAATTAGGATAATTGGATTTTTCATTTCACTGTTCACCTTTACGCGGTGGAAGTTGGCGCTCGAGACCTGCCAGCTAAATCTTTGTTTCACCTTTTTAAAGATCTTGGTCTCTCCAGGAAAATAATCAACTCCTTTCTAGAAAAATTATCTAAAACTGCGATCTCTGCATCTCAAATTCTATGACTTCGAAGGGGGAGTGAATGGGTGGTAAGGTGAACGCTCACATGCGGCAAGACAGCTGTCCTAAACCTACCACCGCCGGTCGTTAGTCCGGAATCCACCTTTCACCTCCCAGAAGTGTAAAAATTATATATGATGGGCCCGACTTTTGGGCGGTGAATTCCATGGCAGCTCCGTTTGTATTTTATTTATAGGGTCTATTTTAATTTATTACTATATTGTATGTTGAAAATGGAAGAAAAAACTATTTTTTAAAGAAAAAGACCTTATGTCCCTCTGTATGCTTCAACTTCAACATTAAGGCCAATCTTTCAAATTTATTATTTTGTGGTTAGTCATCACACCTTCTTCGTCGTAGCCCTCTATCAAAAGTTTCCTTAAAAGTTGCTTTCTGAATTGGCGTTTCATGGTTTCGATAACGAAATAGTCCATTGGTTGCAACAATTTGGTAACATTTTGCAGTAAAAAGATTGTTTTAAACCGGCCATTCCCTTTTTCCAACACTTCTTCGGTGGGATGAGTTGGTGCATTATCAACAATCAGTACGTTTCCGTGTTATTTTTTTCCTTTTTTTTTTTTTCGGAAAACCAGCGATTCTGATAGTCAAAGTTCGGATAATTGGAGTTCTACTGTAGGTACATAATATGCACATTTTTGGATACAACTCAAGCTGCAGACACAACAGTGGCATAGTTAGTTAGTTAGTTTGTCTGGGCTTTTTCCCGCACTTGACCTCTTGATTGGGCCGTTGTGCGTGGCTCATGTTTCTATTTATGTTACTCCAGCCAACCCAGGCTGTCCCAGAAGGTTAGCAGCCTGTTTGGGTTGCTACAGGCCTCCGGGACAGATGCTGGAGATTGTAGTATTCTTGCCCGTTGCTCTGCCACGCTCCTGCATTCCATGAGCACATGCTGTGGCGTTTCTTCTTCCTCCATGCATCCTCTGCATAGAGGGCTGTCTGTCACACCTATGGCCACACTTGGAAATAGCACAATAATACTTGAAAAACAACAGTGGCATGTGCAGACAATGAATATATCAACGATTTAAACATCTTGTTCTCTATAATAACCAACTCTTTAGAGAAGATATCGAATATTGCAATTTCCACATCTCAAATATGTCACCGAAGGGTGGTAAAGTGAATGCTTACATCAACAGTTATTTCTTCGATAAGGGCCATTTTCCAAGACAGGGAGTAAAGAGTTATATCTGGACGGAAAGCTGGGAGCTAATAGGCGCTGCTGCAGTTGCCCATGCGTGAGGGTCAGCCAAACTTATGGGTCAACACCTATCCGGCAGCCTTCTCGCAGAAGTTCGAGCCCGGGTAGGACCCTGGCCTGCGGGCCAGCTCCCCTAGGAATCGCTCTTCGGGCGATCCTGGACGGTCTGTGCGGCATCAGCCAATCGGCTGTACATTCCAACTGATAGTCGGGGGAGTCTGGAAACGGCTTTGGTTCCTATAGAGCGTGGATGGTTGTTTACTTAGTGGCAGCTGCTTTTGAAACGACCATTAGGCTACCCGATACCCAATGGTCCATGATAGTATTATGTACCCTGCTATGCCCCGACATACTGGGTAAAGCAGGGCAAATGCCTTTTAAAGGTATTTTTACTTTCTCATTAATCTGGTAGTCGGATACTGGTCTAATTATTAAAGATGCATGCGATGTGATAGTTATCAACCTGTAGTATAGTTATAAAATACTATCTTGCCATATTATGCCCTATCAACGCTCAGATATCCCAGCTCCTCTCCCCTAGTATCTTTCAAAGGCTGTTGCAATATTTTGCCTAGATATGACGTATTTGAACAGTTCGGTCAGACAATTTTATTTTCACAAAAAGAAAAACTGGGCATTTCAAAAAGCCTGAAGATGACGATGACTCTGGTCGTAAAATCTAAAAAGGGTCGATTCCATCGCCTTTAGTCCTAGTATTGCCGACCATGAAGCCCGAAGATGACTCCCCAGATGACTTTATTTAGAAAAATCTCAGTGAAAAAAATGTAATAAACTTACCTCGAAATTAACCCGTGTCGTGAAATCCCAAAGTATCAATTTGATCGCCTTCAGTCATAGTATCGCCGACCATTTTCTCACGAAAGATAAAGTGCAAATTAGTATATTTGAACACTTAGTAGAATATTTCGCCATCGATTTTTCAATGTAAGTATTGCCAAAGTAACAAATGATATTATTTGAATTAACGAAACATATTTTTTTAAAAGATATTTTCTCCATAATTCCCCTTAAGTCGTAGCGACGATAATATTTCCGGCTCCGTCGGAACATACGATCGAGCGTAGGCGTTTGCGGAGTCCGATTGAAGAGCCGGGCGTGTTGCAGGGCGAGCTGGAGGAGGAGGGCTCGGGCTCGGAGAGCGGCGGCAGCGGGGGCAGCGGCGGCGGCGCGCCCGAGGCGGAGGCGGAGGCGCGCGCCGACAGCGCCGTGGACCCCGAGACGCAGGCGCGCCTCGAGGCGCTGCTGGAGGCGGCCGGCATCGGCAAGCTGGCGGCCGGCGACGGCAAGCACCTGGCCGACCCCGAGGTGCTGCGGCGCCTCACCTCCTCCGTGTCCTGCGCGCTGGACGAGGCGGCCGCCGCGCTCAACCGCATGCGCTGCGAGCCCAGCGCGCCCGACGCGCCCGCCGCCGACCCGCGCCAGCACCGCCACCCGCACCTGCAGGACGACGAGTGAGCCTTTTTATTACCTTCGAGTGGATTTTATCTAATGCCAAAATCGCCTGGAATAACCTGCCCGAGGAAGTTATCGAAGCACCGACCGTAAACGCATTCAAAAATAGGCTTGATATCTGTTTAAAAAATTATATATAAAAGAAAAAAAAAAAAAGGAAACAGCAACACCAGTGAATTTCATAGATATGAACACATCAGCATTAAGCTGCTAGTTCATCAATAAATAATAATAATAATAAAATGTTGACATTTTAATCTATTTTCAAAATCAGACATTTAAGTTTTCTATAAATGTATATACTCCAAAAAACTTGGTAGCTATAAATTTCCAATAATAGACTATTCTTCCTCTGTCGAATAGCTATTCGACTATTTATCGACATTAACCTAAAATATTGCAAAATTAATGTCCTAAAATATTCTTAAAATATTACACATGATGAAATACGGGACTTGAGTTTTTGAGAAAAATGCAGTCGATCTTTCCTGCGTTATTTTCGAACTATGATTTTTGAAGCTTTGATCTTATCTGAGCGCAAAAGAAACTCGCAATGGCGACGATCCTTCCGCTATTCGGAGCATAACCCGTCTGACGTCTTGTGCAGGAGCGGGGCGGAGAGCGCGGCGACGGCGGCGGCGGCGGAGGGCGCGCACTCGCTGGCCGAGGCGTGCTCGGACGGCGACGTGAGCACGGTGCGCAAGCTGCTCACGGAGGGCCGCTCCGTGCACGAGACCACGGAGGAGGGCGAGTCGCTGCTGTCGCTGGCCTGCTCGGCCGGCTATTACGAGCTGGCGCAAGTGTTGCTGGCCATGCACGCTTCGGTGGAAGACCGCGGTATCAAGGGCGACTGCACGCCGCTCATGGAGGCGGCCTCCGCCGGCCACGCCGACATCGCGCGCCTGCTGCTGGCCCACGGCGCCGACGTCAACGCGCAGTCCGCCACCGGCAACACGCCGCTCATGTACGCCTGCGCCGGCGGCCACGCCGCGGCCGCCGCCGCGCTGCTGGACGCCGGCGCCAACGTCGAGGACCACAACGAGAACGGCCACACGCCGCTCATGGAGGCCGCGTCGGCCGGCCACGCGGCCGTGGCGCGCGTGCTGCTCGAGCGCGGCGCCGGCATCAACACGCACTCCAACGAGTTCAAGGAGTCGGCGCTGACGCTCGCCTGCTACAAGGGCCACCTGGACATGGTGCGCTTCCTGCTGGCGGCGGGCGCCGACCGCGAGCACAAGACGGACGAGATGCACACGGCGCTCATGGAGGCGAGCATGGACGGCCACGTGGAGGTGGCGCGGCTGCTGCTCGACTCGGGCGCGCAGGTCAACATGCCCGCCGACAGCTTCGAGTCGCCGCTGACGCTGGCGGCGTGCGGCGGCCACGTGGAGCTGGCCATGCTGCTGCTGGAGCGCGGCGCCAACGTGGAGGAGGTCAACGACGAGGGCTACACGCCGCTGATGGAGGCGGCGCGCGAGGGCCACGAGGAGATGGTCGCGCTGCTGCTCGGCCACGGCGCGGCTATCAACGCGCAGACCGAGGAGACGCAGGAGACGGCGCTCACGCTGGCCTGCTGCGGCGGCTTCCTCGAGGTGGCCGACTTCCTCATGAAGGCGGGCGCCGACCTGGAGCTGGGCGCGTCCACGCCGCTCATGGAGGCCGCTCAGGAGGGCCACATGGACCTGCTGCGCTACCTGCTCGAGTCGGGCGCGGACGCGCACGCGCAGACCTCCACGGGCGACGCGGCGCTCTCGTACGCGTGCGAGAACGGCCACACGGACGCGGCCGAGCTGCTGCTGCGCTGGGGCGCCGAGCTGGAGCACGAGAGCGAGGGCGGCCGCACGCCGCTCATGAAAGCCTGCCGCGCCGGACACCTCTGCACAGCGCAGTTCCTGGTCGCGGAGGGCGCCGACGTCAACCGCGCCTCCCACTCGGGCGACCACACGCCGCTCTCGCTCGCCTGCACCGGCGGCCACCTGGACGCCGTCAAGTTCCTGCTGTCGCGCGGCGCCGACCCCCTGCGCAAGCTCAAGGACAACTCCACCATGCTCATCGAGGCGGCCAAGGGCGGCCACGCGGCCGTCGTGCAGCTGCTGCTGGACTACCCGCGCTCCGCGGCGCCGCCGCCGCCCGAGGCGGTCGGGGCGATGGGGGCGGTCGGCGCGGGGGCGGTCGGCGCGGCGGCGGGCGGCGCGGCGGGCGGGCTGAGCGCGGCGCAGGCGGCGCAGCTGGGGCTGGCGCACGCGGCGCCGCCGGGGCAGCCGCACGCGATGCCCGCGCTCGTGCCCTGCCCGCCGCTGCACCACCACCGGCCGCACCCGCTGCCGCAGCCGCCGCCGCCGCTCGCCCGCCCGCCCCCGCACCCCGCGCAGCCCGACTTCGCGCCCTGCTACGTCGCCGGGGCCCAGGGTTACATCGACGGTGAGCCGACGACGACGCCCGTCCCTCTGCCGGGCCCGCCGGAAGCGACTAACGCGGCGGACGCGGCTCGCTTTGCAGGTCTGAAGCACGGGCTGTTTGCGATGGCGCAGGCGGAGCAGGCGCTGCCGGCGGGCGCGGCGCAGGCGGCGTGCGCGGCCGCGCCGCCCGCCTGCGCCGCCGCGCCCAAGGCCAAGGCGGCGCGCAAGGCGGCCCGGCCCGCGGAGCAGCCGCCGGAGCGCGAGGCGGCGCGCCACGACCAGATCTTCCACAAGCAGCAGATCCTGGAGGAGCTGCAGCGGGTGGAGCGCGAGCTGGCGGCCAAGAGCGGGCTGCCGCCGCTGGACGCCGCGCTGCAGCAGCAGCGGCTGGACGAGCTGCAGGAGCAGCACGCCCAGCAGCAGTTCGCGCAGCAGCAGCGCGAGCTGCGCCACCACCACCTGCAACTGCAGGAGCAGCAGCAACAACAGCAGCAACAACTCCAACTCGCGCAGCAGGTCCCGCAGCAGCAAGGTACCCCCGCTTTTTCCCCACCCCTCTGCCTTTATAAGCTTTGTTCGACGAGAATAATACAAAAAAAAAATAACGTAGAAATGAGATTTTTTATTTGACTATAATCGAATTTGTTAAGTTATGTTTAATATCGTTTAAGAGAAGAGGCCAATGCCTGATTCCCCTTTCTATAGAATTTGGTACCTCTTTAATCCGTAATGGGACTTTAAGGCACTCGCGCGAATATGCCATTTTTGAAGCCATCTGTCAGTTTTGACATCATAGGCATTCAAGTTTGTCGCTGTCCTTGGACTATCATCAGTAGCCAAAAAGGCCATATCATCAGCATAGGTCGCAACAGTTACATTTTCAGCGGTAGGTAGATCTGAAGTAAAAATATTGTACAGGACAGGCCCGAGAACTGAGCCCTGCGGAACTTCAGCCTCTATATTTTGAAGAGTGAATCTTTCCTCACCCTGCTTTAGCTAAAATAATCTTTCACTCGGGTAAGATGCTATTGAGTTGAACATTGAGTGGGGGAGTTTCTCTTTGATCTTGCATAAAAGACCCTTGTGCCATACCATATCAAAAACCTGTTGCACGTCTAGGAATGCTGCAGAACAGTACTTTTTTTTGCTGTGTACTTGCTTGATTCTAAAGTGGCATTTAGGAAAGCCAAACTGTTGCGATGGTACGACATTGCTATTATCCATAAACGGCTTGAGGCGAGCAAGGAAAGTTTTTCCCAAAGTTTAGAGAGTACAGGTGTCAAGCTTATGGGATGGAAAGATGAGGTTTCATGGGCAGGTTTTCCTGGTTTGTGAATCATACTTATTAGATAAATCTTCCATATAGCTGGGAAATGCCATTATATAAAACAAGCCAGAAGGCAAATAATATATTTGTTAGGTAATTCTTTAAGAATTTTTGGTGTAATTAAGTCAAAGCCGGGAGCTTTCTTAGGATTTAAGGACTTAATTTCTCTCCTGATTTCGTGAGGTGAGATGCTTCTAATAGGTGGGCACATTTGAAAGTCTTGATAGAGAACATTGTCTATATCAGGCGCATCCGATAAATTTTCATTTGGTTTGAAGACGTTTTTAAGATACTCCGCAAAAACTTCAGCTTTTTCAGAGTCGGTTCGGACTGTGATCTGATCGGAAAAATTACTTTATTTAAAAATTTTGTCTCTTTCCATAGAGAAAATTTACTAGATTTGTAGGGAGACAACATTTTGAGGGATTTCTTGGCACTCAGGTTCGCAGATTCGATACAAAATTGTATGTGCAGTTTGTCTAGGATGGTAATTTTATATTTAAATTAACAACATCTATGCCATTATTGTTTTGTGTCTTCCCGGTGAACGGAATAAGTATAGATTTTAGATCAGCCTCGTTGAATGAATATATTTTTTTTCATGGGATTAAACCCAGCAAAAGTCAACGTTGTTTTCGGTCACTTCCGATGCGCTAGAGAGTCAATTATCCGAAAGTTATTTAATCGAAACTGCAATTACCCGAATGTGTTCTTAAATATTTTCACTTAGAAAAAATAATACTATGAGATGTTAGCGATTCTGTATACTTAGCTGCGTCAGCGAAGGACAGCTTTGCACGCCATAGCTAAAAAGTATGCGGCTGATGCCACTCGGGTGGCCTATAAAGTCTCGAGTAATATTGACCAATATTAGAAGTCATATCTCAACCGAGACAATGGCAATTTATTACAGATCAGCAAACTATGCAAACCAGATTTAAAGTGAACTAAAAGTTTACCATCCAAAAAAGAATATATTATATAGTTTACAAAAAAGGTTTTTCCTTGACAATAATGGTGTACTTTTGTGTAATTTCTGCATTTGGCTGGTAAATAAGGATTCCTAATGATTCACTGAAATAAAAAAAATCATGATTAAAAATATACAAAATGACAAAACAGCCCAGCCATCTGATAATTTTTTAAAACAGGAAAAATACGATTTGCAACTTGATTTTGACTTGAGGAAAAATACATTTGACTCGGATCTGTTAAAATATCCGAACGTTGCGGATATCCGAACTGAACTAGACCTCGATTACTTCGGATAATTGACACTCAATCGGTGGAAGTTTTCGTCCGATGTAATTTTTTGGAAAGAAACGGACGATGACAGTTTGCATCGGCGCAGGCGGGACCTTTCCTCTGCAACAGCGGCAGCAGCTGGCGGCGCAACTGCAGCAGCAGCAGTTGCAGCTTCAGCTGCAGCAGCACCAGCAGATGCAGCTGCAGGGGCTGCAGGGGCAGCCGCAGCCCACGGCCGCCAGCGCCGTCAGCCAGAACACGGCCATCCAAGACCGGCCCAAGGCCAAGCCCGTGTCCAAGAAGGAGGGCAAGAACGGGCGCAAGGCGGCCGCGCAGGCGCTCGACCAGCTCAAGGTCATCCAGCAGAGCCAGCAGCAGGCGGCGCTGCAGGCGAGCGCCGCGCAGCGCTGCGACGAGGCGGAGGCGCCCGCCTCGGAGGCCGCGCTGCTGGCCATCGCGGCCGCGCTGGGCGCCGAGGCAGCGGCGGGCGGCGCGGCCGCGGGTCGGCCCGCCGCCTCGCCCGCCGCGCGCGACCTGCCCGCCGTGCTCGACTACCTGCGCCGCGAGGTGCCCGGCCTCGTCGACCTGCCGCCGCTCGAGCTGCGCTCGCTCGTCCTCAAGGTGAGTGGCGTCCGCGTTCCCGCGCCCATCCCGTTCCCGCTCGTCCATTCGCTTATATCGTTCGTTATTTGCGCACGTTAGGTGTTGCAGCAGAAAGGACCGCCTCACCGGAGAGCGACGGCGGAGCAACCGCCGGACGTGGCGCCGGACGAGGTCGGCGGCGGCGCGATCGACCCGGACGGAATGCCGCCCCTCATCGACGCGCTCGCCCCGCTCGCCCTGCCCGTCGACGGGTTCGCCGGATTCCCCGGGCGGTTCGAACCCCTCGCTCCGGACGACGGGACGGGTGAGTTTTTCGCTAAAGGCTTTCGAACGCGCATCGTCGGCCGGCGCGCGTGGCAATCTCAAAACTCAATTCGCACACTAGAGTGCGCCGAAAGATAACGGCCGCCGAAAGAATATTGCCACGCGCCCGCCCGCCGACGGCGGGCATTCTAGTCCGACGGAAACCCATCGAAAATCGAAACGGCGTTCGTCCTCAGGGTGCCCCGGAGCGGAGAGCGGACCGCCGCGGGCCGCGCTGCGGCCGCACTGCCAGCGCCGCGCCGAGGAGGCGGAGGCGGCGGCGGCGCGGCCGGCGGACGAGAAGCGGCCCAAGGAGGCGGCGGAGCGGCGGGGCGGGCCGCAGCGCGCGCCGCCGCTCAAGAAGAAGGGGCGCTACGCGGCGCGGGCGGCGAGCGGCGCGACGCCCGAGGCGCCGGCGCCGGCGCCCGCGCCGCCGCCCTCGCGCATCGACGTGGACGGCGAGACGGAGTCCAACCGCGACACGGCGCTCACGCTGGCCTGCGCGGGCGGCCACGAGGAGCTGGCCGAGCTGCTGCTGTCGCGCGGCGCGGACATCGAGCACCGCGACAAGAAGGGCTTCACGCCGCTCATCCTGGCGGCCACCGCGGGCCACGACAAGGTGGCGGAGATCCTGCTGAACCGCGGCGCCGACCTGGAGGCGCAGTCGGAGCGCACCAAGGACACGCCGCTGTCGCTGGCCTGCTCGGGCGGCCGCTACGAGGTGGTGGAGCTGGCGCTGGCCCGCGGCGCCAACAAGGAGCACCGCAACGTGTCCGACTACACGCCGCTGTCGCTGGCGGCCAGCGGCGGCTACGTCAACATCATCCGCCTGCTGCTGAGCCACCAGGCCGAGATCAACTCGCGCACGGGCTCCAAGCTGGGCATCTCGCCGCTGATGCTGGCCGCGATGAACGGCCACGCGGCCGCCGTGCGCCTGCTGCTGGACATGGGCTCCGACATCAACGCGCAGATCGAGACCAACCGCAACACGGCGCTCACGCTCGCCTGCTTCCAGGGCCGCCACGAGGTGGTCAGCCTGCTGCTCGACCGCAAGGCCAACGTGGAGCATCGCGCCAAGGTACGCCCCGCCCTCTCTCCTCTCTTTAGTTCGTAGGCGAGTCCTGTTTCGCCTCGTCTTCATTTATGGTTTTGCCCTTGGTTTTCGTGACTGTTTTTAACACAGCTAGACTTATTTCTCGGGACAGCCATCGTAAAAGTCAACTAGTGACTTTTGCAATAGCACTAATGAAATTTTCCTATTGTGTTTTGGCGAATGTCCCTTTTTGCAGTTCCAGGTTTGGGTCGATCCGTGCATGTCTATAGCCATAGCTCGGCCTTGTCCAATTTGTAGTTTAAGTTAGTTAGTTGTGAAAGTTATTTGTCACCGAAGATTAAGGTTCTTACTTGGGAGTAAATCCTAAAGATAATCTTCCCAGGCGGGTGGGTGTTTGCCATGCATCCCAGGAGCAGCTGGGCATTCCGCTTTTTGCAGAATTTGACCAGCTTTTCCGAATGCTCTCCGGATGACCGTCGTCAAAGTGGGTTCTTTAATTTAAAGCATGCCACCGCCGTATAGTCTTTGGTGAGTTTCAATACGGGCAAGGCTTTTATACTTTAGGCAAGCTCTAGTGTACTAGAGCTAGTTCCGGTATAAGACTATTCGCGGCTCCCAATTCCATTTGAAGGATGATAGAATTTCTCCAACGCTAATAGGTACCTACTCCCATCATCAAAGGCTAGTTGGATAATGAACTGACACCTCTCGGAAAGCCAATGGCTTATGGAGGAGAAGCTCCTGTTGTAGAATGATGGGCTCTTAGTGGATTAAATCCCACTAAAAGCTTCCTTGGGAAGTGGCAGCTGTCTTTCACAATACTGGCTAGCACAGTACTTGATCTGGCCTAGTACCTTCCACAGTCGCGGCGTTCCAGCAGAGTGGAAGGCGAAGAAAAACCGCCACACTGTTTTCTTAGTCAGACCATCGCTGCAAACTCAAACCACTCGGACCATCTCGGTCAAGGAGGTGATAATCAGTCATGTCGCTTATGTCCATTATCGGAACTGAACTCGAAGAAGTAGAATGGTCCGATTTTGATCGGTGACTTTAATGATAACTCAATTATCTAAACTTTCATAGTGAAATAATATTGGTTTGGTATGATTTTTTCCATAATCTACCAGGGTTTCTCAATCTTATATAACCACATACCCTTATTAAATTTCCTATAGCAAGGGTATTTATCAAGGGCTAGCAAAATCTAGCTATAGCAAGGGTTTTTATTTAAATAACAGAAAATAGTCATAAAGGCAATGATATTGCTTGATAATTAATGTGATTGATATGTTTGCTTCTTGTTGCAAATTTAGTCTTTTTAACACACTTTTATTAGGTCGACCTGTATGTAACTATGTAATGGAATCTAAGGTAACTAATTTAACCATCTTCCAAGGATCGTAGCGTCATGAAAATTGGCAGCTGTATGTAGTTATGATGACATTACAATAATATGGTACTGTCGAACTGATCTGATGATGGAGTCGGAAGATATGAACTGGAACTTCATGATGGAACATCGTATCATAGCTGTGTTTGGACTTGTTAGAAAAGTCTTGGAATGAAATTTGACCACGATTAGGTTTCAAGGTCTGATGATGAAGCCGGAAGATAGGCACTATCATTCCATGATGGCATATCGTAGCATAGCCGTTTTTGGACTTGTTAGAAAGGTCTTGTAATGAACTTTGACCACGATTAAGTTTCAAGGTTTTTTTGGTTTTTACGTGCATTTATAAAAGCGTGTTTTTAGTGTTTTTTTTTAACTATTAATTTATTTAGGAGTAACTTTGGTCAATTTCAATATTAATTCTGATTCAGGATCAAAAGAATTTCTGAATTATGTTTCTATCATACCCAGGTGTGAAAACCCACTCTCACAAAGGTAGTTGTCACGAAGGGCAAAAGGTAATTCACCGTTTTGGGTGATTCTTCCTGTACTGCTGCCAAAAAAACTATTAAAGATATCTTTTTAAAATAAGCTTGCAGTGTTGGATCTGTGAACATTTCCAGCAGCAATTCGCCAGCCAGTCAGTCGCCAATCTTTTCGCAATCATGTAAATCTTGTCGCGAATCCCCTACGATCAACTGGCGAACCCCTAGGGATTCATGTACCCCAGTTTGAGAAACGCTATACCTTTGTGGCAGCTATGCGAGCGATAAGATAAGCATAAAACGATTTAATGCATTAGCTAACTACCACACACCGCATTGACCCACAACGCTCTGCATGCCTCCACTCTTCCTTCTACACTCCTTAGTCCGTCGCTCAGTATATAAATAAATACAAACGGAGCTGCCATGGAATTCACCGACCGGAGTCGGGCCCATCATAATACTATTTTTTTACACTTCTGGGGGGTGAGCAGTGGATTCCGGACTTACGAACCGGCTGTGGTAGGTTTAGGACAGCTGTCTTGCCACATTCACCTTACGACCCATTCACTCCCCCTTCGAAGCCATAGAATTTGAGATGCGCAAATTGCAGTTATAGATAATTTTTCTAAGAAAGAGTTGATTATTTTTCTGGAAAGGCCGAGATCTTTAAAGAGGTGAAATAGAGATTTAGCTGGCAGGCCACGAGCGCCAACTTCCACCGCGTGAAGGTGGAAGTTGGTGGATCATGGTATTTATTTAATTTGTACTCGTGGTCTTTTGGGATATTTGATTCCCATGGAACAGTTAATTCTACAATAAGAGCCACCTTCCGAGATAGAGAGTAAAGAGTTATATCTGGACAGAGGGCTGTGCATTCGGGAATTTATACTGCTTAGAGACCGAATCAACCTCCAGAATCCAATCTAGCTTTCTCAATTATTGAGAAAGGTTTTCTAGTCAGTACCGGTCGCATTCCACCGAAGAATCGAGACTCACGCGCGCCCGACGATACTACTCTAACCGCGGACACAGGGTGTTCGATCCTACTCAGCTCCTTGGTAATTGCATTACGGTCGAATATACACGCACGAATGCATATGCGAATATTTCGCTAATGCATATGGAGTCAACCATTCCGGCGATAGGACTTGTCTTTTGTTTAAAACAACCAAAACCACCATCTCTAAACCTTTTAACATTTCCGACTCCTCATTGCGCATAGATCTCTGATGATTTTCTGCAGGTCCCAAGTAGTAATTCATTACCTGCCGATATTGAAGTGCACCCATCGTTACTTCCCTATTTTTAGGTTTGAATTCAGCGTGAGTGTTCTGGTCAATAAACGAAAATGATAATTGTCGATGTTTACAGACCGGTTTAACGCCCCTGATGGAAGCAGCGAGCGGAGGCTATGTAGAAGTAGGAAGAGTCCTGCTGGACAAAGGGGCGGACGTGAACGCCCCGCCCGTGCCCAGCTCCCGAGACACGGCCCTCACCATCGCAGCCGATAAAGGCCACACGCGATTCGTGGAGCTTTTACTACAAAGGTAAATACTTTGCGCAATTATTATTGTATCCGGTATGGGAATTATACAGAGTCAACACTGGGACGGTGTAAAAATAGTTCGATCAGTGTATAATGAAATTAACATAAATTTAAAAAACAAGGGGATTTAAAAATGCACTTAAATATTTTTTAATGAGCGCCACCACTTTTTGGAGAAAAAATGCAGAAATTAGGTTTATAAATAAAATCTAGTAAATTTAAATATCAGGGGTAGGCAACAGAAAAGTAATATTACTACTTGTTTTGTCTAGCGATAGATTTTTATAAATAAAAAAAATACAAATTATTTCAGAAGATTCAGGGTTTAATCTTTCTCCTTCCTTGAGATGTCAGAAATACTAAGGCTGACTCGCCCCTACGCGTAGAGCAGAAATCCAAAAATGCATTATGAGTGATGAAAGCAGTTTGAAATCGGTCACGACATATCAAGCCATCCGGCATCGACAACTCTCAAACAACTCGAGAGTCTTCGGCGCAAGGTTGCAGTTATAAAAAGTGGTTGGAATCTCTGAATTCACTGAATCTACTGTACTACATATTTTATGTAGAAACTGGCTGCTACTCGGCCATTTATTAGGGACTTCGGCCCTCTAAAATCCTTCATTCGGCCGGCGTCTTGAAAACCAAATGTCGCCGGGCGGAACTTGGCTTCTATCCTAGCCAGAAAATTCGAAAGAAAAAAGAAATTTCTTAACTTTATGCTATAAAAACAAAATAAAATAATTCTTTGTTATGCATTGTACTGTTAATTGCAACACATACTCATAACTATGTTTGTTTACAACCTCAATGACAGTGAACTGTCGAATGTATTTGTAGTCTATGAGTGATTATTTGAAAGAATACATTAATATTAGGACTGGCGGAAGATATTTGTGGTTATGCGCGATATGGCGATCCCAAACCACCTTATATTCCTCATACAGAGTCTGTACATGGAAGGCGCTTCGAGAGTAAAGTTGAACGATGAGCTTTAGAATTCCTTTAAAATAGAGAGAGGCATCAGACAAGGGTTCGTCTTATCTCCGAAACTCTCCAATTTGATCGGCGAACATATAATGAGAAAAGTCCTAGACGAATGGAAGGGTGGAATTCGCATTGGAGGTCTCAGGATCATAACCTAAGATTCGCCGACAACACGACCATCATAGGAGCCGATGAAAATGAGTTGGCGACCCTATTACGCAGGGTGGAGAAGGAAAGCAAGGAGTATGGACTGCACATAAACCGCAGCAAGACCAAACTCATGTTTGTGGACCGGGCTGGAACCAACCAACGAACTGAGTGAACACCAACCTTCAAGCTGTGAAAGACTTTGTCTATCTGGGCTCCATGATAATGCAACGACGGAAACTGCGAAAAGGTCTCACGCACAAGCCAGATGGCAAGATCAGCCATGAGCAAGCTAGAAAGGCTGTGGAAGAATCGGGGTATCAGTAAGCGGACTAAGGTTAGGCTGGTTCGAGCTCTGGTTTTCTCGATTTTTCTTTGTGCATTGGAGACATGGACCCTGAAGGCTCGGATACGCACCAAAATCGATGCACTGGAGATGTGGTGTTGGCGTAAAATGCTAGGAATCCCCTGAACAGCACGCCGCACCAACAAATCTGTCCTGGAAGAACTTGGCATCAAAGTGAGACTCTCCACCGTATGCATGAGAAGGGTCCTGCAGTACTTCGGTCATGTTGCCAGGAGAAACCCAGAGAATCTGGAAAAAATGCTTTCCGGGCGTCAAGTGGAGGGAAGAAGAAGAAGAGGCAGATCACCGGCTCGATGGAACGACCTCATCAAAGAAGTTACAATATCTGCGACCCGCCATGCAGTAGACAGGTCGAAGTGAAGGAGCCTCGTAGGCAAACTGTTGTCTAGTGGCCACGATCCTCAGTAATGTGGGGACGACGGAAAAGATTAGGACGAAAACCCAAAGGGATAATCTTGGAAATCTCAAAAATCCATAGAAATAATGTGCAAAATGCTCAGAAAAGTGATTTTTGTTACATGTGTCAAAAATATATTAAAGGGAGTCTCTAGTTGCCAATAATGCGGTGTCGTCAGCTTAGTAAAGGTTTTAGACAGATATCGTTTACGCGAATACTGCTATTTAGGTCCCGATTGCTTCTCTGAAGATTATTTCTTAGTATATATTACCCTTCGAGTAGCGGCATAATTTCATGGCAGACCGCGGAAATTAATTGGAATTTCTTGCAATATCGCCGCGCTCGACAAAAAGAACCATAACTATGGGACTACTATAGCAATAATAAAAGAATAACTGCAATGATCGCTTTAAAATTTTGTATATAGAATATTGAAATCTCGTTTTGTGAAACAATTAGATAATTATGAATAAATTTGAAAAGTTGAAAAAGTGAAAAAAACTCCGCATTTCTAACTTGTACTTGCCTTACAGAAAAATACGGAACCCTATTTAGAAATTGTAAATACTATCGTGATCTTTATTAGATTCTCTATGAAACGAAGTATTTCCTTTTGTTTATTTACATACAAAAAAAATTAGATTTTTAGATTTAGATAAAAACCAATACAAATTTTGATGATTTCTCGGGGAAAAAAAATGATGTTTGACAATGGAATTTTACCAGAAATATCCGCAAAATGATGCGCGAAATTATTCTAGCGGTCGTCTATGTATTTATGGTAATATTGAGATATTTGGTATGGATTTTAGGATGCGTTCGAATTAGAAAATAATATTACTGTGCGCTCCGGGAGCAAGCCGCCAATATTGGTCAATACGTAGTCAACGGTGTTCTGATGTGCAACCGAATTTGGTCGTTACGTAGCCGAAGGGTTAAACAGTAGCGGCGAGAGTAGTATCGGCACCCTTGCCGTACGTACTCCCCTTACTGTCTATGAACGCGGATTGAATTTTCGTTGCCTATTTCGTAACCAATCATTCCTTTCGCAGGGGTGCTGCGGTGGAGGTGAAAAACAAAAAAGGCAATTCTCCGCTTTGGCTGGCCGCGAACGGTGGACACCTCAGCGTAGTGGAAATGCTGTACGCGTCAGACGCAGACATCGACTCTCAGGACAACCGAAAAGTTTCGTGCCTTATGGCCGCCTTCCGCAAAGGCCACGTTAAAGTGGTCAAATGGATGGTCGGCGTCGTCACCCAGTTTCCCTCCGATCAAGAAATGACCCGATACGTCTGCACCCTCTCCGATAAGGAGCTTCTTGACAGGTTGGTATTCTTTTTGGATTTTTAAGATTCCAGGTATACGATTGCGAAGACGTAATGTTCCTGTTTATGTGTAACGAGATTAGAATCCTGCAAGGAAACTCCTTGAAGCTAGCAGTAACAAGATCTGCACAATATCCGAGGAAGTCTTTTCATATCCAACTGTTAAACGACTGGAATAGACTCTCTGAAGATGTCATCTTTATAAAAACTGACAAGTTACATAACTTAAACTATTGCTTTAAATACACATTATATTAATAGTGGCAGTATGCTGACTACAACTGGGGGTGTCAAACACAATGGGCGAATCTATCTAGGGAGCTATAACAACATCAGGTCGTTCTGTCTCCTGTGGAGTGAACGAAGAAGGCTTAGCGATCAAAAGGCAATCAACTGTAACTAGACCGATAACCCACAAGAATCCAATGAGTCACTGGGAAGGGGAAGAACCACCTTGAGTCACTGGGAAGGGGACGCAGTGAGTCAATCTTGCTCCCTTACTACCAGATTTGGGTGGATTTTGCCCTTTTTAAATTCAAAGTCGCTTGCGCGGTCCATACCTGATGTTAGCTGTAATTCAGTTCGAATTTATCACGGACTGTGGCGTTCTATGCCCGTCAATATCACATGGCATGGGGTGGCCTAGGGATTGTTTCAAAGATGGCCGACATCAGGTCAACAACAACCCCCGCTCCTTAGGAAACGTATGTTTTGAGACTCTCCGGTTATTCGTTGGAGTGCACGGTCGATTGGCTAACGCCGCACGATACGAAAAACTGGCCGAGGTGTTCCCCCAGAATGGAGCATCCAATCTCATCCGTCGACGACTGGGCTTACAGCCGCAGACAGGGATCACAGAGTCCTTTCCAGGTTAGTCCCTCTTTGAGGAGGCTACCGGATGGGAGTTGAACCGTGAGTTAAGCCGACCACGGGTAACAAACACGTCATCAGGCCCAAGCAGGAACCGGTTGCAGACTAGATAGGGGTAGAAGTTTTGACAGATTCAAAGCACAAATTCAACTCGTTTTATAAAGTCAATCTAATGGTCGTCCCTGTTGCAGATGCCACGAATGCATCAGACTCATCAGAGCGGCCAAAGAGACTCAGGCCGCACGCGCCAACAAAAACGCCACAATCCTCCTGGAAGAGCTGGACGCGGAGAGAGTGAGGCAGGAGTCGCGGCGCGCCGCAGCGCAGCGCCGCAAAGAGAGGAAAAAGAAGAAACGTATGGAAAAGAAAGTGAGTGTAAGTTGTATATCGAAAGGCACGGAAACTACCGCGCATTTATTTTGTTATTAGAATACTACGATTATCAATAAGCTACATTACTTACTCTTGATTCTATTCACAGACACATAATTATTTTGGAAACAAATATGTTATGTTCTAATTATTTATTATTTTTGATACATAGATATATTTTAGCTGGCTACAAGTCGGCCTTAAGACAGACTTACATTGAGTCAGTTACTGGGGGGCAATTCTTGAAAAAAATAGCATGTCAAATTTGTCTATGGTCCATTTGATTTACATGGGTCATGGACAAATTTAGCATGCTAAATTTTTCAAGAATAGGGCCCTGACTTCAAATTTAAGACAAGTCAAAGCTTACTCAGTGCTGCCATTGTGTAAATTGATTTTAAGTCAATACAGCCCTGTCTTGTCAGTGATGACTCAAATATTCCCGCTATATATTTTGAAGTCAGTCCGCTCTCTCCGTCACCGCTGGCAGCGAGGTGTAAGGTGACATCGCATTGTGTTGAAAATGTTAACAATCAAAAGTGACACATTTCTCTCGTTGCTTTTTAGATACCTCTTTTTCTAACATTTCCGTCTACTCTTCTAACAGCAGATAGAATTTTTTTCTGAACAAATAATTCATTCATATCAAATTCTGCCATTTTCGAAAACTCATATTTCCTCACTGATTATAATAACGAGTGACTGATTATAGCAACCATGAAGAAATAAACACGAAGGCTGACTATATAAACAGTGTGAGAAGCCAGCACTGACGCCTGTAGCTGACAATGTAAATCTGCCTTCAGATCAAGGCCAGTACACACACTGCCGTGACAAAGGCCTTCCTGTTATTCATGCTGATAATTAGCTTCTCAGTGGCTCTTGCGAACAAGGGTCTGATAGTACCCGCCAAACTACCAATACAGTTTTTGCGGGATGGCTCTAAAGACAAAACACATTTAACTCCAACCCCAATTCAGTAATCGAGAAAGCTTGTGGAGGTTAATTCAGTCTCTAAGCAGTATCATTTCTCTAAAAGGCAGATGCACGATCGCCGTCCAGATAAAACTCTTTACTCCCTATCTCGGAATATAGCCCTTATTGTAGAATAAACTGTTCCATGGGAAATAAATGTCCCTAACAACGACGAGTACAAACTAATATCCTGAACTTGCAAATGCTATCACACGGAATGGCTTCACTGTTAACCTGCTCGCGCTCGTGGCTCGGTTTCACCTCTTTGAAGATCTCGGTCCCTCTAGGTAAATAATCAACTCCTTCCTAGAAAAAGGGGGCTTCGGAGGGAGGTGAATGGGTGGTAAGGTGTATGTTCACATGTGGCAGGACAGCTGTTGTAAACCTACTATAGCCAGTCGCTAGTGTGAAGTCCATCGCTCCCCCATCCCTTTACACCACTCCTCCAGAAGTGTAATAATAATAATAAATAACATAAAACGAATTTACCGCATAATGTCAGTTTACCCTGAAAAATGGCAGTTGCAACATCGCCAAAACATCGGGTGCTACAAACTTCCCGCGTTGGACCGCTACAATAATTTCGAATTAAAATTTATTTGAATCTGGAATTCCGACTCAAACTGAATGCTCAAAGTGACCAGTGTGAAAAAACGGCAATCGCCACAGGCGAGGACCTATACATCGTGTGGAAAAATTGATAATGCGGCAACCGACGCTACGATGTCTAGTTCGATGTAAGTTTTAAAAGGAAAGCGTACCGATCCTCATTATCATTTTTGCGACACGAAGGGGCCCCCGGGGCCGTCGCCAAGAACGCTCGTCTTTCAGGAGGAGCGGCGCAAGCTGCTGGAGGAGAACGAGAAGAACTCGGCCTACTCCGAGGACAAGCTGGCCGAGGAGGAGGACGACGAGGACAGCGACGAGCCCGGCGAGGGCCGGCGCGACGACGGGCGGCAGGCCCTGGCGCTGGCCGGCCTGGACGGGCTCGGCCTGGGCGGCCCCCTCGGCCCCCTCGGCCCCCTCGGCCTGGGCGGCCCCCTCGGCCCCCTCGGCCTGGGCGGGCCGCTGGGCCGCAAGGAGGAGGGCGACTCGGGCATCGACGCCAACAGCCAGGGCTCCTGCAGCTCCAGCGACGTCAAGCCCCAAGCCCAGGAGAAGACCGTCAAGGTGAGCCCGCCCCCCTCCCCCTCTGTCCCCCCTCGCTCTCCAACAGACCGTTAAAGTGAGCTCGTCCATCCGACGAGCACTATGACATTCCCTCTGCTCGGGCAAGTCGTGACAACATGGTAACAATATCGAAAATGGCTTCATAGGAAATAGAGCAATCCCCGATGTCAAATATGTCCATGTACCTATGCTTGCTCAAAATACTATGCTTTTTAAAAATATCTCAGTTTCAAATGTGTTCCGCCTCCGTTTCTTCTTTTGTTCTTCATGCGAGTTTTCGAGATACACTCATCGGCAGCAGTAGCCAAATGTGGTATTTTTAAAAACCACTAAAAAATGTTTTTTTTTTTAAATACATAGTAATTTAGATAAATCGATAAGTTTGTTTTGTCTAAAAAATAAATTTAAATCAGTTTTTTCCTCTTTGACCAAGTTTTTCTCACTTTATATACCCTTTTCAGCAATTTCTGTTATTGTTTGTTGTCGGTCATAATAAAAAGTTTATTGAATAACTTTATTTATGTCGGTCATATAGAGAGATTAGCTCTATATATATAGCTCTATATATTATGAAACTAGACTTTACTGTTTTCAATATGGTTACCAGATATGTTACGAGCTATTACTATGCTTATCAAGATCTTGCTCTTGTTCTCTCTCTCAAGAACACCATCAAAATAAGCTATCCTAACCTCCTCCCCCCCCCCCCCCTCCCTTTCCCTCATGTCTCACTCTCTCTATCTCTCTCTCTTGAAGACCATCAAAATAAGCTATCCCCTTTCCCCCCTCAAACAGCATCAAGGTGAGATCCCCTCTCCTCCCTCGCACAGCACCAAGATGAGCTCTCCCGTCTCGCTCTCCCTCATTCCCCTCTCCTCTCCCACTTGCGAACACCGTCAAGGTGAGCTATCCTGTCTCCCTCTCCCTCTCAACGAGACCATCGAAATAAGCTATCCCTCGCCCTCCCCCTCCCCCCTCCCCCCTCCTCTCCCTCCTTGAACGATGTCAAGGTGAGCTCTCCTATCTCACTTTCCCTTTCGAGAAGACAATCGAAAGAAGCTATCCCCGAGAGAAGGGAGTCGAGACGAGGCTTCGCTTCCCTTTGTGCCTGTCCCTGCCGTGCCGCGTTAGTGATGCCGTCGATTGTCCTCTGCAGACGAAGAAGAAGAAGAAGGGCCAGGAGCCCCCCTCTCTGGAGCCCCCCGACCGCAAGGAGGGCAAGGGGGCGAAGCGCGACAAGGGGGCGGAGGCGGCCGGGGAGGGCCCCGCGCTGGCGCTGGCCCTGTCGCTGGCGCTGGCGCCGCGCGACCGCAGCCTGCCGCTGCCCGCGCCGCCCTCCCCCTCCCCCGCCCCCTCCCCCTCCGCCCCCGCCTCCGCCTCGGCCGCCAAGCCCGACAAGAGGGACAGGTCAGTTGGCATTTCTTATTTCTTTATTATTAGTTCTCGACCAAAAAATACAGGCTGTTTTCGCAATCGAGTCGTTAGTTCCAAGCGATAACTCCGTATAGGATGATGATGATGATGTCTTAGCTGGTTTCGGCTAGCTATGGCGTTTTGCATTTCCGTTGGGTATCTCGCCGCTCTGAACCTCACCTCGTAGGCGACTGATGACCGATCTCGGTGTGAAGCGTGTCAAGACAGACCTCATCAATCCTAAACATTTGACTGTGAAAAACCTGCACTAGCAGTGGACTTCGCACAATTTGACTGGTGCTCAACGTTGATTGCATCACTTGGTGCAATGTCATCAGATTCTACGAACGGGCTTCAAATATGTGTCTTTCAAGATGAAGCAAACTTTGAGATTGCAACTTTTTGATAGATTTTTAACTTTTCAAGATGATCAAAGCGGATGTTGTTTTGGTCATCTTGATTATCGCATCCTGCATGTCGCTATAATCCAATTTTGAATTCCAAATTATCTTGCTGTCCAGTCACGATTCGTTGGTCAGACTACTTAGTTTTTTTTGTTCAAAATTATATAAACGTTATGAGAAATAGAAATGAAATAATCAAATGTCAGCTTTTAAAATCCCTATGATTTACTGGGAACCTTAATATTGTAAATGTATTTTAGACTCTGGCCAAATCGCATGTGTCTTTATTTTAACATAATAATTTGAAACGAAAGGCGCTTGCGCAGTGCGATGAGTCATTTTATTAGACGCTTTCTAAATGCATTTTTTCGTCTGTACAGGAAACCCGAAGAAGATAGCATTAAGACTAACAAAAACGTCCGCAAAAGTCTGACGATGGATACGCACGAAAGCGATAGCCATTATTCCCAGCATGCCAACGCATTAACTACCACTCCTGCGTCTAAAGGAAAGAAGGGATATCTGTGAGTCGTCGCTTTGCTTTCATATTTGATCTATAGGTTTAGAGCATGCATGTGTGTGAATATTAAATTTCAGAAAATATACTTAAATATGAAGAAAAAAAACATATTAAAAAAATACGTGTGGCACTCGGGGGACTGCCGCGGTAAAGCTATTGCATAGCATTTTGAACAACTTATGCAATTATAATTATTTATTTATTTTATTTCTTTTATTTTTTCTGATATCAGATAACTGCGCTCTATCGGAAAACGTTGAAATTATTCCGAATCATTTGCGGCTGCGTAAGCAAATGATTCGGAATAATTTAAACGTCTTGCGATAGAGCGCCGCGCACGAATTTTTTATTCGATAAAGCAAAAAAACGGATTATTCGAAAAAAATCGTAGATAAAAAGATAGATAATTAAATTATCTTTAAAATGGTGCAGGTTTCATAATAATACGCCAGATAGTATTTGCGTAGTAGTCGTTTTTGTGTTCGGTTAGACCTAATTTCACATATTAATTACACTATGTAATATAAACAAAATCTAAAATATTCAAAGCTAAGAATATGAGGAAAATGTTCTTGTTTAACATTTTTTTTTTTCGAATCGTAAGCAGTACTCGTTTAGACGTAATTATCAGTTTAAAATCATTAATTTTCGTTAAGAAATTTCTTCATTCGGTCGCCGCGCTGGCCTAGGCCCGCGATAAAAGCTATGCAATAGCTTAAAAAAAATGTCATGTCACAAGTAATTTGTTGTAATTTTCCATGAATTGATTTAATCAGATTGCAGGCTGCCATTTCTAAAGGACAACAATAGGAAAGGGGATAGGTAGTTAATACGCGAACGGGCGGTGAGTGACGGTGCGTTTGTCCACAGGCACGAGGCGGACGCGGGCAAGGCCGGCCCGCGCGCCGCGGCCGCCCGCCGCGAGGACGGCTGGAAGGAGGTGGTGCGCAAGTCCTCCGCGCAGGCCCTCGCCCTGTCCCTGGACGCCCTGGCCGCCCCCCCCGCCGCCGGGGCGCCCCCCCGCAAGGTCAGTGCGCTACGCTCTATTTTGCTTTCAAAGTGCGAGCCGACGATCGACGAACGGCATCTTCGACCGTCCCGAGGCGACTGCGTGAAAATGTTCGCCCGTAAAAGAGAAATTCACGGAATGACTTCTCAAATTTGCATCGTTAATGTTTCACCGGACGCATCGACGTGGATGTCTTTCCGGAAGTATTTAACTTAAGAAGTTTTTCCAAAAGCGGTAATTTAAAGAAAAATATATCTCGATCGAACTACATCTAAAAAACCTTGAGTTATAACAAAATCTTTCATCTTGTACAGTCCTAAAACTCAAATTGACCGGCTTCAAAACTGCCTTGATCTTTTTTTCGTTTCATTTCATTATTTTTACCATCGTAGGTTTCAGTACCGGCTCATGCGATTTCGAGGGTAATCGGTCGCGCCGGTAGCAACATTAATGCGATCCGCGCCGCGACTGCCGCTCACATAGACGTCGACAAGCAAGCTCGAGGACAGGCGGAAAGAATAATCACCATCAAGTGAGTCTTTTTTATATTTATGTCTATCGCAGTCACTTATGGATTCCCAGTTACTGAGGGTTCAGCCACCGATAAAATAGAGACTGCTCGTTTTGCATTTGCCAATTAACTCGTTTAGCAGCATACAAATGATTTTGATTATATTTGTATGAGTTTGTTAGCGAGAATGCAAAATCTGTTTCTTATACCGTAGACAAATTCATAAGTCGACAAATTGAAAAATTGCCATCGGCAAGAAAGGAAACATTCGTAATTCCCTGACTCGATGCGGACTCCATAGCGGGTGCTCGCCGCCGCTGCCAGCCAACAAAGTCCTCGTTATTACGCGCGAGGCTTTTACCCTCTTAGTGGCTTGCGCTGATGAGTTTTTGACTACCCTCCGAACTCTAAAGGCAAAAAATATTCACTCCAAAGCCTTTCTCGATAATAGAGAAAGGATCGGATTGGATTCTTGAAAGCCCTGGTTTATTAGAAGTTCAGAAATAATAATAAGGTTTTTTTTTCAGGTAAAACTTACTATTATTTCCTATGAACCGTTATTCGATACCTATTAGTGAGAAGTATTTGTTATCGCCTGGGAGTCAGACCCTTATACCAATGTGATGGAGTGTTAAATACTTTTTTAATAATAATTTCTCCAACCTTATAAAAATGGTTCAAAAAGATCCATGAGGGACGAGTCATTCGTCTCTTGATGATTGGTTTCAGATGATAATTCCCTTCGATAGACACGGGTGAAGATATTGGCTCCGCGCCAGTTTCCACATCTTAGGATGTCATCTACAGGGTGCTGTTCGGTCCAGCTCAGTGATGAGACTACCGCTCGATAGCTACCGGGGAGTCATCTATCTTCGCTCTCTGAAGATCGTTCTGATCCATCCTCGAATAATGGAGCTAGAGGTCTGTCGCTGTTCGCCGCAAGTAGCTACAAACAGACTGCAGATTGCCCTGCGCTCTCCGAGAGGCCGACAGTTTGATCACTTCCTGAGTCCAGAAAACTAGATCGATATTATGTTCATCGGCCTTTAAGAGTTTCCAGCTAGACTGGCGATTCTCTGTCATATCAAGATTTGAGCCGAAGATTGAATGGAAAACTAGGAACTTGTCATTCTCGCTGAAGTGATTTGGGTCGATTGACAAAAGTGTCAAGTCGTGAATCCTTCAGCCAGAGGCCAACAGTAGAAGGATTGCCGTCCTGCGAGTTGCATCGAACAAACTGTCCTTTTAGGCGTGTTCTTCTTTAACCGTGATGTCAAAGTCCGAGGATCCCATATAGGCAGTTTAACAACCGTCGGTCTGGCTAGCGAGATAGCTTTCATGATTCTCTCGACCATTGTGTTGTCACTCAGGAAAGATTTCCGATCAGGGCTACATATTGAGGATTCTGCAGCTCTGCGTACCCGGGTCGGGCTGCAGGATAAGCCGATGTCTATATGTAGATGGGCTAGAAAACGAGCAAGCTGGGTCCCACTTGGACGTTTAAAGTCAATCTGTTTAGCTAGGCACCATCGCTTTCAATCTTGGCTTGTACGTTTTTAGAGTGGATTCACTCCAGCTGGACCGCATGAGCCTTTGTTCCTCTGGGGACCAATCCCTCAGTTGTTCACCCCACCCCCAACCAGCCAGCTTCCAACTGGGGAGCAGCGTTCGTGGGGTGCACCTTTGGCAGGTGCCTGACCGTGGAGCGAGCGGCTCGGCCCGGTTCTCGAGATCCGCTCTCCAGAACACCTTGGGCCATCGCGTGCTATCACTTCGGAGCTCTTCGGAGGCAATGAGCAATATTTCAGATCCCTCCGAGAGTGTCCGTTGCAGTGTCGTCCTCGTCTGTAAGATGTCTAAAATATTCGTCATCTTGCCTGATAACTCTCCAAACTATGTTAACATGTCGGCGTGGCTGCCTTCGAGCTTTTGCAGCCTTTTGGCGGTTCGGTAGGGGGGTTCCGCCGCCGGCTCCCTGCTACGCTTTCCTCAGATGCCGACGACATGTCGGTTTGGCAGCTGAGGCGGAAATAGGAAAATATCCGTTATCGAAGGATATTATGTGCAGTTTACGTATCATTGCTTCCGATTGTTCAAGTTACTTGCGAAAATAACATGCTTAAAATCAGAAGAAAAAAAACGCATTTTCAATATACCCATCTATTTGCGTAATAAACCTTGTGGCGAAATTGCGCTGTTTTTTTTGCTAAACCGCATGCGCTTATTTTTGCACCTCGAAATCGCGAGATTTGCAATGTTGTAGGCTAAATTCGCGAGATTTTCGCGCCTACTGTGTGATTCTAACCTTAAAATTGCTTTTGCGATTTTTTGTAATTTTCATTTCCGAGCGGTTACCCGCGCGTGCAATCAGCTATTTTCATACGTAATAAATAGGCAGAACATGCGATTTGTAAAATTACGTTCGAGTAAACTCAATCAATCAGAATACAGAGGAAAAAAAATCACCAAAATGTGGAGGTGTCAATTGCATCTCGTCAGACAAGAGCGTTGTTGCTTTTAACTTTTGATTAGGCACAACTGTCGTAAAAAAAAATACTTCACTCGAACCATTTGTGGTTTTAAACTTATTTGCCCAACTAACATAGGTGTGCACACGGCCAAAAATTAATTACCAATGAATTAATATATGACAGCTGAAGTCACCACAGGTAGTAAGAGTCTTATCCGCAGAGAGAGAAAACAGAGTAAAAGGAAGCGGCGTGGCTAGTATTTGGTGTTGCCGGTCTCGAATAATGATTCATAGCAAATAATAGTATTATCATCGGCCTGACTCCGGTCGATAAATGCCAAGGCAGGTCTGTTTGTATTTATTATTGTCTTTTAACCCCTCCTATCGCGGGGTAAAAATTCAGCCGTCACTTCTGCCACTTCTGCGTGTGATAGTTTCGCACGTGGGTCGATGGCCTTGGGCAAAACGACCATAACTTTTAAACCACTATACAGATCATAAAAAATAACTGTAAATAACTGTAAAATGATCGCATTGAAATTTGAAATATAAAACATTATAACCTTATCTCGTAAAACAATTAAGATAATAATGAATAAATATTACAAAGTTGGCGAACTGAAAAAACTCGCCTATTCAATCATTTCGATATTTTTATCATAAAATACGGAACTCTATGAAAAAATTGTAAATACAGTTATGTTCTTTATTAAATGCTTTACCAAAACTATTTTTTTTTTTTTACTTATTTGCTTACAAAAATATTTAATTATTCAGCCAAGAAAAATTTGATGTATTCTCGTAAAAAAAAAAAAAAAAAATTTTATTTGAGAGTTAGCGTCCGAAAGTTGATAATAAACTTTGAATGCTCATTATATAAAATTGGTTAGATTTTTTCAAATATATTGTCTCATTATATACTTATTATATGTCCAATAACTAATTATTATACTCCAAAGATTCACATTTCATCGAAAAACTATAGAAAATCGCACTCAAAATATTGTAAAATTCTCATACTAATTGTCAAAACAAACTTCAATGTGCCACCTTATATTACGAAACAACTTATAATGTTCAAAATACGGCTAATTATGTGATTACTTAGGATGTAAATGAAGCAATACCTATTTAATCAGCGAATTAAAGAGATATTACGCCATATTTCGCGATATTTTGGAATATTTCATAAACATTACAAAACAAAAATGGCTATTTTTTCCCGACGCTTTTCATTTCGCCGAAGCATTTTGCTTAAAAATACACGAAAAACAGCAAATGGACTATCTCAAATGACAAATGCTCATTTATAAACTCTTGTAAAATGCAAATTACTCACTTTTATGAAGTAAATCGAACTATAACACGCACTAAAACACATTTATTTTCACTACACCGCGATACAATAACGGCGCGCGCAAAATGCCGTCTGGCCGAGGGCGAAGCGGGCGAAGACTGAACCATAGTAAATAAATGACACGACTGTGCGTTCTTGGAATGAAAAATTCGAATAGTGATAGGCATTGCGTTATTATGTAGCGCTCTCGGAAGCGAATGTAACCGCATTTGGAGTTTTAATGAATTTTTTCGCAAACGGTGAGCGTGTGCAATTGATATTGGCAGGCTCACACTCCGCCATCGTTAGGGTTAATAGTATAATAAAATCTTAAACTTTTGCCTCTAGTAAATATACATCCAAAAATATACATCGAAATATGACATGCTTCTGACACTTCATACAAGATTGGTTTCTTTTCGAGTTAGATTATTGCACCTGAGGTGAATATTGAATTGAGATTTTTAACACTAAAAAGGTATTGCACTAGACTCATGTAGGCGTCCGATAGCTATTCATCGGTTGACATTTTTATATTTTGAAAATCCAGTCGAATTTACAATCTCTTCGGCCGAAAAGAGTTTCAAGGTCGTTGGCAAATAGAGGTCGTGCGGCGTTTAGAGAGGAAATAATGAGGGGGGCGATCGATTTGCAGGGGTTCCGCAGAGGCGACGCGGCAAGCGTACGCGCTCATCGCGGCCGTGATCCGCGACCCCGATGCGGACGTGGCGCAGATGCTGGCGCGCGCTCGGCCCGCGTGCGCCGCCGCGCAGGCGGCCGCCCAGGCCGGCGGCGCTCCGGTCGCCCCCGGCCCCGGCGGTGCCGCGCCGCCCGCCGCCCCCCGCCGCCGCCAGGCATCCCGCGCCCCGCTCGGCTGCCCCCGCGCACCGTGAGTACCTCTCTTAGCCTCTGTCCTCTTACGACGTTCCCTTCGGAGGAAGGAATGTTCCTTCGCCGAGGCGGCGTTTCGACGGAATAATGTTTCCATTTTTCAGCGGAGAAACGAGTCTCCGCGACGGGGAGCGCGGGAGCCGGCAAGTCGGGGCGGCCGCCGGCGCCGCCGCCTCCGCCCGCGCCGCCCGCCACCTTCGCCGCCAAGCTGTCCAGCGCCGAGGCCGCGCCGCCCGCCGCCGCCGCGCCCAAGCAGCGGCCGCCGCAGCCGGGCCGCCCCCTCGCGCCCGCCGCCCCCGACCCCTCCGTGGCGGCTCTCTTCTCGCAGTGGTCCTCCTCCTCCTGCTCGTCCGCAGCCGCCACCGCCGGCGCGGAGCCCGCCCTGCCCAAGCCGCTCGGCGGCCAACCCAACGCCGCCGCGCACGCCGCTTCCAGACCGCCCCCGCAGGTCAGTTTACCTGCATTTTCACGCCCGCTGTAATAGTCTCGATTAGTCCGCTGGAATAATCTATCGAAAACTGTCCCACGTTTGCATTTGACGAGGGACATTTTTTATTTAGAATATTTCCACAGCGACACTGCTAACTTCGATAAACAATAATTTGTCGGATACTTTTAAATATACTTTTCCCCATGGCGTTGTATCTTTTGTCCGTCGACGCATAGCGCCCGCCGCCGGACAACGCAGAATCCCATGCGGCAAAAGAACTCAGAGCGAGCAGATGCAGAATGTAACAATTCAGACTAATATACTCTCCAAAAACTATCGCATTTTCGTCTCATTGGATGCAAATACCGTAGAATCATTCCACAAATACATCTCCAATCGCCATTAGATAAAAAAAAAAAGTAAACATCTGGGACGACTGCTTCTTTAAAACCTTGTCCAGATGGGCCGCTCAACTATAACTTAATTATTTTTATTATTAAATATAATTATCTATTATAACCTACGTCTGTATGGATACAGGCATAGGTAAGGACTAGGCGCATACACCGCGTCCGCAAGCAACAAACGAATTTGAAAGTCACGCTTAATTTGCGTTTAGTTCGTCACTTTTAACTCGCTCAAATTACGCGCATAGTTCGGGCAAGTTGAGATACTAGGGACTGCTCGGTTCGGTCCAGTATATGCGCTTACATTAGGGACAAGCAACTACTTGGACACTCGATGAAGTTAAATAAGGCAATCGTAGCATCGAACCCCAGGAAATACCTTTTAACAAATCGTGTAGTGGATGCTTAGAACGCATTGCCAGAGGAGGTGATATATATATACTAAACTGGTCATTTTTAATAATTGAATGCGTATACAAAATTTTGTGTCTGTGCTATTAACCGGTAAGGAGTCCCCTCGTCGGGAGCCAACCCTGGGTGCAGCAGCCATGTCATGAAATTTAGAACGGGATATCATAACTGAATGAGTATACAAAATTTCGCATCCGTGCCGTTGACCGTTGAGGAGTCCCCTCGTCGAGAGCCAACCCAGGGTGTAGAATCAGGTCAGGCTTAACATAAAAATAAATACATCGTCATGGGAATCGAATCAACATGTACATTTTCAACTTCATATAATAATATTTGAGTTCCCTCAATTTCTAATGAATCCCATCATCAGAACAGGATTTTGATAAAAATGGGACCAATCCGCATGTATATCCTTTCAAATAAAAAAAGGTTTTTTTTAAATTGGTTCATAAATGGCAGAGTTCTGGGGTAGAAACATAAAAAAAAAAAAGGAAACAACTGAATTCATAATCTCCTACTTTTTTTGATGTTGGTTAAAAACAAGTGCACGTGATACACGCATCAGTCCACTATTATTATTAAATTATACACTGCTAGTGTATAATATAATAATAATAGTGGACGTATCCATTCGAATGAAGTCATCCGACTGAATGTCAAATACGGAACATCATTCCCCTGAGGCTCGGCCATCGTACTTCCGGCCGCGACTCAGCGCATAGCAATTTGCCTCTTCTAGAGGAGGTCTAAAGACTCGCACCGCCGAGCATTAATGGTGTCCGTTTGGGTAATCAGCAGAGAAGCAGTACCCCGCCGTGGTCGCCCGCCAGGAACTCCCCCGGCGGCAGCCCGGCGGCGCCCGCTGCGGCCGCGGCGCCCGCGCAGCCCCAGCCGCCGCAGCCGCCGCCGCCGCAGCCGCCGCACCAACCGCCGCACCAACCGCCGCACCAACCGCCGCACCAACCGCCGCCGCCGCCCCAGCACCACCAGCACCCGCTGCAGCACCAGCCGCAGCCGCCCGCCGGCGCCCTCTCCGCGCTGCACATCAACACGCATCCGCACGCTCATCACCACCAGGTGGCTCCCGCAAATCTCCTTTATGCTCTCCCTCTTCCGCGATACGCAATCCACTCCCTAACATCCCAATCTTTATTGTGCCATCGCTTTTCCTATCGGACTCGAGCGAGGGGGGCGAGCGCTGGAGTCTGAGACTTTCGTATCGGACTCCACCGCTCGCCCGCCGGAAGTGTTATAATGCTATATGACTTCGGTCGGTAAATTCCGCGGCAGCTCTGTTTGTATTTTATTTTTATCTATCGCTTGCGAGCGAACCCGATGCCCCGGAACGCTGCGGAGACTCGTTTCTTTTTGCCCCCGGAACGATGAAGGAAACTGACGGAAACGATCCGCAGTCGAGTTTCGCCGTGCGCCCGCCGGAAGCGAAATTTGACCGTGAGGAACCAGGAAGCGCCGCCCAGTAAAGCTCCTCGCTCCTCAGCTGCCAAATTTGGACGAATCATCCTATAGTCTAATGGCGGATTCGTTCAGACCTGACATTAGCAGTAATTCATATTCTAATTTATCGCGGATCCGAAGCGCCCTTCGTCTGTCCGTATCGTTCCCAATCGAGCAGCCGACGGATCGTTTCTAAGTGTAGGTAATGCCGAGTCGACGTCTAGCCCTGAAACTTACGATTTCAGACTCCCCCGGATACGGCCGCAGGCATAGTTTGCTCCTGCTCTTCTGGGAGTCCGCCGGAGCGGTTCAACCGAGATTGAGGCCATTCGTCCCGACATAATTAGGCGTTATTCGCGCCCTTATCTACCCGACTCCGTTGGCCCCGACTTACTGCATTTGCGCAGACTGAAAGTGTTGATTGTTGCAAGCAAACCCGCCAACCTTGGAATTTATAACGACCGTTTCGTTCTTTATTCCCACAAAGTGAAAGCAAGACTTTGTATGCATATGCACAGTGAAAACCCTGCCGTTTCAAAATTTTATTTGCAAAATCTGCACATTTAATTCTCAGTATTTCCATGTTTTTCTTAATATTCGGATGACCATGAAAACAACAGGATAAATTATATAGACAGAAATTATTCTCAACAATCCAAACCCAGTTTGGTAATTTTGTCAGATTACTTTTGAAGAACTGCAAGTCAACTGGCAGACATCGGCCGGGTCCAAACAGTACAGTAATAATGTATTGTATTTGTATAATACAAATGTATGTATTTTTTACAATTTAAAAGGGAAATCGATCTGATTTGTTCCTATGTGAGGCTTTTAGTTGCACTGCATACGAGTCATTGAAAATAATCCTCTTCTACCTTTGGCTACCAGGTCCATTATCTGTAAACTATTAAGTTGGAGATGACTGTCACTAAATAGATAAGATTTCACTTAGGGCCGATTTTTCAATCGTCAGATAAACTGTCTAATAAGTATCCAAGGAATTATTTTATCTGTTGATTTATTCATCGAATAACATTGGCGAGTTTTTCAATCATCAAATAACTGTCAAATAGTTATTAGAAGATTTTTCGCTATGTTGGCAGCACTAACTTCAGACAATACACGAAAAGCGAGACAGAATGATTGAACCACTCTATATGCTAGAGCGAGAAGCTCTTAAAAAATATTTATTTGACATTTGCTTTCAACATAACCTCGAATTGCGCGCTTTGTCTGTTTGTCGTGTGTGTCTTTCGTGAATTTGCGAGTTTGTCGTTTAAAAATGGAAAGTTTAATAATAAAACGAGATAGGTCTGTTAGTTTCACTACAAGTAATTGCATCATAGGTGGTTTGATGCATCATCATAAGCATGAACTAACCTTTATGTATTGTGTTTAATTTGGTCTTCAATCAATGTCAACAGATACTGGACAGTTTCTTTTTGTAGTCTGAATCTTTGCTTAAATTCCACATCATCCCATTGTACAAAATTATGCGGTCTATTTCTCACTACTCTTTGTTTTCTCACAACCGGATTTAAGTAATTATAATTTCTGCTTCTTTTTCAATAGCAACGTCATCTAACACAGCGAATAAATCCATATCTCAGCGCAAAAGATCACCAGAAATTATCACAACCTAACCTCTCACTGTCAAAATCAGTTTGACGGATCAATTTATTGGACGAATAACTCGTTATCTGACCCTCGGAGCAGCGGATAACTTTATTCAGCGAATAGTATTTTTATTCCTTTGATAACTGTTAACTGAGTATTGAAAAATTAAATTTTGTACTATCTAATGAATAAGTCCTATCCGACTGTTTATCTGACGATTAAATAATCGGCCCTTAGTTATAAAAACATTATCTTAAAGTTATTTTTATTGAATTAAAAAATATTTAGAATTTGCAACTATTTAATTTCAGTGGAAAAATTTTGGTAATTTAAAGAGAGAAATTAAAATTTTCCTTCATAATTCCTAATTAGTATTGCTTCATAATATCAATTTTTGCATTATAGGCGAACAGCGCCGGTGCGAACAGTAGCAGTGGAGCTCTCGAATATTCATTATTTAACCACGGCGGCGTGTGGGGACGAGATCACCCATCGCAGCACGATATTCATCCTACCGGTCACGACTCAGAACCGATTTCAGGATTAAATTCCGTGCAGGTGAGTTCTTTAAAAATAATACTTAATTGAAATCATCATTATTTAATTTTTTAAATATTTATTCCGGAGGGCAGCTCTGTCGATACTTTCAGATAAAATGTTCATCATAAACTAAATAAACAATTTATTAGGTATAAATCGAGTCTGACCCGGACTTATCGCATCCAATAGTAGTTTATTCTGTGGAATACCACTGAATATTTTAAAATATTTCGTTCACTGCTGTTTTTTGCAGTAACGTTGTTAAGAAGATTAGATTTAAATTTTGAGTATTTCGCTGTGACCTCAAAGATCTGCGTCGATGTTAAATTTGTAAATATTGTTTAGCCTGGGTACATATTATGTCTCGATGGGAATTGAATATGGTAATAAAGGTGTTGTGTCCGCAGGCGGACGTGAGCAAGGCGCCGGGGTACCGCGGCGGCCCGGGGCCGGCCGGGGCGTCGCCCGGGGCCTCGGGCGCCGGCAGCCCGCCCGGCGCCTCGCACCGCGCCTACCGCCACTACGCCGACCTGCCGCAAGGTGAGAACACCTTTCAATATTTTCCTGTTTTAGCTTTTTTTTTGTTAATAAAATCTTTAAATAAATTTTTAAAAAACATTATACGTAACGCGCCCTTCAAACCCCTTCCTGACCCTGTAATGCATCGTAATGTTTTACAAGATCCCTCCTTCTCCCCAAATTGCATCATGTAATACTCAAAGTCATATGTTAATTTTGGAGGAATATATTTTAGGATTAGACGATTGCATCGACATTATTGCAATGATTAACGGAACATTATTTTCATAAAGCGTCTGCGTTTATTACTGCCTATAGTGAGAAAAACAATAATTATCTTTCCACCTACTAGGGTTTTTTTTTAGGAGTTTCATTTCAATTTCATTTCATTATTTGAATGCGCTAAAAAACCATTTCATAATGTGGTTTTTTTTTTCTTCATTCGGATGATTAAAAATGAAATATGCTTCGTTCATCGAATCGTTTGATATTCAGTACATTGTACGTTTTTAGAACGAGTGTTAATGGAATTATGTTATTAAATCTTCAAACTGAAATACTCGTATTTTGTTCTTTAAAATAAATGTCCAATCAAAATCAAAGGAACGTCAGAGATATAAATGTTCAAGAGCCACGACAATTGCTGAATGTCATATCTAGAAGACAGATGGCATTAACAAAAAGAGAAAAAAATATTAAACGTCGTACGATAAAATGTTGTGGAATAAATTGTGCAGATGTGTCGATTACAAGTGTTAATTTTGAAGAATGCGTCGAAAGTTATAGAAGCCGAGCGGGGCTAAAGCAGGAAAGGGAAGAGGGAAGACAAGCGTGCGGAATGTATACTAGCGGCTAATAATTAGTTGCGTTTCAGGAGCTTCGACGGGAGGAGCGATGGCGCCCAGCGCGCCGCCGCCGCCCGCCAGCGCCGCGCCCTACGGCGACGCGCCCCGCAGCCTGGCCTCCGTGAGTGCCCACTCCATTTACTCTTAGCCCACTGTTTCACCGTCCAAATTATAAATAAAATCAAGAAAAATAAACTACGTCCTGCAATCGCTCGCGGCCGCCTCCCATAGCGATACGCTTGCCGCACGAGAGCTATTCGAGATCCTCTCGAAGAGAATACGATTTAACGACAGATTTAACGATGAGTCGATTTGAGCGACTTGAAAATTTTCAAGGCGAGTAGCCATCGTTAGAAAAAGAATATTATTAAAATTTGTAAACTTTTTTAACTTCAGTCACATTTTGATTGGAAGATATTTTAAATAGGTACGAGAATAAAATTCGCCTTAATGACAAACGAGATACACCCAGAGTGGAGAATCTATGCCACGCGTGGAGTGCCTGCGGACGAGTCATTCCGAACGTTCCGTCTGTAGCTACCGTCTCAATAGTCCGTATCTTAATCCCGACCCGGTAAAATTACGTCAGATCCGAAATTTTCGAACCCCTGTCTATAGTCCTCGATTAAATAGTCCCTCTATCGTCGCTTCGTGGTTTACAGTTTGCACCGAATACGGAACAGTCTACGCACTTTTCTGAGAAATTTTGAACAATTTACTGTTAACTCTCTATCTTGTAAAATGGCTCTTATTGTAGAATTAACCATTCGTTAAATGAGAATTAAATATCTCAAAAGACCACGAGTATGGACTAAATAAATACCACAATCTCAACAAATGTCATCACCCGGAACGGCTTCGCGCATTGGAAGTTTGGCACTCGCGGTCTGCCGGCCAAATCTCCGTTTCACCATTTTAAAGATGTCGGTTTCTCCAGGAAAATAATCAACACCTTAAAAATAAAATAACCAAAACTGCGATTTCCGCATCTCAAATTCTACGGGTTCGAAGGAGGAGCGAACGGGCGGTGAGGTGAATCGCTCGCACGCGGCGAGGCAGCCGTCCTAAACCTACCGCAGCCGGTCGTCGGTCCGGAATCCGCAGCTCGTCCCCGGAAGCGTAATGATAGTATGACAACGGGCCCGACTCCGGTCGGTGAATCCGCAGCGGCTCCGTTTGTATTTTGAATTGGTTCTCGCGAGCTAATGGACCGCCCGGCGCGCCCGGAGTCGCGGAGGAAGTGCGACGGTTCCCGGGACGCCCTGCGTATTGCGCAAAGAGGAAGCGAGCTAACGCCGCGGATGTCGGTTGCAGATGAGCGGCGAGTACGAGATGCTGTCGGGGCTGGGCGGCGCGGGGCGGGCGGCCGGCCGCGGGCAGGACTTCCTGTCGGCCGCCGGCCCGCCGCCGCCGCCGCCCGCCCACCACCAGTACGCGCACCACAACCACCAGGTGCGCTCGCTCTTTTTATGCTTTCTCCGTTTCAGCTGCACCCAAACTTGCCCTGACCCTTCCCATTCTGCTCTAAACGATTGTCAAAAAAACATCTATTTTTTATTTTAGTCTATGCGAGGTAACGCCCATTTCAAAAAGTTGGAAACGTAAATCTAAGTAAATCCGCACATAATAAATGTATCAATACGTAACTATGTAATTAATTAATCGAGTGTATATGTGTAACGTATATATGCTCATAATTAATCGCGGGAGTGAACAAGAATCAAAATAAGTTTCGATCCGAGCGTAGCGACCTGCGTTTAAATCGGTCCTTAGACGGTCTGGAAAAATCGGATATTATTGCAACGCCGCCGTCGACTTTTTTGCACAAACATTTTTAATGCACTTTAATGCATTTTTAAACACATCGCCGCAGTATACCAGATAGTAATTTCTCTTAGAACAAAATATATGTCAGGAGTCATAAGGACTCAGATATGTCCGCCGGATGTCCGCTACTCGGCCCACGCGGATATGCAAACGTTCGGAAAAGTTGCCAGCCTTTACCTGCACGTAACGCTAACCAAAGTCATGATGTACCCCTCTGCCCGCGTTCCTCGCACGCTCTTTCCACAATGCCCTGTCGCTCGATAGAGTCTACTGTTGTCTCGGTATAATGTGACATCGCTTCTCGTCATAACCCTCGAGCTGCAGTGTATTAAAATATTTGCAGATAACAAAAGCATTTCCTCACTAGCTCGGCGAGACATTATGGAAGCCTTTTTAAAGACGTTTTCATGTCAAAATATCTACATCACTAGGCAGTGCATTGACTTGTTGTATGGCCCTCTCGATGGGGCTATATCTGCCTGTGTCAGTTTGGCAGATGAAGGTATGCATCAGGTAATAGCTGCAGCATTGCGCATAGAAATAGGGCGCACACAGCTCCACAGCCTGGATATGTAGACCCTCCCACTGAGCAATCCGTGCACATGAAGTATGCGGTTCCTTCTCTGCTCGTGTGATGAAAAGCCTAACATGCCGATTGGGGAGAAATCAGTATTTAGGTATGTCAGGACTGTAGCTGTAAGTACTCGAGGATGCTCCTAATCTGAGTAATGTAGATTTTACGATATTGTATTACCGTTGCTGAGATTTTGACTGTAATATGACACCCAAATCTCATACACTCTTACCAATAAAATTATCTTATAACCGCGTTAAACCCTTGTTATTGTTATACCCGGTATAGCCGAGTTATAACGAAGTTGTAAAATCGTGACCAATAAATCAGTTATAACGCGGTTATAACTACTCCCTGAAACCAAAGACAAGTCATATTTCTAGCATGGCAACGCCCGCTTGGAAGCAGTGTGGCCAACTGAAGCGGCATGAAATGCACATGAAATGTCACTTTTTGTTGTCAGAAAGCCCGTGCCCATTGTTTTGTTACGCGAATGCTGATCGAATTTATAGTGGTATTTTACAGGTCAGCTCTCAGGATATCGATGATTCTTGCGGCGTATGGCTTAGTGAAACGATATTTAGTCTTAAATTTGTAATCATCCAAATCGAACGGGTCGTATCGCAATTTGAAAATTTTTGGTCGCCTATCACGACGCATTTTGATTTCTTGCAATAAATCCAGATCGATCATATCATCCAAGTCGACAAAATCCATTATTCGGCTAAAACGCAGGATTTCACAGCAGTATAAAAGGCGTATCCTCGTCGTAACACGGCTATTACAACGAAAGCGCACGATTCGCGAACGAGAAGCTCCACGTCCGCGGCTGTCAGGTGGCTGTCAGTTTGAAACAGCTGTTACGCCGGTCGACCATTTTTAAGTTAATACTCCGTTAAACCGCTGTTATACCTGGCCTAGGGGTGGTATAGCGGAGTTATAGTGCGGATGGAAATCCAGTACCACTATTCCATGCTTATACCCGAGATGATCAGTGGTGTAAGCTATACCGCGTTTATTGGTCACAGATTTTCTTATACCTAGTAATAACAGAGGTATAAATTTTACAACTCGTTTATTGGTAAGGCTGATAATCTTTATATATAAATATTCAGCATGCCTATGTTTGTGTTCGCAAAACTCGAAAACTCGAAAAGTAGGTGGATTGACTTGAAATTTTGACACAAAGACACTAAAACCTCACTGTTTAGTCATCGTTGTCTCCTGTAAGTTGAACAATAAAGCAACTTATTATTTTTGGTTTGTCAGGCGGGTCCTGGCAACGCGCTATTTGCGGGCGGCAACGGCAACGGAAACAACCCCAACGGTGCGGCCGGCCTCAGTGCTCTGCTGGCCTCCTACCAGCTGCAACAGCAACAGCAACAGCAGAAACAGCAACACCACCACTACCAACAGGTATGTATATTCATCGTCCCCGGTGCTACGACTTCCACGAGCAAACATTCCCCATTCTTCTTGGATGGTGACTCCTCAAAAGTAACAAGTCACAAATACAAGTTCACAAACACGAGTGAAAAATACAGAAATTTATGTATACATAATTTTTTTTTGTTTGTGATTTTTTCCTTGTAATCACGATTATGAAATTAAATGACTAGCTTTTGATTATAATAGAATATATGATAAATAAGTGTTGTAACATTAAATTCTTTAAATATAGAAACCATAGAAACTATAAAAAATGTAAAAAAGAAGAGAAAGTTTCAGAATTTCTTTATTATACAAAGGAAACGTTACGTTCTGCACAGAAGAAGTCCGTGCAGCTAAATACATAAAATGCAGATAAAAGATATTGAAAATCAATAATAAAAGAATATAAAAAGCCTTTAAAGGGAAATCAGATGTAAAATATAATAAATTAGCACAATTTAAAAACAATGTAAAAAATAATAAATAAAACGCTATTCAGCGGAGAGGGGAGAACTCAGGGTCGGCTCTCCGTTCTTGCTTCAATTATAGATAAAAATTACAATCTTACGTTCTTTATATAGATCTTTTTTGGATTATTATTTTAAAAAAATCAATTTTAAATCGGGTGGGTTAATCGGGCTGTATACGATGCTTTTCTATTTCGAAATATATCATCTTCCGGGGTCTTTTTAACGGTTTTCCCACTTTAACGTAGACAATTATAAAGTTAGTCAGGTGACGGGATGCGAATCTTTAAAATGTGGGGATCCGCAGTCGCGCTAATAAAACGATGCAAAGTTTAATGAAATTGCGCGTTGGGCAGCGCGCGAGCGGCCGCTGGAGCGAGGAGGAGAGCGAGGAGCGGCGGCCGCGGCCCATCGGCACGGAGCGCGCCTCCTGGAAGCTGGGCGGCGGCGAGTGGGAGGCGGGCGGCGCGGGGGGCGCGGGGGGCGCGGGCGGCCGGCCGCCGCCGCCCGCCGCGCGCCGCGCCTACGACGACCTGCACCTGGACCGCTGCCGCCTGCGCGCCTCGCCCCAGGAGGCGGCGGCCGCCCTGTCGCTCATGCGCGCCCTGCCGCACCTGCCGCCCCTGCCCTACCTGGAGGCGCGCCAGCCGCCGCCCCGCCAGCCGCCGCCGCCCCGCCGCCCCCTGGCGCAGCCGCCGCCCCCGCGCCCCGCCCAGCGCCCGCCGCACCACTGGGACGCGCCCCCGCACCTGGCCAACGACAAACAGGTGAGAGCGAGCTGAACTCTTACGCCGTTCCCACGTATGACTGTAAATCGTCGACGTCGAATCTGCGGAACGCTCCGGCTGCGACGGATATTCGGAACGCTCGGCGTCTGGAACTTTCCCATGATTCTCGTAGATTCCCATGATTTCTTTCGAGTTATACTAGGCTCGATACTCGGTTCTTTTTCTACTCTTCCGAAGACCAGAGCCGCCTGCGAAAGGCTATGCCGCCGCAGGGAATTTTGACATAATTTTCTCAAAATGTTTTTGGTGAAATATTTACCATTCGCTAAAGAAGCGTGTGGACGATGTGAATGTTTTGCCGTTCTCCACATCCATCGCAAATTAGTCGTAGAGATTTTATGCCATGAAGTTGTATTCGATTCGAGCGGGACAGTAATGCAGATCCCATTTTGACACGACCGCATCCAGACTCGTCCTCGATCCATTGATAAAAAAACTGGATCCACCGATTTCATCCCTACAATTTTAACTTATAGGATTGGTTATATAATGTGTTAAGTTGTTCACTGTTTACTACAATTTGACAACCAGGATTTTACTACCAAACGCAACCTGTAGATGGCACTCATAGCTCAAAAAAAATATTTATTCTATAGATGGCGCCCTAAATATACCTATATGTTATTAAATAAATATACATGGTGAGTTTTAATTAACCGTCATCCTTCAAGAGGGTGTATCAGTTTGTGCTCAATTCACACCTCCTTAGGCCAATCGCCCACTGCGCCCTGTAGCGGCAGAAAAGGCATTTGTGCTCAATTCACATCTCCTTAGGCCAATCGCCTACTGAGCTCTGTAGCGGCAGAAAAGGCGTTTATGCTCAATTCTCACCCCCTTAGGCCATTCGCCCGCTGCCCCTGTAGCGGCAAAAAAGGCGTTTGTACTCAATTAACACCTCCTTAGGCCAATCGCCCACTACGCCCTGTAGCGGTAGAAAAAAAAAGGCCCCAATTTTTCAACTGATTAGCCATTTAATTTTGTTACACTATTTCGCATTCAAACACCTTTCTTTTCTATTATTATTATTGTTATTTATTCTGGACAAGCAGCTTTTCTGATATGTTCAGATCAGATCTTGTAAAGCTAGCCATTGTTAACAAGTTTATAGATAAAAATCGAATCTGTTTTTATTTGACAGAACTTGCACTAATCACTTTAAACGCTTGTTTATTTATTACACATATCCAACACTCTATTTCGATGACCATTCTTAAGAGGATTAGATTTATATTTTGCTCGGTTAAGTTTTTTGCTGTAACCAGGAAGATTTGTGTTGACGTTGAATTTGTAAATATTCTTTAGCTCAGGGGTACATGTAATAATTTGTGAGAATTGTATATGTCTCAATTAGGTCCCCTCTTTGTCTTCTTTGTTTGAGAGTAGTCAGTCGATGTAATTCCAAGCGATCTTCATAATTCCTATTCTTCGGGCCCACTGGCATTTTGCTTGCCCTTCGCTGTACCTTTTCCAGGACATCTACATAAGTATTCATATATGCAAAGATGTAAGCATCTTTACATAGCTTTCATAGTAAGCATCTTTCCATCGCTATTCGTTCGTTAACGTGTCTGAGCCAGGTTAGGACATGTCTCCAAATATATGTTGCCTGGATGGCCTTATCGTTTATCTCTTTTAGGTGGTCCTGGTGTGTGATAGAGGTTGAAAATTGCGGGCACGATTGGAGGTGGTCATGATCCTGCAGTGTTCTACAGTTGCATATTGGGTTCTCTGTGTAGCCCCAGCGAACGAGATTAGCCTGGCATCTTGTCACACTCACCCTCAGTTTGTTCAGACTACGCCAGGTGGTATAGGGGAGTTGGGACCCCGGTGATATCTCTTCCTTACGTCCTCGCCAGGTGAAGCCCTTAATTGAGTGATACGGTTCGACGATTGACTGCCATGGAGCGATTGTGCTCGGCTCACAAACGACTTTCTCGATTTGAGGCGATTGTGGAGTGGTTCTTGTCCAGCGGGTGTCTTGGTCAATATTGCTATTGTTGGGTTGGTTATTTAACCCTTCGAGTAGCGGCGTAATTTCTTGCAATATCGCCACGCTCGACAAAAAGTACTATAACTATGGAACTACTATAGCAATCATAAAAAGAATAACTGTGCAATGATCGCATTGAAATTTCGTATATAGAATATTGAAATTTCATTTTGTAAAGCAATTAGATAATTATGAATAAATATGAGAAAGTCGAGAAAGTGAAAAAAACTCGGCATTTCTAACTTGTACTTGTCTTATGGAAGAATACGGAACCCTATTTAGAAACTGTAAATACTATCTTGATCTTTATTAAATTCTCTGTCAAAGGTAATATTTTGTTTTGCTTATTTACGTACAAAAATATTTAGATATTAGCTCATAAAACCAATAAAAATTTTGATGATTTCTCGGGAGAAAAAAAAATATGATTGACAATGGAATTTTACTAGAAATATCTGCGAAAAATTGTTCTAGCGGCCGTCTATGTATCTAATAATAAGGAAATATTTGGTATGGATTTTAGGATGCGTTCGAATTAGAAAATAATATTACTGTGCGCTCCGGGAGCAAGCCGCCAATATTAGTCGTTATGTAGTCCATGGTATTCTGATGTGCAACCATATTTGGTCGTTTTGTAGCCGAAGGGTGTTAAGTTTCCGATTGATTGATTTGTGTGTTTATCCGGCAGGGTTGGACGAGTAAATGGACTCATTGATCGCCGCCGAAGACTCGAAAGACAAGTACGGTGCAAGGGTGCCGCGCACCGCCTCAAAGAGACTGCCCGAATGATAACTTTCCTCCGAGACTAAACGGATCTACGATTTATTCAATCGCTTAACGATACGACCTCCCCGTCAGGCGGCGGTGCGTCAGCCCATTGCTGCTGGGCCGACGCGTCGCGCGCCGTCACAACGTTTTTGCTTTAAAATTAATTAGGTGTCGAGTGAAAAATGCTGCCTTTTACTTGTTACCTAATCGATAATCGTCTCACGCCGCCGACATGGCGACGTTATACGTATTTTACCCGATATTATCCGATATATATATTTATATATGTCTTACGTTTTTATTTCTGCGCTCGGTTTAAAAGAAGAACATATTTTATAGACGTTCGTTATATTTAATTAAAACTGATGATTTAAAAAAACTTGTACTATTATTGAGGCAAAGTAAAATAATGTTAATTGAAAAAAATGATAAAAAATATAAAAATACCAGTATAGCTTGGAAAACGGTGTAGATACTAGCGATGAAATATATATAAAATATAAATATATTAATAATAGAGAAATTGTCCTATCGAAATTGAATTGATGAAGAAAGAACACTGAGTATAATTATTATTGTAACGAAAATAATTATAAGGCGTTAATATAATAAGAATTGCCGGGTCGCAAGCTGTAGATTGCGGAGCCCGTGATTAAATACTATATACTACACAAACGAATGCTATATTATGTCCCTCACCCTTTTTATGGAAGAAGCGGATCGCTTGGCCAGCCTCATCCCACATTCCCCAACGGACGAACGGACAGACGCGCTTAAGGCTAACGCTTTATTTACGACAGCTTAATATAATATTTAATAGGTGCTCGAGTTAGGGTTTAAACGGAGACATTTTTAAATATGTTAATATACAAATCATTGCCTATCTAATTGATAAGTTTCCCGTTTTTAGCGCAAAATGTGATTACGATTTTTTTTTAAATCTTTTTAGTGTTGAATATTAATGAAATAAATACATATAGTTGCAAAATATATGGAGATATTTATTTGGGAAACTTCATTTCGACATTTCATGTTTAGTTGTGGAAAGTGCGATAGCTGCAGTTTAAAAATTGTATACATAGTAGTCTAACCGTGATTATTTTGGTAAATAGAGGTAGGTGAGGTATCGGCCGTGGATAATAGAGATTATTATTTTGCTCAATACTTTTTGTTGTTTTTCAATGATAAAATGCTAGCAGATAGTGAATTCGCTGGCTAATAGATTGTAAACTCGCTCAAAGTATTCGAGGCTTTAGCAGGTAGGAAAAAAATATTACATTGATTCACCATCTGTTTTTTTCCATTACTGAATAAAGGCGAGTACACATTAGGCGCTCAGCGTTGCGTTCGCCACGCGTTAGTAGCGTACACACAGCGCGCTTAGCACGGCGTTTAATGAGAGTGTCCAAGACGTCCATACTACTGGCTCAGTTCGGAAATGGACGTAGGAAGTATTTGCTTGTGTGTGGCTCCTATACCGTCGCTATAAAAGACGGCGGCAGAGGCCAACAGAATTTTGGGTGCACCCAATATTACGAGACTGGTCCACCCTACACGAAAGCGCGCATTAAGCGCGCGATCAAATGTACGGCAAAATGGCGGCGCATGTATCTACAAGCGCGCAGCTGACGCCCGCGCAACGTGCGTTCGAATGAAATTCTGACAGCGCGCGTCTGACGCGCGCTTGTTCAGAAACGCGCGCTTGCATGTGTACACCTCATATGAAACTCTTGGTTCCCAAAACGCGCGTCAGGAAAGCGCGCGTTTGAAAGCGCCCAATGTGTACTTGCCCTAAGTTGATGTCATCGGCACAAAGGATGGTTGTTTATCTAATATAGGGTTCAAGTCGGCGTTGTACAGTAACAAGAGAGCACTGGACCGAGGACTGATCCCAGAACCAATCCATCTTAAACAGGTTTTGTGCCGGATAGAGAATTACCCATTTATATTGTGTTTTATACAATAGATCAGTAGTTTTCAACCTTTTCTTGATGACTGCACACTTTTAATCGAGTCACTCGGGCACATAGGCGGGTTTTTAAAATTTAAAAATGAATGATTTCCAATTGCTGCAAAACAATGAAATTCATCTCGCTGAAAGCGAGATGAATTGTGGTACATTGTTTTGTGAACAAATGGTATCTATAATTAATATATTACTAATGCATAAAAATGTGTCATTATAAACAGCCTTAGCCCTCTTGTTTGACCACACGTTTTTTTCGCCTTGAAAATCCATAATTAATCCGCCGTGTCGTCAGTGAATACCCCACTGAATCGCCGTGTCATCAGTGAATACCCTACTGAATCGCCGTGTCATCAGTGAATACCCCACTGACGACACGGCGAATTAACGGTTGATTTTTACGGCAAAAAAAACGTGTGTGGACAAGAAGGCTTATGCCTCCTCATCGTATCAATATATACTAAATAAAGCTTATAAATTACGATCGCAGACTAGCAGCAACCACCTGTCGATAATTTATAACAATTATACCCTTATTGTAGAATTAACTGTTCCATGGGAATCAAATATCCCAAAAGACCACGAGTATAAATTAAATAAATACCATGATCTCGCAAATGCCGTCACCCGGAACGGCTTCACTGTTCACCTTCTCGCGGTGGAAGTTGTCGCTCGTGGCCTGCCAGCCAAATCTCTATTTCACCTCTTTAAAGATCTCGGTCTTTCCAGAAAAATAATCAAGTCTTTCCTAGAAAAATTATCTAAAACCGCAATTTCCGTATCTCAAATTCGATGGCTTCGAAGGGGGAGTGAATGGGTGGTAAGGTGAAGGCTCACATGTGGCAAGACAGCTGTCCTAAACCTACCACAATCGATCATTAGTCCGGAATCCACTGCTCACCCCCCAGAAGTGTAAAAAATAGTATTATGATGGGCTCGACTGGTCGGTGAATTCCATGGCAGCTCCGTTTGTATTTTATTTATATGCTGACTGGGCGAAAATTCAGTTTTATTTTGGCCCAACAAGGCATCTGTGTACCAAACTTCAAGTATATAAGTCCAATATTTTGATGACTAGGTGGACCGATTTCAACTATAACCTTTTCAACTCATGCTATGACCAAATGATGCCTGCATACCAAATTTCAGCTCAATCGTAATCCGATTGAGCTGATTTCCAGACTTCAGTCTGGAAATGGTCTTAATCGTCACAGAAGGGCTAAGTTTTAGAAAAATTATCTAAAACTGCGATTTCCGCATCTCAAATTCTATGACATCGAAGGGGGAGTGAATGGGTGGTAAGGTTTAAGTACAACCACATGTGGCAAGACAGCTGTCCTAAACCTACCACAGCCTGTTAGTCTGGAATCCACCGCTCACCCCCCAGAAGTGTAATAATAGTATTATGATGGGCCTGACTCTGGTCGGTGAATTCCATGGCAGCTCCGTTTGTATTTTATTTATTAGTCTGATCAAAAAGTTTATTAAACATTTTCGCCTTAGAATTTAAATTAAATTATCTCTTTTCTATTGGAAACTAAAAAAAATATGATTAATAATCCCGTCGCGGGGCCCGTAGGCCGGTGCCTACTTGGCCTATTAGATAATCAGGCACTGATGAGCCCTTGTCTACCCTTTTTAGACAACCTGTACAAAGTCAAAATACAGTTCGGAAGGCAAGGGAGCTAATACCGAATCGCCGTTTCATTAAGTAGAGGACGGCGCAAGCTGTCTCAAACCCGCAACCAGTCGGGAGGATAAAGAAATCTGACCGGAAGGTACTAGGAAGGTTACCCACTGGGTTACCTTCCTAGTACCTCACTGTAAGGTGTTCGACTCTGGCGGGTATGATGAGCTATTGGGAGCTAATGGGCCCTTGCTGAGTTGGCCACAAAGACCGATTCTGTTCCGTCCGGCGGCCTCCACCCATGAAGTGCGAGCCCAGGCAGGACTCTGGCCTTGGGGCTAGTTTCCCCTAGGAATCAACCTTCTGGCGCTCCTAGACGGTCTGCGCACCATGCGGCGTTAGCCAATCAATTGTGCACTCTGACTAACAGTCGGGGGAGTCTGGAAGCAGTACTGTTTCCTATAGAGCGGGGGTGGTTGCGGACCTTACGGCGACTGCTCTTGAAACGACCTTTGGCTACCCGATCCTGGGTGAACAGCCGGGCAAAGGATGCCGTGGTCTGCGATAGATTCGGTATACACCGTTTCACCGCTTCGTAAGGGAGAGGACCGCGCAAGCGACCTCAAACTCGTAACCAATCGAGAGACTGGAGTAATCTGGTTGCAATTGGAAGTAAGGGCGTGAGTGTAAGCCCGCTGAGTAACACTCCTGGCTATCTCGCGGTTAAGGCGTTGGCCTCTTATGGGCATGTGACAGAGCTTGGCAGTGGACTGTTTTGTCCAAGTCTTCTGCGCTCACTTCAGGGAGATAGAACGATTAATCGTTAAAACTTCCCGAGGTGACGGGTTCGCCCTTTGTAGTTGACAACTCTAGTTGATGGGAATGATGGCTGAGCTAGATAGTAAATCTCTATGTTCATCCCACGGCTGAAAGAACGATCACATATTATTATACCGGCTTGGGGTGTCGGGTCCGCCCGTTGTAGTTGACACCTCGCCAAAGTTCAGAAGGCAACTGCCAACTTTTTTTTTTTTTTTTTTCAATTGATATCTATTTGCAATTAGTCGCAGCATTGAAGACCATAATCAGATGTATTGTTGCGTTGAAGGCGTGGAAGATGACTCCTCCCTCGAAGAGTCTCCTCTTAATATTAATTGACTGCTCTAGTGTCAGTGTCTGTCACTCAGGTCTGCCACATCAAAGCGTTTTAACCTTCTTATGTTTTCACCTACGTTTGTTAGGTTTGAGGCTAGGGCATTCACGTGTCCTACCAGTGTCATTTTATATCTTGCACTGTACTTCTGCAGTTCTTCCTTAACCTTCGGCATTTTGAGGTGTTCGTGGATCTCACTGTTCCGGGTGAACCACGGGGCGTTTGCTATGGACCTCAGAACTTTGTTCTGGTATCGCTGAAGGATTTCTACGTTGGAGTCACTGGCTGTGCCCCATAGTTGGATGCCGTAAGTCCATATCGGTTTAAGGATCACCTTATAAACTAGCATCTTGTTTTCTAGGGAAAGGCATGAGCCACGTCCTATCAGCCAGTTCATACTTGAGAATTTAGTATTCAATTGAGTCCTTTTATTTTTGATGTGGTCTTTCCAGGTGAGACATCTATCCAAGTGCATGCCTAAATATTTGACGCAGTTGTTGTGGGGTAGTATGTCTTCTCCCAGTTTCACTGTTGGACAATCGCCTCTCCGCAGAGCAAAAGTAATGTTGGGATTTGGCTGCACTAGCCTTGATTCTCCAACGTTTCAGCCACTGATAGACCTGATTCAATTCCAGTTGGAGCATATCGGAGGCAACTTGCGCGTCGGAGTTACTAGCCAGGATGGCTGTATCGTCTGCAAATGTGGCAGTAGTAACGCCCTGAGTTAGAGGAGCTGCCAACTTAGTAATAACTGCCAACTTAGTAATAAAAAAACGCAAAACATTAAAAACATTTTTAATCAATAAAAACTATGCCAAAATATTACTATTAAAATAGTGTATGTATGGTAATGTGTATTTACAAAAATGCTGCCTTTGTTCATTTGAAAAAATATATTTTTTTTAGGAAGTGCGAGATTCAAGTGGGTAATTAAAAATAAGTATTTGGCACATTAGCTACCGTTCCTAAAATAAATTCTACAATTCACCGTGTCTTTCCAGAATTCTATTCTCCAGTTCCATATGCAGTTTCTCCACTTTACGAGCTTGCTTCTTGATTGTGTCTTCCAGGCCGTGGAATTTTTCTCGTTTGTCTCCGGTTTTAGCAATCTATAAAATGACAGAAAAATGATAATTATTTGGTAGTGCTTGGGGTGAAGGTATCAGAAACGAATTCGATGCCGGCTGCCGGCATTCTTAAAGTATCCGCCGGCTACCAATTAATAGACCAGCGCTTCTCAAGTTTTAATTTTGATAGATAAAATATTAAAATTAAATAGGAGGATACACCAGATACCCCCAGGTAAGTGATTTTTTTATATTCCATGCCTTCCGCATAATTTAAGTGGATGAAATTTATGATTTTGTATGTTTCACAAAAGGTGTTTTGCAAATTTATTCATTAATTTAAGAATTAATTTCTATAAAATGCAGTTACTCTGGAAAACTATGCACAATTCTATTGAATATACTACGCACTATAAAATACTATGGAATCAATTCTTTCGAGATCCACAATAACTTGTGAATGACATATGGGTATCGCCGTATAAATTTGTACTTTTTTTGTCGTGTGTGTGTCGCCTAACTACTTTCAGTTTTTCTATAAAAAGTTGATGGTCTAATGCATGATCCAATTTAATTATAGTAAAGTGTATTAGAAAATGTATCAAAATACAAGAAATTACTGCAAAGAAGCATGAAGTGATATGATTTATTCATTTTAACAACAAACACAATTTTTCAAGTGCCTATTAAAATTTACATCGCCAATCCATTTTTGCCCCTTTTATGACAAATTGCGATCAAAGTAGTCATATATTTAAAATGTTGAATATTTTCGCATTTACTTAAATTGTGTATCTTTTGTTTTCTTTACTAGTAAAAAGAATATATATATTATTTACTGAAAATATATGTTGCAAATGGTTTGTCGCCATATTTGTTTCCCGAATGTTACTTTTGGTGTGTTACCAATTTGATCGAAAACTGATAAAAGACTGGCATCCCTAAGTATTTTTTTGCATACGGCAACTCTTTGTTGCAGTATGGACAACATAATAAACTACTCTGCCATCTTTCCTTTTGCTCTGAGTGGGTCGACCACTCGGTCGTGAATTTGTCCTGAGAATTTTGAGTGGGATTTAGCTTGGAATTTTCAAGGTAAATATTCGAATATGTTATCTGTTGTATATTTTGTACTTAGATCTATTAATGCTTATTACGATAATGTGTTTATATCGTTACTAACATTATTCATTTACAAATAAAACAATTTAAAGTTTATGTCGCGCGTGTTTTTCATTCACGATCGTTACCGTATGTTACCATTTGTTGCTGATGTGTTACGTAACATTCGTGAAATTAGGACGTATTTATATTGGTTTCATTTAAATAAATAATAATAATAATAACTTTATTTTATTGATCAAAAATTTAAATTACAATTTGTTTTATACTCCGAATCTGACAAACTAGGTCATAGCCCGTACCAAGAAAGATTTGATGGATGGCGGTTGTTTGTTAATTGTTAATGGTTAATAGCTAATTGCGCGCACATATGTAATATAGTTTTATTAAATAATCAGAACGGTCATATATATAACTCATGGAAAGGGTGCAGCGGACTGTGTGGGTGCCGCAATTCAAAGAAAACTCTACAACTATGTGTCACATAGGATTGACATACCTAATGCATTAGTTGCTTTAACCCCTCAAATGTGAGGCGTCCCTTAAGGGATGCCTTGGCAAAATGTATACAAAATGTATATAAATTTATATAAATGTAAATATAAATGTAAATGTGCGCCGCTTTATAGTAATCCGCTCTATAGTAATGCTATAGCTCTATAGTAAACCCCGCTCTATGTAAATGTAAATGTAAATGTAAATATAAATTTATATACATTTTGCCGTAGGCAACCCGAGCTAATCGCCATTCATTTGAGGGGTTAATACGCTGCAATGAAATGTATCATCATCAGTGATGATACATTTCATTTCTGAAGACGATATTGGTAAAAATAAATTACCAGCTGAATTAAAGCAAATCTCTGTATCACTGACCATGGAAGTACAGCAAGTGATACAGAGATAGAAACCGTTATCGGATATAGGTGTTTGAGTTGTTTTTGTACCAGGCCTGTAAATTGTAAATTTCTTGATTTAAAATCTCATCTTCTTTTGCCCATGCCAAACACTGGTAAATCTGGTCCTACAGTAAAGAAAGAACAGGGCCTACAGCAAACAAAAACCAACAAGGACTACACGGAAAATACACCCAATCACCAAGTCGAGGCTGAAGCTTTATAAAGAAACGTAAAAAGAAATAAATCAAATTTTAAAAAAGTGCAAATGAAAAAAAACATAAAACACGGAGAAAAACAGATTACGTATCAGAAAGTTCGGACAGTGACGAAGTACTAATAGACTACATTGACACAGATAATGATATCGATGGCTTCTTATCTGATAGCTCTGAAAATTCAGTTCTTAATACGAATTCAAAAGATCCGCAACTTGGATGAAATTACAGGAATTTTATTGAAACACAAACCGACCAATTTGGGAACCGAAGTGCTAAATACAAATTATATACAGCACCAAGAAAATATAACTCCAAATATTCCAGGTTCATCAGGTATAAACATTTTAGAAGACCAGCATATTGCTGAAGATAAATACGTATTTGTTAGGTTTCAAACTAACAGGATTTCGAAATGTTACGTCGGGCAAATCCTTGCAATTAACAGAATCAATGTAAAGGTTCATGCGTAAGAAATCTAATGGTTTATTCTACTGGCCACAAGCAGAAGACATATTAGACATGTGTATTTACGATATTGCTAAAGTTTTGAACATCCTATTTGCAATCGTCGTGGAGTGCTACAATTCGAGGATGATTTGAATAAATTTAAGATTTATTAAAACTATAATAAAAATAAATAAAATGGTGCCCATTGACTTTCATGTTATGGTCGGGCTATGGCCTAGTTAGGCAGATTCTGCATTGTAAACCAACCGAAATGTATATTTTTTTGAATAAATAAATAAAATTATTATTATTATTATGCTATAAACAGACCTTTATGAAACTCACGTTTGTTACGTGTAATCTTGAATGTTACTGATGGCCAACATGTGTTACTGATTCATGAATGTTTAATACAAATTTTTACGGCGATACCCATATTCTAAATCTAGTTGCTAATATGCCAAATGCATTCTCAAAAATACGCCTGGCACGTAATTTTCAGTGGTTCTATATTATCATATCTACTCTCAACGGGAAAGCGTTGCTGCGTCATCACGACGAGTACATAAGGCATATTTCTTAAACTAAGAAAGGAAATAGTGTTTTTATATGCTTCTTAATCCATATGTAGGTAGAAGCGAATTTTGGGTTTCAATTTTAATTCAGTCAATAAATTTATATTGGTTAATATTCGTCTCTTTCTAATGAAATCCTTAGTCAATTCTTTGCGTTTTTTTTACTTCTTTTCTTTTGAGAAATTTCTATTAAAGTCAAGGCGTCTGTATCCGTCATCATTGTATCGAAGGACTGAGTGGACTGAGGGACTGAAAGGCAGGGATGACGTGCCTACATACCTCTGGCCAAATCCGGCCGAGCCTTCAGTTCAGATCCGTCCGGCCAGGCCTCATCGTGTGTAGCGCATTAAATCCATAATTAAATTAAATGGACAATTCCATTAAATAGAGTAAGAAAATTAGAATTGATATAAAACTTAAAGAATGTTTATAAGAAAGAAAACAGAAGAAAAATAAAAGACAAAAAAAACATGATAAAAATCAAAAAGCCAGACTTAAGATGGCCGTCGCAGTCGCCTGATCTGACGGCTCCAAACTTTTCTGTGGGGCTACAGAGTAGAAGGTCTTCATCAACAAACCATGGGCTTTACGGGAGCTAAACGACAACATTCGAGCAAAAATCGAACAAATTACACTGGTCACGCTTCAAAACGTGATGCGAATAGACAAAATGTTGTGAATAGAGGCCATGCGTGCATGAATTCCAATGGTGGACATAACCAATATCATTTTCCAAACCTAATGTAAAAAAATACATGAAATAAAATTTTATTTGCATTTTTGTTACTTTTTATCACTACATTTAACCTCTGGGATACCTTACCACCTTTCGGTGGGTTTTCTGTTGTGACAATTCTCAGCGGCCGTTCTCCGTATTTATGAAATTATTGGCTCTTTTTCTCCCTCCGCTGTTAAAAGTCGCCTGTCATTCAATAAGCTTCCCTTATATTATGTGTGCAGTAACACCCCCCCATAAACAAATTTTCGAGGGTTGAAAACATGCCATCGTGATTTATTTCAATTTAATTTTCCGTGCAATTACAAGCATTGCGGGGCGCGGGGAGGAGTCTTACAGGTAGCTCATTTCTTGGACATTTAGTGGAAATGGATTTGGGCCGTAGCGCGCGTTTTGCCTAAAACAATTTTATCTAAACAATAATTCGCTCAATACTGTGAGGCGCTTATTTTGTGTTAAATATGTTTTGCATGACCTGAATCAGTGTCCAAGTGTTGCTTTAACCCCTCAAGCGGCGGGTATAAATCTTGGCAGTCACCTGTCAGTGAGAGTTGAAGGTCAAAAATATAGCACTTTAGAAAAACGATTATAAGAAAGAAACTACTTGATGGATCATGAAAAGAAGAATTGTAGAATGATTGCATTGAAATTTGAAATTATAAAACATTAAAACTTCATTTTGTAAAACAATTAGGTAATTATGAATAATTGTTAGAAAGTTGGAGAACTGAAAAACACTCACTTATTCAGCGATATCAACGTTTTATCTCAAAATACGAAACCCTATCTAGAAATTGTAAACACATTTGTGTACGTTATTACATGCTTTACCAAATCTATTAGTTCGTTTTATTAAACTTCATACATATATCCGAAGAGAAGCTAAATAATATCCGAAGAGAAGCACAGATCCGAGCAATGGCAGCACTCGACTAAGTGCCCCCAGAATACAAACAATTATTTAGGGATTCTAGACTGCGAGAAGCATGACTGAATAATCATACAATACAGAATGTATCCGTCTTTCTCACACATATCTAACAGGGGGCGGTTGCACTGTGATTTTGGTGTAAATTCAGTTCATTGAGAGCGCGGTTTGTCGCGCCGCGCTCGTACCCGTTTTGGGACATTACTGAGCATTGACTACAATACATCGTACCCGATTTGGGACGTTACTGTCTTGAGGGATTAATAAAAAAATGAGTAAAAAAGTTTGTAAAGACGGGGTCGACACTAAATATAAAGCAAACCGGCGGCCCACTGACTTATCGGAATGATACAGTTATGATCCAGATATACCGATGCACAAGCGTTCGGCTGAATTAGGAATATCCCGCACATCTTTATGCCGTATTTTGAAATCTGATTTGAAGTTAATTCTATACAAGATCCACATAGTGCAGGAACTAAAGCCTAATGATTTAAATTTACGCATGTTATATGCCGAAGCAATGTTGGATCGATTAATTAATTTTGACATCTTGTTTTCGGGCGAAGCCCATTTCCACACAGGTACCTTAAAAAACAAAATTGCAGATATTGGAGCAGTGAAAATCCTAAAGCTAAACATGAAATGCCCCTTTATTCACCTACGGTAACGGCATGGGCAGCAATTTCGATAAAAAGAATCACGCCCTCATGTTATTGAAGATTCTTGCGGCTGTACGGTCACCGTTAACTATACTGAGTATGTGAAAATGTTACGGGAGTTTCTAGCACCACAGCTGCTGGAACTTGCTTGCTACGATCAGAACTTGTGGTTTTGATAAGATGGAGCAACTTGTCACAAGTCTAGCGAGTCCCTGCCGAGAGATCTTTCCGGAAAACCTGATTTCTAGGAGAGGCGACATTCCGTAGCCACCCAGGTCTCCGAATTTGTCCCCAGCAGATTTCTTTTTGTGGGGTTATTTGACGAGTCGTGTCTACACTAATAAACCAAAGACTGTTTTTCAATTAAAGTAAAAAAATAGAGAAAAGATTATTATTATTATTATTATTATTATTTATTTATATACACTAGCAGCTTTTGCAGCTGGTGCTTGTACTTCACGTGTTGAGTGTACTGTTTGTCTTTATTTTATTTTATTCCTTACACTTTTTAATTGCCATTTTTACTAAATGTTTGTCTAGTAGGTTTTTAAAACCATTCACTGAGATAGCACTTATCACTTCTTGTGGTAGTTTGTTCCAAGAGTCCACCACTCGGTTAGTCAAAAAAGTACTTTCTTGGGTTGGAACTAAAACTGTTTCGGTTTAGTTTTAAGGAATGTCCACGGAGTTTCTCGTTGGTGTTCATTGTGTACATTGCATTAAGGTTGGCTACATCATAATGACCATTCAGAATCTTAAACGTCTCGATGAGGTCCCCTCTTTGTCTTCTTTGCTCAAGTGTAGTAAGACCCAGTGCATCCAAGCGGTTTTCATAAGATGGCTGCTATCTCCTGGCTACTTTGCCGACGAGTCTTCGAAATTTTCCATGCTCGCTTAGAAGAATGCCAAAATCGAGGTGGTGGTCATTTAGAGCAGTGTTCCGCAAACCGTGTGCCGCGGCACACTGGTGTACCGTGGTCATCAGTTGGTGTGCCGCGGAAAATTGTGTAATAAAAATTGTGTAATAATAATTTAAAAAATAATAATTTAAATTGTGTTAGACCCCTAGCTGACAAGCTATCGCCGAACGCAGCACGCATGCGTATCGAGTAAGTACTTGTATTTACTCGTGTCATTTCATCCCTAGTCCTCAGTCGTCGTTGACGCGCATTGACGCGCCCGATTGAGTGGGCGTAGGGTCGCTTTTCGCCAGTAAATGGCCAGTAACTAGCCGCTAGTTTGTGATTGTGTCGTCGCGAGCGTAATAGACTTTTTAATAACAAATAAATAGCCCATAATACGTGTATATAATGGATAAATTCGTTAAACGTACCGCAAGTTTGTCAAGTGAAACTAATGTATTCCAAGAAGAAACAGAGTCAACAAAGATAAAACCTAAGCTTGTTTATCGAAAATATGTTTAGAGCTCTATGTAAGTTATGGCTTTATATATCGCGGAGACGAATCATGTCCAATTCCAAAATGTTTTGTTTGTGGAGAAACTTTGGGCAATAATTCGATGGTGCCCAGTTCAACTACGACATTTAACTACTAAACACCCATCGATAGCTAAAAAAGACAAAGCCTTTTTTCAACGTTTAAAAGACCAGTCTAAGAAACAGGTAACTCTCATGAGTTCGTCTTTTAAAACATCAGACAAAGCGCAAAAAGCTAGCTACGTGATCGCTAATATGCTAGTTAAATCGAAGAAGCCTCATTCTCTCGCTGAAACTTTAATTATACCTGTCTGCAAAGAAAATGTCAAGATTATGATTAGCCAAGAAGCCGCTAAGGAAATCGAAAAAATACCAGCGTCAACAGATACAATCTCACGTCGCATTAATGATAATTCTAGCGACATTGAATCAAAGTTAATTGAAAAATTAAGACTTAGTGGAGTTTTTGCGCTACAAGTCGACGAGTCTACTGAAATCAGCGGTCACGTGCATCTCATCTCCATTAATGTGAGGTACACTGACGGATGTGAAATAAAAGAGGAGTTTTTATTTTGTCTGACACTACCTGGTTATACCACAGGAGAAGAAATATTCAAAGTAACAGACCAGTACTTCAGTGACCATAATTTGGAATGGCACAACTGCATAAGCATTTGTACAGACGGAGCAGCAGCTACGACGGGAAAAAATAGGGGATTTGTAACCAGGGCTTCTGAAAAAAACCCTAATATTAAAAATGTACATTGTTTTTTACACAGGGAAGCACTGATGACGAACTCTCTGCCTGGTGAATTGTTGTCTGTCCTACAAGAAGTGTCAAGTGGAAGCTAAAATTGTCAATTACATCAAGTCGCGACCGCTAAACTCTCGTCTGTTTAATGCAGTGTGTCAGTAAATGGGAGCAGATCATCAGTCACTTCTGTTTCATACAGAAGTACGATGGCTTTCTCGTGGAAAAGTGGAATCTCGGATTTATGAGCTAAAAAATGAGACCCAGTCGTTTTTAGAGGCCCAGGGTTCAGATTTTGCTTCTGTGTTTAAAAAAGAAGAATGGGTAGCAAAACTTGCATATCTGGCGGTCATATTCGCTCATTTAAATGAGCTCAACAAAAAAATGCAAGGCAGGAATTCTAATATTTTAACGTCTTCGGACAAAATTGAAAGCTTTCGCGCTAAGTTGGTGTTATGGATCAGCCACGCTGTCAATGGTAGTAATGAAATGTTTCCAAATGTCATGGCTGCCGATTCAGAAAAAAAAGTACAGGCTTTGATAGTGAAACACTTGGAGCTATTAGCAGAAAAAATGAACTGTTATTTTCCTAAGTGTGACCTGCAACCTATGGACTGGTTACGGAATCCATTCTCGTATAACATTTCCCTTGCACACTTACCGATAAACGAGCAGGAAGAATTCATGGGTTAAAAACTGATCGGACATTAAAACTAAAATTTTCCGAAGTAGAGGTAGCACATTTTTGGTTGCATATAAAAAATGAGTATCCACTGCTTTCAAAGCGTGCTGTTGCAATTCTATTACCATTTGCCACAACCTACTTATGCGAATTGGGATTTTCAACTCTCACTACTATTAAATCGAAAAAAAGAGAGCGCCTGAGGACGATCAATGAAGAGATGAGAGCAGCCTTATCAACGATTGCTCCAAATTTTGATCGCCTGTGCTCAGTTAAACACGCTCACATTTCTCACTAAACATCTTTTCATATTAGGTATATTGGTTTTAGTAATAAATAAATATTAAATAAACATTGCTTTTTTCTTTGGTGTACCTCAATTTTTTTTTGATTTGATAGGTGTACCTTGAACACAAAAAGTTTGCGGAACACTGATTTAGAGGACATTATTTTTAAAAAGTATATTCCTGAAAATTGACTATCTTGTAAATAAAAAATAAGTATTTTTTTTTTTTTTAAACGTATACTCATGGCCCACCCTTTACTAGTATACGTGTAATCAAGACTTGAAAATTACACAAGGAAGCAAAACAAAATGTGAATAGGATTATTAGGATTATGCCAGCTCTGAGGATTCCCAATTGCCGACTCTTGTTGTATAGATTGAACGCTTGTTTAGAATATAATATTTACCTTGCCACTGTGTTTATTTGAAACATGCTCTGCCTGCAATCCACGCAACTTCAGCAATCTCGCTTCGTAATGCTTTAATTCACTCTGAAAAAAAAAAACCCGCAACTGATTTGTCGCACTTTGTGATGTTTTGGAAAGTTCTCCATGACTAGATATGAACTCACCCTCAAAGATTCCAGCTCTTCGGGTTTAAAATCCGCTTCCACTGCTATTTTCCACAATCCCTGGACCTTGGGTTCTACAAATTCTTTGTTGTTGGGACCTAAAAGTGGATCAATTTTTTACATGGTTTAAATTTCTATTCAGCATCGTTTATGTAGCATCGTATATGTATTCAGCAACAGTTTAGTGTGGGAATGAGATGGTTGAAATTGGGGTTTATTATCAGTATTGTCAATACCACGGGCAAATCTGTCTCCCCAGGAAGTTATAACAATATCGTTCTATTCTGTCTCCCATGGAGTGAACATAAAGACTTGATAGACAACAGTCCACAGTCAAACTACGCCAACAGCCTGTAAGAGTCCAACGCCTTACCGCGAGGCACTGGGAAGTGCAAACCAGTGGGCTATCCTCACGCCCTTACTCTACCAGATTTGAACGGACTTCTCCATCCTCCAGTCTCGAAGTTGCTTGCACGGCCTCTACTGATGTCATCAGTAATTCAGTTCAAATTTATCCCGTCGGGGATTGGGCAAATCCAACAGATCCCACGGATCCAACGATCATTTCAAAGGTGACTGACATTAAGTCAACAACAACCCCCGCTGCTCAGGAAACGTATATTTCCAGACTTCCCTGGTTATTTGCCGGAGGCACAGTCGATTTGCTAATGCCACATGATGCACAAACCGCCCGAGGTATTCCTCCAGATTAGAACCTCAGATCCCACCTGTCCACGGCTGGGCTTGCAGCCGCAGGCAGAGTTAGGTTATCAGTAGTCTGACACCCGCACTTGGCTCTCCATGTTGTGGCTCTGAATACTTTCCCGCCTATACAGGTGAGTTTTTAATTAGTGACATCCTTGAAGTAGATGAATTAGTACGAGCAATTAACCCCTCAAGCCCCGATTGGCCGATATCGGCCACAATACGATTCAGCGTGACGACCTCGTTTGAATTTTATTTTAATTCAATTTGTTTTATTTTAATATGTTTTATTATCTTAATACTAGCTGCGCCCCGCGGTTTCACCCGCATGGTGATGGAAAATTGTGATAATGATCATAGAAAACTATATATCTTTATAAATTATAGCCTATGTGTTATTCTGATGTGTAAGCTATATTATTGTAAAGTTTCATCAAAATCCACTAAGTAGTTTTTGCGTGAAAGAGTAACAAACATCCATACATACATACAAACTTTTGCGTTTATAATATTAGTAGGATGTTTCATTTTAATTATGGATACAGTGGTTTGGCAGTAATTAATATTTTGGTGAGACAGTGTCGTAATTCAATTTTTTTTACTAATTTTTACAAAAACTTTTTGGGACAGCAACTTGTCAATCCTCTGAGGGGTCGAGGCCTAAAGGGTTAAACAACTTTTAATAAAAAAAAATAAAAAAAATTGAGCATGTTGCTCCAAATATTGCAAATATTGTTTATTTGCGATATTTTACCTATTGTTTTTTGCGAATATTGTTTTTTTTTTTAAACATTTTTTTAAACATTTTTTTTTATCAAAGTTGCTTATATGCTCGTACCGATTCACCCATTTCAAAGATGCCACTAAATAAAAACTCACCTGCAAATCCCCCAGCCAGCTCAGGCTACATGTTTGAAGGATACACTAAAGTATTTCAGCCATATCTAACGATTAATTTTCTGTGATGTTTTCTTCTTGTGAATGATGGTGGGCTCCGCTGTCTCCTCCGTTCCGCAACACCGATGTGTAGGTATCCGTTCAGCCTACAATTCACAGTGAGCACACCCACTACTATTTGCAGGTTCGTCCTGAAGTTCTGAATCCTGAAGAAAACCAAGCGAGGCTGGGTCTTAAAATAACTTTTTGTCTGCTGTTACAATGACTTTTTATATAACATTTGGCCCCACCAGTTGGGTGCCATTTGTAGAGAAGATTTTTTACTATATCTATTTCAATATGTTACCACCATACAGCGACAGTGATAATATTACCTTCCAGTGGGATAGGCTTCCAATACCTTGCCTAATAATTTCCCTCTTTTTATTTACTTCCTCAATGAAACAAATCTTCTCCAATTAATAATCCATATATTAATCAAAATGCATATATTAACAATTAAAATTATAATTTCTTCTATTTTAGTTTAAGTACTATTATTGTGAATTATATTTATAATAATGAGCGCCTAATTCACCCCAAAATATTTACAATTTGTTCTTTGAGTTATTTTCGATCGATTATTTGTCGATGACAACAATGGCTGCGTTCAGTCGATTGTTAATAACAATAATATTAATAATGATAATGCATGAGTTTAAATCTCCGCCGTGAAATTCGACAATTAGATTCTAATCCCTTATTTATTTAAATATGTTCAATGTCAAATTATATTGAAACATGAATCGTAATGTTTACATACAACACTAAAAATACTTATAACCTAACATTCTGTCAAACTAGTCGATGGCGTTCCAGTGATATAATGAATTTAAATGACCGCAGTCGCTAATGCCCGATATAAACTACGACCTGGCTATCATCCAGTCCACTGGGTGTCCATATGGTTTTCGTTCTATTATTTCTATTAATACTATTCCCTCCCCGTTTATCCGTGAAACCCCATCGATCAGTCAAAAAAAACCTTAATATAATCTACAATTTTCCTTATCTTTAATTTTAATCTAACATTCAGTATAATTCGAATGTGTCCTTAACTAAGTTTCCAATGCGTGAGCACATTATACATATTAATGGCTTGTGTCAAATTTAATGGAGTTAGCAATAGCTATCTCTCTTCCAAATTAAATAAGAGTCTGACTAGAGGTTTATCTCGTAGAATTATCAACGACTCTTCGTGTCAATCGATGTTAAATGCCTCATTTTTAGTTAACGTGCAAATATGTAGAAATCACGCATTTACGTTACAACTACTTAACATTTCTAATAATTTCCAACAAACCCACAAAACTCGAATATTTATAACCCCAAAAGATATACAACAATGATAATATTGGGTGCTAGCTTCGGCCTAAATAATTAAATAACGCCAGCTTCGGCAAAAATAAACTTACATATTTTTAGTACATCTTTGCCGACAATGACTCTCGGCTATACTTTCCCGTATTTACAGCTGCATTGCCAATTATGCACTTATAACTAATGTCAATCTCTTCGATGTGTGTCGCCTTCCTAGAAATCTGCCCTCACCACGACGAATGTCTTTTTAAAAACCCCAACCGCTTCGCTATCTTACTGCAATTCCAAGCCGTTACTGCATGTGATCACCTTCGAAGAACGTTCGCAATGTTGTGAATTTTAATCTGACGTCTTCACTTTGACTCGTCCGCCATCTTTGATATATTTTTGTATTGCAATATGACAAATCTCGTACTTCAATTGGGATTTGAAAAAGTTGGATTTTATTGTTCCAACTCGCGTAGCTCTCTCGATTCAATTGTTTTAGCACTGGTTTTTTTTATATTGTTCGCTTTTTTAGCACTTTTGCGAAATCGCCCCAATGGCGAGTGCGATAAAGCGTTTCTGCTATATGCGATCTGCACTTATTAACGAATTTAATTTAACTGGGCATCGGAACGCTTCATAGCATCCCGATGCCCTACTTTTCAACTGTTTTTCTTACATCTGAACACCGGATTCTATATTTCTTACGTAAACTTTCGCAGCTTTAGTGCGTGCGACTGAAATTTCTTAATGGATGCCGGAAGCTACACGTCCATCCCTTATATAACACCCCTATCGATGTGACCTTTTTTCACTAATTTAACCCATAACTATTGACTAATCAATCATTAAACGATCTGATTTATCTATTTTTTTGTTAAATAACGCTCTGCCACATTGCTAACAAGCGAATTTCTTAACGATAATCCGTGCTTCTAATTCTACATATGATTTTAAGTATTTATTTTACGTATTATGACAAAATTGATGTTTCATATTCGGCGGGAATTTATCATATTTTGCCGCCTTTTCTGCGCGTCGTTTCCGCTTTCGCTTTTGAAAGCGAAATAATACAACTATTTTATTTCAATTTTATTTATTGATAGTATTTTTAGCTAGTAATTCCTCTATTTTAATTAAGTGTTTCTAAATTTCCTCATTTTAACAATTAAATTTTATTTTGACTGGCAATTATTTGGTTAAAAATTGTTTTAATTTCATTAATTCGGCTTTCTTCCATCGATATCGATTATGTTTTCCAATTTCTCTTAATAATAAATTAAATGTTCTTCAAATGACTTTATCAATATTGCTATTAAATTCTCCCATAATTCCTACTATTTAATGAACCCCTTTTATATTTCTTTGAAAAACCAATCGGTCGACTTTTTAAGACCATAAACATGCTTCTATTGTCTATTTGTCAATTATTGATTTTTACGTTGATTTTTCGTAAAAATCTCAAAATATGCTAATTTCTTGCCAAATACTCCTGATTGTCTATTTTTAAACCCCTAATGATGTCCTTAACTTTCAAAAACTACTCAAAACCCTTTATTTATGTAACTATGGCACTGCGCTCTATAGTTTAGCAACTGACCTTCTTCCATCTGTCAGTTTTAGTTCCTAATTAAATCGCTAGATGTCACTATGATCTTTTTAGTACAATTTAATTTTAAAAATTCGATTAATCTATTTCGCGTTTAGCTCAAAGCTGCTAAGCGCTCATGTGATGATTTTCAAATCATTACACTGCCTGCATTTTGCTGTTCTCCATCTGTTCTTTAACCGTTCCCTCGAGTAGAGCTGCGACTCCGGCAGCAGCAGTAAAGATTTAGGTCTGATTGTAGGTCCCTAGGGCGCTCATCTTTCTTCTTCCTCATTTCCCTAAATTCCACTGTATCCTTATCCCCATAGCAGGCTAACTATTAATTTGTGAGATGTGTTCTAACACTATATCACATTTCTTTGTCAGTTCTACCAGTGTGCTAACTACCAATGTGCTCGGAACAATATCGAGGTTTACGCTATCTAACCTGTTTACAATTGTGACAATACCTGCTCTCATCGGAAAGATCAAAGGTGTTGTCACACTGGTATTTCTAATTAAACTGTGGCAATATACACAAATCAAAAAGTTGCAGTGAATATAAGAACCCATTGTAATATAATTTATTTTATCACCTCTTGCTGAAAGTCTGTGAAGTCTATCGTATCCACTCTTCAAATCTCTGTGTTTCTCCCTAAGCAAATTAGCGTGGGCAATATAATCCTTATCGATATTATTGTCTTCAATTTCGTTTTCCAGCATATTAAACGTATCCCTTTCTTCATTGTCTACTGTATCTGCAAGGTATAAATTTTATTACTGAAAATAAATACATCATTAAAGTTCTTAAGTTTAAAAGTTAATGTTAACAAAGTTCCTAAGAAATAAGTAAATAATAATATTAATAATAATAAAGTTTTATTTGTAATAAAACAGTGTAAGTAAAACAGTGTATTTGTAAGTGAAATAAAAATTAAAGAAAAATAAATGAAGCAAAATCAAGAACCCAGCGATCGCTGAACAAGAAAAACAACCTCTATAGTTAATATGAAAACAAAGTTGTACATGGCAATTTTTTCTTGTCTCAAGACTTCTATATAATAATGTATAATAATATACTTCTGTATAATATATACTTCTTCTTATGTATAATCTTACTACGAATATAAATTTGGAATTGAAGAAACGGATTTCCGAACACCAAAATGTGAACAAGGATATATCTTTATTTTAGTGCGATATGGCTTATATTCTTATCACATCTAATGTATGAATAGATACCCTATAAAATTACTAACAAATCTAAATACGTTAAATATTACCTTAATATCTGATCACGGCAATGGAAACTTGTAATGCAATCTTACTTTCTTAACATATCTTGATGAAAAATAACCAAAACTGATAATACTTTGCAACATGGCTGTCAATACATACAGGTGAGTTATTTGACAGTGGCATCTTTGTAGTAGGTGAATCAGTTTACAAATTCATAAAATTTCTTGTTTTTAAAAAGTATAAAAAAGTTGAGCGTATTGTGCTATCTAACGGTAGTTAAAATATTGCGAATATTGTTTATTCGAGATATTTCACTTACTGTTAGATGGCGCAGCGCAGTGAACACTTCTCAAACTTTTTTTTAAGGATAAAATTTATTGTTTTTTATAAAAACAAAAAATATATATAACTATATCTTTCTTGTTTGTTTTTTCCAAAAAAAAAATCAAAATTTGCTTAGTAGCTCGTATTGATTCACACTACAAGGATGTCGCTAATAACCCCCCCCCCCCCCTGTATCCTGTATATCAAGGTTGCAAGGTTAAAAATAACATCCCAGATTTATTTCCCCAGTAATAATATAAAAATCATAGTAATGGAATTGGGATTCCACCTTGTCGAATATCATAGGACATAATTTAAAAATGTTGTTTTTGAGATATTCATAGCCTGCAATATAGTGTTTGTTTTCCATTAATTCAATTCATTGGATGTATAGGACTAATCAAATTTTGTAATTATACTAATTATTGTAAATCAGACTTGTTGAATTTCACATCAGCTTAGGACATGGTGAAAAGTTGCTTTAAAAAAAGTATTTTTTTGATTTTACCCAATTATCGTTTTATTTCCAAAATTAAAACAAAATAAGAAAAAAGTATCGAGGACTTGGGGCCATACCAAATCGACATATACAACTTATGGTGAAAAGGCCCCACTACAAAATGTGCAATCTTCAGATTAAGGAGGCACATTGTGGGAAATCTCCGATGTCGTGCATTGTCGATATGATCAGAGCACAACGTTGTGAAGTCTTGTTCCCTCGGTGTAAATATGGTAGGATAAACACAGTGTTTAATGCTTAGACCATTTAATTATTTAAAAAGAAGCTAATAGATAGAGATGGCTTCCCATTGATAACATCAAACGAGAGTGATTAATAAGATAAATGTACGCGCTTATATATCAGTAGAACTGATCTTAAGTAAGGGAATTTTTCGTGTGAATTAATATTTGCAATTGTGAAAGATGCTATTTCCATACATTAATTATTTGCAACTTAAGAAAGAGGCATTTTAAAATGAAATTATCTATTCTTTGAAAGCTATTAGTCATCAGGGCTCAACGAGGCTTTTACCGGGTTGGGAAGTCATGGTCTCCCACTTCGTTCAAGTCAGAATAATATCCTACGTATCCCAAAACACAATACCACTTTTTTTCCCTACTCCTTCTCCGTACATGCAGCTCGACTGTGGAATCAGCTTCCTTCAACTATTCGAGGCGCTAGCTCACTGTTCACCTTTAAGCAATCATTGAAAAAGCACTTCCTTTCACAATAAATATGAATTTATTTATTTGTTAATATATCTAATATGTCAACTCAAACATTTATTTATATATTTACTTTTTACTTTAGATACACACACAATGTATATTATATGCTATAATTTCAAATTTAATTTCAAGCTATAATTTTGTTGCTTACTCTTCTTTTCACACCAGCATGTTGGTTGACTGGAAGATATTGTTGTAGTGAAGCAATAAGTCCGCCATTGTACCTTATTTTTATTGTGCAATAAAGAGATTTTCATTCATTCATTCATCAGGCAATTAAACAATTTTTGTTGGTAATATTACGTCAATTGAATCTTGGAATTAGAAATGTCTGCTCAGTTTAATGTTACATTGTTCATCATCATGAGCCACTACAACATCATTGATAAGGTAGACAGAAAAAGGAAACATACACAAATAAATAGTAACTTAAGAGCCGTATTACAAAATAGCGTAGGTATTCTTTTAAAATGAGTTGAAAAAATGAACGCATTTTTTTTTGGATGTATATAAAAGATAGAGCAAATAAATAAATAAATAAATAAATAACTATTCAACCCTGGGAGAAAAACCGCGGCACTGAGCACTCTTCTCTTGCGCAAGCAAATATATACACAATTTCTAATTGTTTTTTGCAGTGTTTTCTCCTTTCTAATGACAATAATTTATATCATGTAGTATTGCTAAAAGAGTGAACTTTAATATAGTATAAGTATTATATAAGAATCTTATTTTATTTCTGAGAAAATTAGAATGATACAGGAAGATTTTTTTTTAATTTTGTGTAATTGTAAGTAATGTATACCTTGGATATGTGGTCAAAAAACGAAAAAATAAAGCCGTAGTGTACATCAAGAATACATGACGGACATAAAAAAAAATAGTATACGGTTTTCGTTGTAGTGATATTACTGTATTAAGAAGCTCAAAGTTTGCCTTCCGAGCGTTTTACGAATAACGACTTTCGGAAAATGGGCTGAATAAGTAAATAATATTCGTTACATCTAAAATTAAAGGCCGCTATGGTCAACATCAAGAAATGGTCCAGGTAATTCAGTAATTAAAGTTTGTAGAAATCTCTTTATTTCTTGGAATTAGAACGCCAAAAATCCACTTTTCTTGCCTTTCTGGAAAAAATATGTGAACGGGCTCTTAAAGAAAGAATGAGGTAATACATCAATCAGCTAGCTAAAGAGCATTGGACATTTATTTAATAATAATTTATATTATTATTGTCATCGTTTGAGCTTTCTTAATGATGGAAGCTCCTTGATGGGATGAAAGGAGCTTCAGCCTATTATCAACAGGCCTGAAGCCTTGTAATGTATCAAAATAAAAGAAATATACAAACTTTCATCAATGATTTGCCTGGCCTTGTCCATGTTTCCCAGTATGGAATAGTATTGATCGATCTTATCCTGGTGATGTGTGAACTCTTCTTTCAACGCTTGCAACTCTTCCGCTGTAAAACCTGACATTTCCGCCTTAATCCATAGCTTATTGAGCTTTTTATCTTTGAAGAGGCTCTTGTTTATGTAGTCCTCTACTGCGCCATTGAACGCCTGCAAATTGAACATAGTAGTAGACTAGCTGAAATGATCGGGAATCTACTACCATTGATTATATAGGTTTTAGATTGTCCAATACCATAGCACGTTTTGGCAACCCTTTTGCACCGGCGACATGCACTGATAGAATTGTCGGGTGAAACTAATAGCAATATTTTTGGCCATCTATAATATTATTATTATTATTTATTCTGGACAGACAGCTTTGCTGATACGTCCAGATCAGATCTTTTAAAGCTAAACAATATTTAAAAATATAATATAAACAATATTAACAAGTTTTTAGGTACAAATCGAGTCTGTTTTTAAATTGATTGACAGAGCTTGCACTAATCACTTCAAATGGTAGTTTATTCCACATGTCCACCACTCTATTTTGCAGAACGTTCTTAAGAGGATTAGATTTAAATTTTGTACAATGTTTTTTGTTGTGACCTCGAAGATTTGTGTTGACGTCAAATTTGTAAATATTCATCAGTCCAGGTACATCGTAATAATGTGTTAGAATTTTATATGTCTGTTGAGATAGTAATTCCAAGTAATTCCAAGCGATCTTCATAATTCCTATTCTTCAGCACTGGCATTTTGGTTGCCCTTCGCTTCCCCTTTTCCATGACATCTATATCTTTGCATAAGTAGGAGTTCCAGAGCTGATAGCCATACTCAAGAATAGGTCTCAAATATGCCTTGTAGATCTTGATAAATACCTCTATTGACAGATATTGAAAAGCCTTCCTTAGATAGAGAAGAGAGTTGTATGTGTTTTTCCCATTTGAGATCATCAGTAATTGTTATACAAGATCTTTTTGTTGCTTGACTGCTTCGAATTGGGCGTTTGCCAAAAAATATTGCTTGTTGGGGTTGCTTTTCCCGATATGTCATTTCTCGGTGTTTAAGGTAAGCAACCAATCTTCTGTCCACGCTTTGATTTTGTCAAGATCTTGCTGAAGCTGTCTACTGCAGAGTAGGATTGGCGAAGAATTTTGTGTCATCGGCAAAGTAGCTGCTTTGCGATGTGATTGATCCTTGAAGATCCGTAATATACAAGGTGAACAGGACTGGACCCAACACTGACAAATGGTTTAACATTGATAACATTGATAATGAATGTGCTGAGTATATATTAATCTGCCGTCTTTCAACCTGAAGATTGTGGCATGCAATCCCAGTAGTATTATCATTGCCAGGTTCATTTCGCGAGAGTAGACCCCAGCTCCTACCCCTTCGCTTAACTTGGAGCCATTTGTGTATATGGTAACCTTTCCCAATGTGTGTATATGGTTAACTTTCACAAAACCTTACCTCGTGTTCGTACGTCTTGTCCTTATTGTGTACATCCTCAAAATGTTCCAGTAGGCCGTATGTGCTCATGACACCGATTAGTTTCTTCCTTAGCCTCGCTTCCTGCAGACCTTCCTTATCGTTTCCTTCGCTTTTGAGACGTTTCTGGGTCAGCTCTTCCTTATCTTGAATTTTTAAATCGCTGAATAAAGATTTGAGCTTCGGATCAGTAAGCCTCTGCAATAAATAAATTGTTTAATTGGGTGAAATTTCACTTAGGTAAGAGCTGTTGCCTACGAGGGTTTCCCGATAAGGTGATGAATCCCCCCCCCCCCCCCCCCCCCACTCTATCTTTTTTTAAATGTATTTATTTATTCATTTTTTACTTAGGGGCCGTCCATATATTACGTAATGACCAAGGGGGGAGGGGGGTGCTGAGGCTTATGATGGATTATGTGGGGAGGGAGGGGGTGCCCATCCTGATTACGTAATCAACTTTGGTCACCGCATTGCAATTTTTTTGGTCTAAACCTGCACGGAAATACTGCAGTGCTGCACGCGCGATGTGCATAGATAGGGTAGTGTCTCCAGTAAATGAACCCTTAACTTTGAAAAATCAAACTAAACAATGTCGATGCCAAGCTATTTACATACGTCCTTTAATGTCATTGTCAATAATTAAACATTTTCAGTTATTTCGTTTACTTAGATGTTTTGTTTAGCTTTTGAAATATTCAACAATTTATCAAAATAGACCTCAAAACACCAGTTATCAACTGGTGTTTCGAGGTCTTGAGATTTCGTAATTACTTTGAATCAATAAAGTACATTTTTAAAAACATTCTAAAATGTTTTTTCCCACCTACCATCTTCAAACACTACAAACGCTGAGTTTACGATTCTTCACATTTTCCCCAAATTTGGTTGATTACGTAATCTTGGGGGTGGAGAGGGGGGAGGGGGGGGGGGTCAGACCGCTGATTAAGTCTGTTGACATGAAGAGGGGGGGGGGGTCAAAAATCCCAAAAACGTGATTATGTAATATGTGGATGACCCCTTATTTACTAATTAACATTACAGAAAAATCAATGAAACATTACAGAAAAATCTTTGAAAAGTAAAATTAATAAAGATATCAACCAGTATTATACAAATAGAATATCGCATAAAATACTACCTATCATATAAGAATAAATAATTAATTCCTCGTAATTTAAACAAAGGAGGGTTGGCGGTAAAAATATCAAAATCTGGTGCTATCGAGTTAAGGTCATTTAAGCACCTCAAGTGTGTTTTATATGTATAAAAGTATATACATGCTTTCAGTATTATAAGAGATGCGTTTATTTACCCCTTTTGCCTATTGTGTATTCCATGACAATTTCACTTAAAGAGTAAACTCCAGCTGCGCATCGGCACAGTATACCAGACAGTAGCTTCTCTTAGAACAGAATTGAAATCAAAGCGAATACGTAAAAAAAAACTAATTTAACCTACTGACAAATAGGTGTCTATGAATTGTTAATAAAAATCTTTAAATCATTTATTGAGGGTATTTATTATTGAGTCCTACAAAAGATAAATGCAGTTTCGGATTCAGCATGGTGAATATAGTCGGGTGATGTTAAAAAATCAAAAATGTAGAACGGGTAGTAATACCTAATAAATACCCCTATATTATCTTATGTATAGTTAGATATGACATTTTTACAGATTCTGATTAGTGAGGTAAATGTAGTGAGGTGTATTTTATTTTTATTTTTATATTTCGGAAAACTTAAAGCGTTTTATACTTAATGCTAACACATATTATACAAATCTAAGGCCAATTAAAAGTTTTCACAATTTAACTAAATCTTTTGTTACAGCGCAATGAGCTATGAAAAAAATGCAGGTTTAGGTAAGGGGAAAGGGATAGGGAAGCCACATTATGGGTTATGTAGATGTATTTATAGATATATGATGATATATAACATACCTACATATATACATACATACACGTGCACAAATAATAAATTAATATAAATAATACGATAAGGTAATAATAAAATGCAAAAGTATAGTTAATATAAAGGTATTATTGCAGTATAGGTACCTCTTCTAGATTGTTGATTTTTTAACGTCACCAGACTATATTCACCACGCTGATTCCGAATCTGCAATAATATTTATTCGGTCTCAATAAATAAGCGAGATATAGGCATTCAAAAAAGCGCCAAACCCATACATTTCGGTAGTTTTTTAAAAAAAATAATACATAAACACCTATTTGGCGGTAGGTTAGGTTAGGTTAGGTTAGGTTTTTTTAAAACAACCTTAAAAACTGAGGTAAAAAAAATGTTTTTTTTTATGTATGTAAATTTGGTTTTGAAAATTTACGCGTCCGAAGCTTTTTTCTTTCACATTTAGCATTACAATGATCTAACCTAGTAGTATTTCTTTGTTTTTTCGATTTCTGAGAAAGGTACCTATACTGCAATAATTCCAATATAAATGTATATAATATACATCACAATGTATTTAAAATGTTAATATACATATGAACTTTTATAGAAAATATTATACCGGCTAGAAAGCATTGTTATAGTGTAGTAACCATTACTATTGGATTTGAATTAGTTTTTCGTTTTCATGTTGTTTTTTTTGTTCTAAATCCGAATTCACCAATAAGATCTGTCAAACAGCCATTGTGTAGGAGTGTTTTTTTCTGCTACGATTAAAGGTGTTGTGTGATAGACAATGTTTCATTGTTTCTTTTTGCTCGACCACTGATAATCTCTAAAAATTACCATGGCCTACGTACCTAGCGGACGAACGGACGGTAACTAACGGTACGTACGGTACCTACATACCTAACGGATGGTATTTACCCCTATAGTTAGTGGGATGGTTAAAACATCTACAATGAACTTTATTGCGTTTCTCTTGAACTAAAATCGGAAATTACTTCATGTGAACGAGACATAGCAGTACGTCGGAGCGGAATGTGAAACGAACGGTTGTCACTTTTCTGCATTAAAACTGTCCACCGAAGATAAAGCAGCTAAATCTAACACCGCACGAAACGTGTTCAAACTTATTCAGGCTTCTATAAGTTTGACAAGTAGTTTTGGTGAGGGAATAGTTCATTTCATATTCCGTTGTAACGTATTGCTCTGTCTCGTTCGGTTGCACTAAGTCAATATTTTAGTTTATGAAGAAACGCAATCGAGCCTAATGTAGAAGAGTTTGCTAAACTGCATAAATATCGCACATTCAAATGCAACTGTAAAAATAATTTATAAACACTTACCAATTGCGCTTTCGCCCATAGCATATTCAATTTTGCCATTCGAAATGGCTTGTTTAACCTTTTAAAATCAACCTCCTCCTCCTCTTTTTTCTCGTTTGCTTTCTTTGAGTATTTGTTTTCGCATAGCGCCGTGTGACACAATGCAATAATTAAAAAGCACATCGCGAATTTTGCGCACGCCATTTCGCAGAAATTTATTAAAGGTAGTTTATATCTGATATATCTAAGTACTTTATAAAAAGCCAAGCCAACCCACCAAAATTCTGATAAAAAAAACGTATATCTGACGTTTCGTAAAAAATGCCGGCTGTGTGGCGCAAATTTACTGGGCGGTAATTGACGGTTTGGAAACATGACGACCATGGATTTTAAAATGTATTAGGTAACATTTCACGAAGCAGCGAAATTATGATGCATTTTATGATACGATAACGGTGTATAAAGAACCGAGTAAGCAACCACCCAGATAGATTTGTAAGATTTGATTCTTGTACTATTGAGGTTGATTTGATTCGTACCAATGAGGTAGGTATGAGGGATTGTTATTAGAGACGGAAATATAGGTATTCGCATGCACACCTTGAAAGCATTCGAGTAGACACAAACTAAGCCCACCTACGCAAATTATACGACGCAACGTTTAGGGGTCCGGCACACTGGTCCGACGTATGCAACGCATTATGAGATCTGGCCCTTGTATTTGAATGAAAGCAGAAACACTTATCCTACGCAACGTTGCGTGGATAAGTGTATAAAAATAAATTCTGGCGACGACATGTTCGCTCAACGTTCAAATGAAAACCGCGGAGCACTCGTTGTTCTTGAGTCTCACACTCTTGAGGCGCACACCGTCTCCATTTGAGCAGTTGATGCGCGAACCTAACATATTGAGGTGCCGACTACAACGGGCGAGCCCGTCACCACAGGACGTTTTAACGATTAGTCGTTCTATCGACCTGCAGTGAGCGTAGAAGACTTCGGACAAACAATCTACGCCACAACCCGTAAGAGACCAACGCCTTACCGCGAGATAGCCAGGTATGTTGCACATACCCGGCGGCTCGAGACACTCGCGCCCTTACTTCCAATTGTGACCAGATTTCTCCGGTCTCTCGATTGGTTCCGAGTTCGAGGTCGCTTGCGCGGTCCTCTCCCTTACGAAGCGGTGAAACGGTGTATACCGAATCTATCGCGGACCAAGGCGTCCTTTGCCCGGCTCTGAACCGGGATCGGATGGCCAATGGTCAATTCAAGAGCAGTCGCCGTAAGGTATGCAACCACCCCCGCTCTCTAGGAAACAATACAGTTTCCAGACTCCCCCGACTGTTAGTCGGAGTGCACAATCGATTGGCTTGCGCCGCACGGTGCGCAGACCGTCCAGGAGCGCCAGAGATATAATTCCCAGGGGAAACTGGATTCGCCCCCCAGAGTCCTACCCAGGTTCGCACCTCGTGCGTGGAGGCCGTTGGATGGGTGTTGACCCGTGAGTATGACCGACCCTGAACACATGGGTCATCGTGGCCAACCAATCATGGGCCCGTTAGCTCCCTAACAGTGAACCTAACATCTTGCGGTGTCGACTACAACGGGCGAGCCCGTCACCACAGGACGTTTTCACGATTAGTCGTTCTGTCGCCCTGCAGTGAACGTAGAAGACTTTGGACAGTAGGACAATCCTACGTCCAGCTACGTCACAACCCGTGAAAGTCCAACGCCTTACCGCGAGTTAGCCAGGAATAAACCCGGCGGGCTCGAGATACTCGCGCCCTCACTTCCAATTGTGACCAGATTTCTCCGGTCTCTCGATTGGTTCCGAGTTCGAGGTCGCTTGCGCGGTCCTCTCCCTTATGAAGCGGTGAAACGGAGTGCACCGAATCTATCGCGGACCAAGGCGTCCTTTGCCCGGATCTGAACCGGGATCGGATGGCCAATGGTCAATTCAAGAGCAGTCGCCGTAAGGTATGCAACCACCCCCGCTCTCTAGGAAACAATACAGTTTCCAGACAGTGGCGGCGCTAGGCATCGGCGACGTCGGCGACCGCCGACGGCCTCGCACCTATGGGGACCTCGCAAAAGTTTTACAAATTATTTAAAATTTATTTGTGGAGAAAAGTACTTTCGAAATTCAGTGTCAATTTAAAGAAAAAAGAACAGCCAGAAAAAAACGAATGTTTGATTATGAACATATTGATGAACCTATTCAATCTTTTTGAATGCATTACAGCGTTAACACAATGATAGATGCTATTATAGTCGACACCGAATGTCGATTTAAAGCGCTCATTGAATATTTTGAACAATTTGGTTTTATTTATGATATCAGTTATTTGAAATCGATATCAAAAGAGGACCTTCTCAAGCATTGTAATGATTTAGGTACAATACTGCGGGAAGGCGACGGCGAAAACAGTGACAGCCTTTCGAGCTATATGAAGAGCTACAGCTTTTAAAAGCGAATTCACTTGACTCTGTCAACGACGCGAAACAACTCATTCAGTACATTTTAGAAAATAATTTGGAAGAAATATATCCAAATGTTTACATAGCAATTAGAATCATGCTCGCAGTTCCCGTCAGTACAGCTTCCGCTGAGAGAAGCTTCTCAAAGTTAAAATTGATTAAGACCTACTTGAGAAGCATGATGACCCAAGAAAGACTATCTGCGTTATCAATTCTATCAATGGAAGCTGAAATAGCGGCTAGTATTAGCTATGACATAATCCTGAAAAAGTTCAGTGAGGCCAAAAGCCGAAAAGTTCGTCTATTTTAATTTCTATTTGTGTAATTTTTAACATCATTTGATTAGCAATAAAACTCGTTTACTCATACATTAGTTTCACTATAATTCGGCTCATGTAATCTAACATTTTCTTTTGGACTGGAAAATAAAAAAGGCCTCGCGAACCTAATTTCGCCGACGTCCAAGTGTGGTCTAGCGCCGCCACTGTTTCCAGACTCCCCCGACTGTTAGTCGTGGCCCTGACCGGGGCGTACAGAACGACGTCCACTCTTGCGTTACCCGTCATCGCTGGCGTTCTGCCGATTGACCTGGAGATTCTGGAGCGTGCTGCGTTGTCACGGTACCGCCGGGGCGAGCCGGTAGTCCTTCATGGCCTATCGATCGACCCGGTGGCGCACCGAGCTGGGGAGTTTGCCCGCCTGATTCGGGTGGAGTCCTTGCGTGTCTGGCAGGCTAGATGGGACGCCGGGGGTACGGGCCGCCTCACCCATTGCTTTTTCCCGTCCGTCGCAGTGCGGATGGCAAATTCGTTTCTGCGGTTCGACCACCATACCACGCAGCTGGTTGGGGGCCACGGAGAGTTCAGAGCCAAACTATTTGACTTTGGACTTGCCGATGCCCCCGGTGCGCCTGTGGGTATGGTCGCCAAACTGCGGAACACGTAATTTGGTTTTGCCCAATTCTAGCGGCTGCACGGGAGAAATTGATGAATGCAGTGGGCGCGTGCGTTGGGCGTTCTCCGATTTGGTACCCGGATTTGGTCAGTTGTAGGAGCTGCTTCCAGACGTTTTGGCGAGTTTGTGGAGCACTGGGTGGCTTCTTGGGAAAGCATGAGGCTTCGGGATACCCCCCAGGGGGTACCCTCTTCCTTGGTGGCGTGATTCGGCGCTACTTCAAGCCCGAAGTGCCCGTCTTTGTGTCCGTCTCTTTACCGCCCCGAGGGGCGTTTCGTTCTTTGCAGGATCCAGGGATTCCCCCCCCCCCCCCCCGTGGCTGCTCCGAGACCTGCCCACGGACAGTGCGCCTTCACCTTCATTGTTCTAGAGCGTCCTCTACCCTGCTTACCGGCTCCTAAATTTATGCTATTGTTGTTTTTCTTTTTTTTTCTTCGGCAAATTTTGTAATATTTTGTAAATTTTTATTTTGTTTTGTAATAATTTTCTAATAAATGGGTTCTCGGGGCGGTACGGGGGGGGGGGGGGGTGGTTTACCCTATTTCACCCCCTGCGCGTTTTACCCTTCTGGTACGCGCAGGGTTGTCGTAGCACGACATCCCGGGCAGACAAGACGACCCTCGTCGTTATAACTGCCCGGGCGGTGGGCGGGGTTTGCTGCCCTCACCTATCGCCTTGAAACTCTTAACCTGTTAGTCGGAGAGCACAATCGATTGGCTTGCGCCGCACGGTGTGCAGACCGTCCAGGGGCGCCAGAGGTTTGATTCCCAGGGGAGACTGGTTGACCCAGTGTCCTACCCAGGATTCGCACCCCATGCGGGGAGGCCGTCGGATGGGTGTTGACCCGTGAGTGTGACCGACCCTGAACACAAGGGTCATCATGGCCAACTCATCATGGGCCCGTTAGCCCCCAGTGAACCTAACAGTGAACCTAACGCGAACCTTGACAGTGAGTTTGAAAACGATTTTCTCATTTTGTTGTTTTTAACCCTTCAGGCCTCGGCCCCTCAGCCGATTGACAAGTTGATGTCCCAAAAAAAAAAAAAAAAATAGTAAAAATTAGTAAAAAAATTGAATTATGACACTGTCTCACCAAAACATTAATTCCTGCCAAACCACTGTACCCATAATTAAAATAAAACATGAACATAATAAAATAAAACAAATTGAATTAAAACCGGGCCGTCACGCCGAATCGTGTTGTGGCCAAAATCGGCCAATTGGGGCTCTATGGGTTAAATGAATATGTGCACACCACAAAAACAAAATAAAATTTGAATAAAATATGATATTGCATTCATGACATTGTGACAAAGAGAAAAGTTTGGAAAATACCAGAACTTATTACGAAAATTGGAATGTAATGAACGGTTTTTTTAAAGTACTTCCGCATGCTGCGCCGTCCCGTGCGTAATGCTAGGCGTGCACTGCGTTACGGCACGTTTTTCATGCCGGACGGAGAAAGCATCGATTTTTTTGCAGTCCGCACAACGCGATAGAAACTTCGGACTTCGTCATTCGTTGTCTCTGCCGCCGATCTGCAGAATAATTTTCGCACTGCGCGGGGTTCTATGTAATTCCAAAGTATGTGAAAACAAGTCCGGTGACGCACCGCAGCCAATCTGCAGCAATCCACGGAATTTTAATCCTGACCGTTTTTTTCCACAATGCGCGAGTTTTTATGGGATTCTATAGTTTACATATTTTCCGAAAATAAAACGAACGGAATTATACCGCAGTGCGCGGTTAGCCTATGCAACCAAACGGCTAAATTCAGATAGCTAACTCTTTTACAATTCTGGCTAATAAAGTTATTACGAAGGATTATTTTTATTATTAGGTATAGACAGAAATTTGGAGACGCATACCTTGATCTCTCCTTCGGGTGAAGCTAAGATGCCGATCGTGTTACTTTGAAAAACGATTAATAGATTTCGCGAGCGGGTCGCTGTGCTCGATTGCGATTCCGTTCAACAGTTTGAAATATGCGCCTGCTATGCTATTCTTACTCGTACTTTTGACAAGCGCGCGAGTGTGACAATTTATCGTAAAATTATAACCGGTCGAAAGAACCGCAATCGCACCGCTGAGATAAGTGCCTGAAGATTTCATTTACATGCAGTGCACTAGAAATTGTTATAATATAGCGTTTATTTTTTTCTTAGATTCTAATTCATCTTGACCAGGTGAGATTCGTAGTTATGAAATCGAAGAATTTCGCGGTTGTTTGACATTATAAATAAGATAAAAACGAATTTACCGCGTTAAGGTTTGTAGCACCCAACGTTTCGACGATGTTGCAACCGCCGTTGTCCAGAGTAGACCCACACCGAATCATAGTTAGATGTCAATACTCTATGATAATTTTATTATAAGTATCAAGCTTATTATTTAAAGATTATTTTTTGGAAAAGGTAGATAATTATATTTTTGTGAAATATTTAGCTCCAATTTTTCTAGAAACCAAAGTAAAAATACCGTTGCTTGAAAATTATCTATATAAAACATATATCATTCAATTTTAATTTGACGGTATAATCTAATCTGTTATTATCCATGGTGGAGCTGGAATTGACCCAAATCGACAAATGTCAAATGTCACATTTTAATCCTTGACACTGTTCATCTTCTAGTTTATCAATACTAATCCGATTTCGTTTGATTCCTAACATAAATTGTGCTCAAAACGTCTTCAACTAGAAATGGCGAAGCCCAAAGTATATTTGGGCTATGATGACGACTTAGTGGCTGACAAGGACTTGAATCATATCGATTTTAAAGTTAACAAGATTGGCGGCAAACCGGTTGGTATTTATTTTAATTTTTCCATTGGGTAAAGTTACATTATACCGTCACCTGTTAAGCCTTAAGTCGCGAACGGATACTAGCATTGTTGTTGCGCAACTGCATGCTGTGTGGTTTGGTCTGGGGGTCGCAGTGTAGTCGTACGCTAAGTTTACACGGGCTTAGTACTTGTCACTTAGTAGTACTTGCCGCTAACCTGCTTAGTGATCGTGAGAAGTAATTGTTTGCACGTTCGTATCAGCAGAAAGGTGTTAATGGCACAACCGTTGGAAATGGACAACCACCGCCGCCTTATTTTTCATAGGATTTAAATTCCTGGATGAATTATTTTAATTTGTCACTAACCCTTGCTGCGGCTGTTCACACGAGTCAGGAAGAGACAAGTACTTATTAGGAGTCAGCAAGAGACAAGTAATTTGTGGTGGGGGAAGTCACTTGTCGCTTAGTAAATAGGATCGGCTTCTATTTACTTTCAGTGGCAGTTTCACTAATACTAAGCACTAACATGCTGAATTAGCATGTTTACACGTAAGTTATTAGTACAAATGTCACGGTGCTAAGAATTGGCTACTAAGCCCGTGTAAACCTAGCAGTAGTGTAGTCGTTTCTCATCACACGCCACAATGCAACGGAAAACATTGTCCGAATCGATCTTGCACCTATCAAGAAGCTCCGGTCGTTTGCGCTTGTTTTTTATCGTGAATATTTTGGGCACCCAACGGCAACTAACCTTATTCATGCCCAATTTTTTAATGCAAGATTATCAATACATTTTCAGTTGAGATGTTTAATATCTCGACTATGTCAGTTCTTGTGCAGTTAGACCTGCATTAAGACCTGCTCGTTATTTTTGGTTGGCTTAACCCACACTTCAGCTCCTATACAGTAGCCTCCATGGAGAAAGACCTAGCCACCCGATCTTAAGTGATAGACGGGCAATTTCGAACAAAATTAACGCTAACGTCAGCCATATCAGGCCGCGCAAGCGATTTCGGACCTGTGACCAGACGGAAGGACAGAGAAATCTGGCTAAATCTGGCAGTGAGGGCGAGAGGTCGGCCCGCTGGTTTCACTTCCCAGTGCCTCGCGATAAGGCGTTGGACTCTCACAGGCTCGTTGGAGCTAGACAGTGGGCTGTCTTTGTCCGCCAAGTCTTGTAACAAAAATCCAAATTTGCGTGGCATGTTATGTTTCAAAAACATGTTGCACGCATTGCAACATGTTTCGCTTGTATTTCTCGTGTGTTTTTTATATTGGTCTTACTCAGTTTTTGAGTTGTTTCGGAATCTTGGTTCAAAATCTCAAAACATATCTTCAAAACAATAAAAATTGCTAAAAGCTTTGACATTGGATCTGTCATAATAGAAATATCCGTATTGCACGGCCCAATAAAAAGTGACCCTTCTGGTGTTCTTGCCATGACAAAAAAAAAACAAAAGATTTACTTAAAAAAAATCAAGTTCAAAAGAATTTTTATAAATGTAATAAATATTACATAAAATATTACTATTTTAGTGAACATGAGTAGCTATGAGTTTTTTTTAAATCTCCTAAAGTTGGTATAACTGCAGGCAGTCCAGTCTGTCCATCCTAGCCACAGTAATTGAGGGGCATGATTTTTTCCAAGATGGCGCAAGGGAGAGTTCTTCTCACTCCGCCGGGCGACTGAAAACTCGCTAGAAGCGGAATAATCCGCCGCGGTGAAGGCACTTGAAGTGCAGTATTTTAAAGTGATGTGTCACGTTCAATTCATGGGAGATTAAACGACCTGATGTCGTTAGAATTCCCTGGGGTGACGTGTTCGCCCGTTGCGTTGACACCTCTAGATGTTTCTTTGTCAACCGATTATTCTCTAAGATAAGGTCTTCAATAATTATTTGACTATGACTTATCCAGTCGCTTCAACCGAAGGTCGACTGCGAAGGTCGTCATCCAGTGACTCTCTGCCAAACTTAAATTGGTATATTCAGATTTCGCAGTAGAAAACAAAGAAACATTGGTGCTACTAACAGTCTGTAAGCGGTTATTGATTTTCGTGCTTCATATTTATTGATGGTCCGGTTCCGGTTAGGAAAAGTATTGTGAACTCCGACAGTGCCTCCGTGCTACAAGCGCTAGCAAAAAATACTATAACCTCTGTCCTTGTACTGGAATGCCACAATGCGCTTCAATCCATTGGGAGGTCAAATAGAGTGACCCTGCAATGGATTAAAGGGCACAGCGACTCACTGGGCAACGACGCGGCAGACGAACTGGCCAAAAGGGGATCAAAGGAAATAGTATATGGACCGGAACCCTTGATGCCTATACCCCAGGTCCAAATAAAAACATGGCTACGCAGGAACACTAACGAAACCCACCTTAAAAAGTGGAAAAAAACGCAGGATGCAGGCAAACAAAGAATGCGGTTCCGGAAGCGTCTAAAAAACTTGCCCGCAACCTCACCAGATTATAAAGGGACAAAATCCGTAAAGTCATAGGTACTATTTCAGGCCACTGTCCCCTAAACAAACACCTGTTTACAATAGGTGTGACAGACAGCCCTCTATGCAGAGGATGCATGGAGGAAGAAGAAACGCCACAGCATGTGCTCATGGAATGCAGGAGCGTGGCAGAGCAACGGGCAAGAATACTAACAGTCACTCAAGAGGCCAAGTGCGGGAAATAGCCCAGGAAAACTAACTAAAGTATTGTGAACGAGCAAAAAAATTTTTTTTTAAATGGAGGCTGAAATTACCATTTTGACCCCCCTCCCCATCCCTATTTCCGATTTAGAGCATCCCCCCCCCCTACTACAATTCAGACCATTTCCAGATTGGTCTGTCTGTGTGTGTGTGTGTGTTCGTTTAATCCGCTTGAGCTGCACTTTGGCATGCAGGCATCATTTAATCATGGCAAGAGTTGAAAACATTGTAGTTGAAATCGGTCCACCAGGGGACATGCTAGTCATACCTCAATCTCGAAATAATGGACTTAGAGACTTGAGATTCGGTACACAGATGCGTTGTTGGGCCGAAACCACATTGTAAAATTTTGATTAGAATATCTCTTATACAAGGGACCCAAATAATTTAAAAATTCTGCCATATTGAAGAAAATACTACCTCATATTGAAAAATAGGCTTTTTCATACCATGGAAATACTACATATATACTACATTAGCGATCATAATCTTTTGACACAATCACTATCGAGTGGGGGGGGGAGGGAGTGAGTTGGTGCGGGGGTGGTTGGGGGTTGGCGCGCATGGGGGCTTGTCTGCTTGCCGAGAAAGTCTTGGGGTAACATAACCGAGTATTTTAGTTTATAAGGTAACAAATTAAAATATTTTATTTTCCTGTACGTGGATATTGCATAATAAGGAACTTTTAGCGTAAGGTAGTTCGAAGACTTGCTTATTTGTTGTGTTGAAGTTGTGAATTTCTGCTTGGCCTTGAAGTTTATCGCTATCATACAGGTCGACAAGTAATTTATGCAGGTGCAGGCCAGTTAACCCGCTGACTCCGTAACGTCCCTTACGGGACGCACGGTCGCCTACCGCAAGATAATGTTTTATATTTCAAATTTCAATGCGCTCATTTTACAGTTATTCTTTTAATGATCCGTATAGTGGTTTATAACTAATGATCGTTTTCCTCACGGCCATTGACTCTCGTCAATTTTACGCGCCAAACTGATAAAACAAAAGGGACAGCCGAATGTTTACTTCGCAAAATGAGGGGTTAAAGTCATCACTTTTAAGTCTTTTGAAGCCTACATTGATTTCTTGTATTTGTCTTGTTAGTTATCATGTCTTCTTCGGGTTTTATCCAGTAGCCTTTCCTAAAAAGGCATATTGGGAGCTGTTTGTCTGTGGCTATTTTTAAGTGACGGTATATTGGAATTTTGCCTTTTTTTAAATTGTTCGATTTGATAATGATATTTCGAGGCCATTGTGCAGAATTGGCCGACGCTGGATACTGGCTACCGCCAGCCGAAATGTCGAATGTGTGGATTTGATCAATTGCTGGTGGTCCAGTGTTACGCTCCTCTTGAAGATTCTCCATATCATCGGACGCTTTATATCTTCGCCTGCGTCAATGTCAATTGCTGGGATCAATGCGAAGGGTAATTATTTTTTTTTACATTCTCAAAATAATATACTAGTAGTTGTGCGAACAGTTTGTTTGTTTGTTTTTTTATTTCAACTCTTTATTGTGAAATTTCACAGTGGGTTAGTTTATTATCATACGGCAATATTTCTCAACCGACCCTAGTATCTATATGTATGTGGGCAAGTACATGCGTAATGTGTGTCTTGTTATTGCATTTGATTGACAAAATTTATCCCAATGGAAAATGATGACCCAGCCGGGAATCGAACCCGGAACATTACAATGTAGGATCAGGCAACCTAATCACTATGCCACCGGGCCGTTAGGTTATTATATTGAAACAGAATCAATAAATATAAATCCTTACATGTGTCATTTTTCATTTTCATTTTCGGACGCACAGGAAAAAAAATGGGATATCGCACATACAAAAATGTTATAAATTTTTGAAGAGGGATTTAGCCGCTGTGTCAAAATATAGAGTGCGGTTATGTTAGAGTCGGTTTGGAATGAGCATAAAATGTTTTGGAAAATCATGGGCTCACACTCAACAGCTCACACTCAACAGACGCAACCGTCTGTATTTTGATACAGAGAGTTGTTTTCCATATACATACATAGTATGAAATCGAAGACGGCTGTGCTAGAATTTAAATCCAATCATAGGACATTTAAGAGCCCTCACTTTGACACGGTAAAGTCCGAAACAGCTTTGATCATATTCCTGCTTAAAAATTATTCGGCTTTTAGAGGAAGACAACTTGTGGTTGTCTCTGGCTGTCGGAGGAAGATCTTGAGGTTGATTCGGTCTCTAAGACCAGATATAACTCTTTACTGCCTATCTCGGAAGATGGCTCTTATTGTAGAATTAATTGTTCCATTGAATTAATTGTTCCAATCAAACATCCCAAAAGATCACGATTATAAATTAAATAAATCACATCATCTCACAAATGCCGTCACCTGTAACGGCTTAAATGTTCACCTTTATGCGGTGGAAGTTGATGTTCGTGGGCTGCCAGCCAAATCACCTCTTTAAAGATCTTGTTCTCTCTAGGAAAGAAATCAAACTCCTTCCTAGAAAAAATATCTAAAACTGCAATTTCCGGCTTTAATGGAGGAGTGAATGGAAGGTAAGGGGGTAAGATCGCTCACATGTGGTAAGGCAGCTGCCCTAAACCTACTACAGCCGGTCATCAGTCCAGGGTCCATTGCTCATGCCCAGAAGTGTAATAATATTATGATCGGCCGAACTCCGTTCGGTGAATTCTATGACAGCTTGTCAACCGAGGTGATATTTTCCTTCGTTCCACATGACTTGTCTGAAACATTTGTAGACCACAGAGTTTCAATCGTTTTGATGACTTCGGCCTCCTTTCTCATTCGCATATTCTACGACCAGTTTGATGCGCAGCATACGGCGATAGATCAAATTCTGCTATTTCAGTTTGTGCAACAGATAGGTACTTAGACTTAAAATATCTACAGGAATGAAAACACACACAATTTAAACATAGATAGAATTATTATATCTTGAGCTGGTGGAATGTATTATTGTGTAGGGTGACCCGAAGGAAAGTGCTTGATTTAAATATATTTTTTCCAGGTTAAAGAAATTTTTATTAGCGAGTAGGTATACACATAACAACAACAAAGAAGCAATAACAACAATAAGCTGAAGAATAGGAATTATGAAGATCGCTTGAAATTACTTGGAATTACTACACTCAAACAAAGAAGACAAACAGGGGACCTGATTGAGACATATAAAATTCTAACACATTATTACGTTATACCTGGACTGAAGAATATTTACAAATTCAACGTCAACACAAATCTTCGAGGTCACAACAAAAAACTCAAGCGTACAAAATTTTAATCTAATCCTCTTAAGAAAGTTCTGCGAAATAGAGTGTTGGACATGTGGAATAAACTACCATTTGAAGTGATTAGTGCAAGCTCTCTCAATCAATTTTAAAACAGACTCGATTTGTACCTGAAAATTTGTTAATATTGTTTATATTGATAATATTGTTTAGCTTTACAAGATCTGATCTGGACGTATCAGCATAGCTGCCTGTCCAGAATAAATAATAATAATAATAACAAAGGAAACATTTATTTACTTGCTAATCTGAATGTTAAAATAAGAAATAATCTGGGTAAATTTAATAATTTTGATTTATTGTTTACAAGCTTTCCTACTGCTCAACATATTCAGATGGATGAACGTAGGGAGAATGGGTAAATAAGTAAAATTACAACATTTTTATTTACATACATTTACATTTCACAGTTGGACTTGCATACGGAGCCAAGTGCTGGACCAAAATAATCCAGTAGAAGCGAAGCCGGCTGCCAATGTCCCAAAAGTCGCCACGACTGCCGCTTGGTGCAGCGGCGCCGACGATTGGGACGAGTTGGATGACGTGCAGAACGGTAACTTTATGGATGTTGGAAACGCTGGAGCAGCCGCATCCGCAGCCGTTGGGAATCGGTAAGTGTCAGTCTTGAAGGCCTGCAATTTTACAGCTATAATTAATATTGTTCATCTCAGAAGAGTTCAGCTTCGGATTTTAAATGTTTAATTTTAAAATGGTGTGTTGACACCCGATATTTTGGCATTATTGCAAACATGGTGACATCAACTTCACGCGTTAAAATCTGTTTTTTATTATTTTATAATATTAATCAACCACAATAGTCCTCTATTTAGCAATTTATAATTCTTAATAGCAGTAAATAAATCCTTTCGATATTTGTACATTACCTACCTACTTATTAAAAACAATATTTTTAAAATGTTTATAGCAGGAAGATTCATGATTCATAATTTCAATTGAAACCTTTATATATATATAGACCTGGCAATTATGCTGCGAAAAAAGCCAGCTGGCTTCTTCATGAAAAGCCGTTAGTCATTTAGCAGTTCAGTCACTGCTATTAACCCTTCAGGCCTCGGCCCCTCGGACGATTAACAAGTTGATGTCCAAAAAAAATTTAGTAAAAATTAGTAAAAAAAATGAATTACGACACTGTCTGTTACAAAATATTAATTACTGCCAAACCACTGTATCCATAATTAAAATGAAACATATTATGATAATAAAACATAATAACATAAAACAAATTAAATTAAAATAAAATTCAAACGGGGCCGTCACGCTGAATCGTATTGTGGCCGATATCGGCCAATCGGGGCTTGAGGGGTTAACATCTCCACTTCAATGTATTTCCTCGCCATTCAGGGACTTAAAAATGTATTTTTGTGTATAGGAGTCGCAAAAATACTTCTAGCAAGCGACGAAAATGTAATGTAATGTAATGTAGCAAGCTTCTGAAGGCCTAATTGCAAATAAGATTTGGTAAAGATAGTAAAAAAGTGTTATATTGTAATTTTAGCATAAATTATTGACATATATGTGTATTAGTTTATGTTAAATTTAACTTTTTTACTTTTATGTGTACTGTACGATGACCATTCAAACTTAGTTTATCAAATGATTGACTGTAAGATATGGCTATAATAATGAGTCCGCCATTTGTGCATAAGTACTTTTTTTAAATCAGTGTAGTCTTCACTATGTAATGTTGTATTTTTTTAGCACTTCAAACCTATTCTGTTCTATTATATTTTAAGACACTGGTCTATAATTCTGCAATCAATTGCAGATAGAAATCCCAAGAAAAAAAAACACTGTTAAAAACTACTTTTAAAAAACTACATTTAAAAAATTGAAATGTTTTCTTTGCAGAATTTCTGATGAGGATGACGAGAGTAATTCACTTGAGATGGAAACCATGCAGCAGGAGCTCGGAAACCTCAAAATGACTGACACCAAAAATGCTAATAAATCCGGTGAGTTATACACCAAATATGCCATAAAACCAGTTTAACTCCAACTAGGTTAGTAAAAATAAACGGTTGTGTTACCCCATGACTTTCCCGGCGAAACTTTTCAGTATCAACAGTAACTGTTGTAGGAATGTTAAAGATGCGTTATTGAAGTATGCATTGCTATAACATTTTATTTTATTGTACCATTATATTTATCAATCAAAATCGAAACATTCTGGTAGAAGCGTAACACCACCTAACGGAAATCCAGTGAAACAGCTTCGCAAGCACGCATCCGTGTCTAAGCGAAGACACGAACCGCAGCCGCGGCTAAATAGTGAGAAACGTGGGTAACAGATGGCATTAGCCGCCCACAACTTTCCAGCGAAGAAAATACAATTACAACAAATAATGAAAGGTTTCATTTCAAGGACCGATTTCAACCACAATCTTTTGAACCCTTGCCATGATCAAATGCTGCTTGCATGCCAAATTTCAGCTCAATCGGAACAAGCGTTTGGACACTATCGTGGAGGAATACACACAGATACACACGCATACAGACACACAGACAGGTTTCAATATGGAAATGGTCTTAATCATCTCAATGGGGTCAAAACTAATATTTCCATCTTCATCTCAAAAAAAAAATTGGACATTCACAATACTTTTCCTGATTTCGGTTGGCCGCGAATAAAAAAATACCTAGTAGAGTGACTAGTAGGATGGCCAATCAAAAGTGGGAAAAAAACGGTTTTTTCATGATGTAGTCTCACAGACATAACTTGTCTAGTAGGCAGTCTCAGTGCCCTTTTCCAATAAATGCATCGAGTGAAGATCACTTTAACAGCGGCCGATTTTTATAGCGCCCATTGCCCGCAGGCGTTTTTTAGCATTATTGTAATGGCTATAAAATAATAACCTGATAAGATATAGAAACAACTTGTTTTGTTGACAACAACTTGTTTTGTTGAAACAATTAGACTAACTTTTATATCTTCCGGATGAAAATAAAAACGAAACCAATATTATGATGTTTTAAAATTATTTATTAAATAAAGGGCATTTTTGTAAGAAGAAAAAAAATTGTACATAAAGTAATCATACAAATCATTGACCATAATTCTTTTTCTGTGGAAATTTTTGAAACATGGATAGTAGCATAGTGGTACATTGCAATATGGGCAATAGTAGACTGCCAGTTTGCTTCTTTCCAATGTGCGCAAACTTTGCACACATTGACTCTCGACACCTTCGTTTCGCAGGGTGGGGGGACCACTTCCGATTAGTTCCCTCACCCTGTATTCGCGATTTACGCTAATGAATTGCATATTTGTATGTATAGATAAAAGACTAAGTTACACGCTAGTACAACTCGAATTACGTTATTTTTTAACAAACTGTATGAAAGCCGATCACACCCTCATTACGTGAGTCGCGAGTTAGAGAATATTTTGTATCACATAATAAGAGTAGAGAGTGCGTGATAGTCCGGTTTTATAGGTTAACATACGCGTATACTTCCTCTGCACAGACTCTATTGCTTCCGATTGGACCTCATAGTATGGATTCCAAATTATGGAACCAAACTCCAGTTGGCTGCGTACTAGAGAATTATAGAGCTAGTTAAAAGAGTTATTATTTTTGAATGGTTTAGTAACCCTATATATATAATTGTTATTTTTATTTTAATAATTTTTAATGCCTATTAAATATTGACATGAATATTAGCGATGCATATTTATTGTAAATGCGTTGTTAAATTAAATAAATAAATAAATAAATACAAAACCCAGTGTTCGCTCGCTCTTACTTACTACATTGTTGATATGCTCTCTAAAAGTCAGGTGCTCGTCAAGAAGTATTCCTAGATCTCTTACGATTTTTGTCGATTTTAGTGTTGAATTGCCGATAGAGTAAGGGTAGTCTTTAATTATCGCTCAATCTAACTACAAAATCGCTTAATCGACGAAAATCAAAATTGCTGATGACAAAACTCTCACCGCTGCCGCATACGCCAGATGAAAAGTAGCTAGTAGAGTTGGGCATGTGTTGCAACTGGCGACTCAATTGATTTTGGATAGGCCGAAATGCAATGGGTTACTTTACATCTTTTGGCCCTTAGCCGAGAAACGAACCGCACCGCTTGAGAGGTTAATATTTGATTAAAATATATAGCGGAATTTAAACATTATTAGTGTAGCTTATATTGGAGATATTCCAATCAACATCTCACAACAAGGTTTTGACCTAACAAGGCATCTGTGTACCAAATTTCAATATTTAAATCCAGTATTTCTAATATTTTGTTTGTTCTGGGTGAAAATTTAAGTCCATAGGTCCAGCAGCTGGGTCTGTAGCTTGTTGCATAATTTAATCGGTCAGTGAATCTATGGTTATGTTTTTTTGTGTAGATAAACTAATTTATATGTTGTTCAATAGGAAAAGGAGAAGATAATATGGGAGCTAAAGATATGGGAGCGACTTGCATGATAGGCGGAGCGAGTGGTTCCAGTGTGGCTGCAGCAGAATTAGAAGTTGGCGAAGAGGAACTAGTAACAGTAGAAGATGTTCCAATGCCAAATTCTGAGCTCAACTTCATCATAAATCAGGTAAGAATCCTTTTAAAATAAAAATTATTAACTACTTGACAAATAAGAAGCTCGGACCACTCGGAGCACACAACACAGTTTTCCAAGCAGAATGTATGGGAATAATAGAAGCTTGCAACGCAGTGAAACAGCGGCAGCTAAAACACGAAAACATATGTATTCTATCGGACAGCAGGTCAGTGCTACAGGCACTGGGAAGCGATAGATTTACATCTGGGCTCATATACGAATGCCACCAAAGCCTCCTCGAGGTATGCGGAAAAGGCAATAAGGTGACACTGAAATGGATCAAGGGACACAGTAACTCAAGAGGAAACGATGCTGCGGATGAACTAGCCCGTAAGGGCTCAGACACACCGGCATACGGACCCGAACCTATCGTGCCCCTACCCTACTCGCACATAAACAACCAACTTGACAACCACTACAAACAACTACATCAAACACACTGGAAAGAGATAGACACCTGCAGACAAACCAAAGAAATAGTAGTGGAATACAACCACAAACTTACCAAAACACTTCTAAGGACAAAAAGGCCCCAACTACGCAAACTAGTGGGACTGATAACAGGACACAACACACTAACGAATAGCCCTATGTGCAGAGCATGCATGGAGGCGGAAGAAACCACAAAACACATTCTGCTAGATTGTAAACAGGTAGAAGTATACAGAATCTCTTACCTCTTTGTATTAAACGCCAAATGGCACAATCTTTTCTTTTACCGCTAATTAATTACGCTGATGTGGCCTACCTAGATGCGAATGAAGAACTACTCGATAAGCTAGATAGGGTTCAAAACGCGTGTATTCGCTTTGTTTATTCCCTGAAGAAGTTTGATCACATATCAAACTTTCGCAGGCAAATGGAGTGGCTACCCATTAGACGATGTCGGGAATTTCACATACTCGCCCTACTCTTCCGCGTACTACAGTCAAACTGTCCTACTTATTTGTATAATCTCTTCTCTCCGCTATCATCCCATGGTCTCCCATTGCGCTCTCAGGAAAATCTATTACTGGCTATACCTCAGCATTCATCAACTTTCATGTCTAGGTCTTTCGCAGTGCAAGCGGCCCGTCTCTGGAATTCCGTGCCTTTACCGATAAGACAACTTGAAAACCTGAGCGGGTTTAAAAATTCTTTAAAGAGACATTTACTCAACTTATGAATTCCCCCTCCCCTCCCGTCTCCTTTGCTTGTCCTTATATTTCACTCCTCCCTTCAATACGAGTTGGCATACGTTACTAATCACTGAATTATATTTTATACTATGATGACTTTTTTGTATGTGTATTTATTTATTACTTGTAAATTTATTTGCCCACATAAACCTTCAGTCACAATAACCCTGGCGGTATGGTCGGTAGATATTGCCACTTGGCAATAGGCCCACCACATTGTACTCTTTTGTGTGTGCAATAAAGCTTTTCAAACAAACAAACAAGTATACAGGACAAAACACCTTGGGACTCCAGGCACCCTGCGCGAGGCAGCAGGAAACCTGAAAGCCCTGCTGGCTTTCGTCGAGGAGCTGGGGTGGGTGGAATAGCGCTACCCCCGTTACACGCAAAATAGGCACACTGGATGTCGACTTGCGGAGGAACGCCCAGTACAACTAACTAACTAATAAGAAGCTTTGAACCAAGGGTTTAAATTAATTTACATTTTGTTAAGTAGCAAATGCAGGTGAGAAATGCAGATATTATTAAATCAGTGTAAAAACGGTCATGCTGTTAAGTGATAGGTGCAAGTGCAAAGTAAAGTATTTAGAAGCACAGTTTGAGTGATGTTTTAATATCGTTTATGAGAAGAGGCCAATGCCTAAATTCTCCTGTCTATAGAACTTGGTTTCTCTTTAATCTGTAAACCACATTGGATTGATTAAGCAGCTCTGCTGCGAGGGGATTTGGATGGAATGCCAATCGTTCAGCATGTTTGATTTTGTATTGTTCAATTTCTGCGGCAATGGGGGGGGACTTTCAGATAGTCATGAGTTTCATCATTTCTTGTAAAACACGGTGCATTCGCAATATCGCGGAGGATACTATTCTGCAAGCGCTGTAGAATAGTATCCTCCGGGATACTATTCTACAGTTGAATGCCGTACAACCATATAGGCTTAAGTACAGAGTTATAGATGAGCAGTTTGTTGTCGACGCATAGAATTGAGTTTCTTCCCATGAGCCAATGCAGATTACGATATTTGATCTTCACCTCATCCCTCTTGTGTTTAATGTGGGTTTTCCAGGTCAGGCATCTGTCCAGATGAAATCCAAGATATTTCACACATTCTGTGTGAGGTAGAGTAACATCTGTAATATGATGGGACTTTAAGGCACTTGCACGAATATGCCATTTTTAGAGCCATCTGTCAGTTTCGTCCAATAGGCATTGGAGTTTGTTGTTTGCTGTGCTTGGACTGATATTGATAATAAACATGATATTAAACATCACTTAACCCCTCCTCTCACGAAGTAAAAATTCAGCTATCACTTTTGCGCGCGACATTTTCGCGCGTAAAATCGGCGCGAGTCGACCGACCTTGATACAAACGACCATAACTTGAAAACCACTATACGGATCATAAAAAAAAATAATGCAAAATGATCGCATTGGATTTGACATATAAAAAATTATAACCTGGAAATTGGGGGAGTCCGCCGTTGGTCCCGCAAGGGATGTTACGGAGCTACTGGGTTAACTAATTCGATTATGGTCAGATGACCAATTTCAAATCTAATATTCGTTGAGCCCAGCCGATCCGAGAACAAAATGGATCTTGTGGTCCAAGCTGTACGAAACCGTTCACCACCACCGGTCTAAACAGGATAGTTGGGTTTTGGTGAAATCGTAAATAAGAAAGGGCCATGATAAATGTGAGGTTAGATAATTGTCATATATCCAAGCCTTGCGAGGGCCAGAAATTAGCAAGGCATCTATTTTTGCCAGGCAACTATTGAAATGCTCTATAACATGATCACCAGAGATGTCTTTTTAAAAGGAATGAAATGGACGAAACAAAATTTGATATGGCTATTTGGGTCTATAAGGGAGATATTAGAGCCCTTATAGACCAATTTGGGGTCATGGGATGTACATTTTGTGTCTATGCGGGCAAGTTCAAGGCAAAAACATTTGGAGGACTTACAGCCTGACCAGTCTCTGCGCTTGTCGACCGAAAATACTGCAATAGTATATTTGTAGTATTTTACGTAGTATTAAAATGGTTTTAAAACAGACGGCCAATACACCTCGTCGTGCCTCGCTTTTGCCGACGACCTAACTTTCATCACCAGAAGCCCCAAGCAGCTTTCCCTGCTATTACAGAAAGTGGAGCTTTTCTGCGACTGGTCAGGCTGTATAAAAGTGAAGCCCTCCAAATGTTTTTGCCTTGGACTCGCCCGCATGGGCACAAAATTTACATTTTATGACCCCAAATTGGTCTATAAGGGCTCTAATATCTCCCTTATAGACCCAAACAATCATTTCAAATTTCTCGGCAGAAAAATCACCCATCAGGGAAAAGACGTCTCGGGCGATCATGTTATAGAGCATTTCAAAAGTTGCCTGGCGAAAATAGATGCCTTGTTAATTTCTGGCCCTCGTAAGGCCTGGATCTATGACAATTATCTAACGTCACATTTGTCATGGCCCTTTCTTATTTACGATTTTACCAAAACCCAACTGTCCCGTCTAGATGCGCTGGTGACAGCTAGTTTAAAATCCTGGCTGTCCTTAGCCAAACCAGCTGACCCCTCGACTCTCTTCAGGTCCAAACAAAATTTTGGGCTAGCGCTTAAACTGCCCTCTCTGCTCTACGCCAACTCCAGAATAACCAAAAATTCGATTCTGTGCAATTCCAAAGATCCGGCAATATCGAAGCACGTAATAAGTGGCCGTAGTGATTCAAATGATCTACAAGCCCGCGTAGACTTCCACAAAAAGTTCCTTACTGGAATTAGCCAGAATGGCACTGGTCTGGGGTATGGCAGTACAACCACGAGCGACGTGGACTTGAAGAAGTCTCTTTTGCGGGGAGATTACGACAGCAAGAGTATGGCTCATGCTATTGGCCTTCAATGCCAGAATGATTGGGCAACAATTGGGGACTTTTGCATTCCGCCTCCAATGCACTGGAAGGTAATGCTCTATGACTGGACGCCAGAGATGCTGAAATTTTATTTGAATGCCTTTCAGCATACACTTCCAGACCCCAGTAACCTCGCTCGTTGGAGCTTTGCCGAGGATAGTTCTTGTCCCCTCTGTAGCAATACCCCTTGCACAGCTAGACACATTCTAGCTGGCTGCAAGGTGGCCTTAGATCAAGGACGGTACACTTACCGCCATGACAAAGTTCTCGCTGTTATTCGCGAGGTAATTAGTCTCTCAGTGGCTCGTGCCAACAAGGGTTTGACAGTATCCTCCAAACCCCCAATACAGTTTGTGCGGGATGGCTCTAAAGGCAAAAAACATTTAACCCTTCAGGCCTCGGCCCCTCAGCCGATTGACAAGTTGATGTCCCAAAAATTTTTAGAAAAAATTAGTAAAAAAATTGAATTATGACACTGTCTCACCAAAACATTAATTAATGCCAAACCACTGTATCCATAATTAAAATAAAATATATTAACATAATAAAACATAATAAAATAAAATAAATTAAATTAAAATAAAACTAAAACGGGGTCGTCACGCTGCATCGTGTTTTGGCCGATATCGGCCAATCGGGGCTTGAGGGGTTAACTACAAAACCTTTCTCAATAATCGAGAAAGCTACAGATTGGATTCTGGAGGTTGATTCGGTCTCTAAGCAGTATAAATTCCCTGAAAGTCTCGGATGCACAGCCCTCCGTCCAGATATAACTCTTTACTCTCTATCTCGGAAGGTGGCTCTTATTGTAGAATTAACTGTTCCATGGGAATCAAATATCCCAAAAGACCACGAGTACAAATTAAATAAATACCATGATCTCGCTCAAATGCCGTAACCCGGAACGGCTTCACTGTTCACCTTCACGCGGTGGAAGTTGGCGCTCGTGGCCTGCCAGCTAAATCTCTATTTCACCTCTTTAAAGATCTTGGCCTTTCCAGAAAAATAATCAACTCTTTCTTAGAAAAATTATCTAAAACTGCGATTTGCGCATCTCAAATTCTATGGCTTCGAAGGGGGAGTGAATGGGTGGCAAGGTGAACGCTCACATGTGGCAAGACAGCTGTCCTAAACCTACCACAGCCGGTTCGTAAGTCCGGAATCCACTGCTCACCCCCCAGAAGTGTAAAAAATTGTATTATGATGGGCCCGACTCCGGTCGGTGAATTCCATGGCAGCTCCGTTTGTATTTATTTATCGTAATATTAAATTCCATGGGAATCAAATATCCCAGAACGGCTTCACCCGCCGTAACCCAGAGCGGCTTTACTGTTCACCTTCACGCGGTGGAAGCAGCTAAATCTCTATTTCAAGATCATGGTCTTTCCAGAAAAATAATCAACTCATTCCTAGAAACATTATCTAAAACCGCAATTTGCGCATCTCAAATTCTATGACTTCGAAGGGGGGAGTGAATGGGTGGTAAGGTGAACGCTCACATGTGGCAAGACAGCTGTCCAAAACCTAGCACAGCCGGTCGTTAGTCCGGAATCCACTGCTCACCCCCCAGAAAAGTAAGTATTATGATGGGCCCGACTCCAGTCGGGGAATTCCATGGCAGCTCCGTTTGTATTTTATTGCACAAATGATGTAGTATTTTAACCCTTGGAGTAAATGGGTATTTTCATGGATGCATCTGTCTCTTATGCAGGATTTTCGGCGACATCGACCTTAAAGTACTATAACTACGAAACTACTACACCAATCATAAAAAGAACAACTGCACAATGATTGCATTGAAATTTCGAATATAGAATATTGAAATATCATTTTGTAAAACAATTAGATAATAATAATTATGAATAAATATTAGAACGTCAAAGAAGTGAAAAAAACGCGCGACCAGATTTGGTCGACTCGTACTCAACGGATAATTGTTCCGAGACCAGATTTGGTTGACTCATACTCAACGGGTTAATAAATATGGCAGACTTTAATTGTTATTTGCGTCGCTTGTATATGAGATATTCCAACCAAAATTTCACAAGATGGGTTCGGTCCAACAAGGCATAGCACCTGTGTACCGACTTTCAAGTCTCTATCTGCAATATTTCGAGATTGAAATAAGACTAGCGCTTTATGGTGGACCAATTTCAACTACAATCTTTTCAACTCTTGCCATGACCGAATGATGTCTGCATGCCAAATTTCAGCTCAATCAAATGATGCGTTTGGCCACTATCATCAAGGAATACACACAGACACACAGAAGTGCATTCACAATACTTTTCTCTGCCTGGATAGTAAACAATTCTTAAGCTCACCTTTTCCTTTCCAACATCTATAATATATCTTTATAACATATCCTATATCACCGAATGTTGCATAAAGCTATCGTCTACTTTTAGGCTGCATCATTTCCGGCTGGGGTTCTCGAGAGCCTCGCCACTGGTCAATTGATTTTTGAGCCTCATTTCATGGCGGTCGAAGAAGAGTGGTCGAGAAAGAGTGTCGCAGCATCGGCGACTGTGTCAGCCGATCGCGTCACCGAATTGCTTCTCAAATACAACAAAGAAAATGGCGGAGGTAAGAAGACTCGATTGTTCTATGTTCAATATCTTACATAATTTGAAAAATCAGTTAAATTCCTCGGTTTACATCTAGATGACATGATGTCCTGGAATCTACAAATAGAACATGTCAAGTCCAAACTGTCGACAGTCTGTTATGCTCTATTACGTATCGGGAACTTCATGAATAGTTTGTTGTGGTTCTGTATTCATGAAGGCATTTTCTCCTGATGATGTTCATCCTTCCTTTACAAGTGCAGACATCTCTAGGTTGTCTGCTAGTGATTAATATAATATGCATGAACATTATATTGTTTTTTATCAGATCTGAAAGGCGAAAAGCAGTTCTCTCCGAGCGGTGCTGTTCCAAAAGGATCTGAAGAGTTAGAGTTATACGAGGATGTGGCACCACTGCACGGGGATCGATTGTTCCACGCCTTCATCACGAGGTTACAGGAGAACCCAGAACAGATTTTGAGGTAATGAATAACTTTAATCGTCCACTGGAGGACTTTCTTTTTCTTCCGTGCCATGTCCGACGGCAATCATCATTATTTTTCTTATTTATAAAATAATTAAAATAGATTTTACCGAGTTTATTTGGTGGCACTCGATGTTTCGGCGATGTTACAACTGCCATTGTCCAGGGTATGTTGAAAGTTTTTTTCGCTGTTGTTCTGTGGTTAGGGGGCTTACTGCTGCTGTTACTGCACAGATTATATCAAAGGGGGGGGGGGGGGAAGACATGAGTTTCGAGATTCTGTATCTCGTTTTGCGTTTTTGCACTCGGCGATAGGCACTGAGAACATTTTCAGAAGAGGGTTCCACGTAGTAGAGAGTCGTGTATATTGAAGTTCGGGGTTCTTTTTATTTTAATGGCTTCCTGGATCATGTTGGGGAAGTAAAGTTATCGCTTAGAGAGCGCAATGGGATTTTAAAACATCACCCAGAGACTTGTTCTATTATCTATGATGTGTTTGCAGATCGCCGGTTTTTCTCGCTGATGTGTTTCATCAGTCAATTGGTTATCGGCTATTTTGTTTGTCTAGCATAATCTAACCCACAGCTGCATTCGATTTTACATGGGGTTCACAACGGTGTTACATTCTTTAAAGGCCTTAGAGATCGAGCTATATTTTCGGTTGGTTTGAAGATCATTTTTATATCGCTTTTTTTATTGAATTTGTTTAACATCGTACTTATTTGATCTGTCACCCCCTTAATAAGAATACTCGTGATCTGCTCGGCTTCTGAGTTTCATCCGTATTTCGTTTCGTGATATTATTCTTAATCATTTTTCATAAGTATATCAATGAAGTGTTCTATCTCCTAGGAAAAATGCTCAGCATTGCATATATCGCGTGTTTGCACTTAACGTAGATGGTACGGATGATAGCATGAGATGACATCCAAATCTCTGTCCACGTGTGTGGCCTTTCGTTATATCATATATCCGAGAGTATCGTCACTTCTCCTCGTCACCTCGACATCCAGAAAAGCCAGAGAACTGTTCTCTTTCCACCTCTTTGGCCTAGAAGGTCATACCTGGGCTGTTAAATAATGTGGTTTTCTTTTGCCTTCCACAACGCTGTTAAGGTCTCTATAGACGTTCAAGCATGCTTGTCAAGCATTGCGTCGCGGGCTGGGCAGGGATCGTAAACCGCAGGTAATATGCAAATATATTTTTTTAATATTTACTAAAAATGCCTAATTTTGTAGTTTTATAGCAGGGAGTTACGTCATTCATCAATCAATTACGTCTAATTAACATGACTCCCTGGTATAAACTACAAAATTAGGCATTTTTGGTAAATATAAAAAATTTATATTTGCATAATTTCTTCGGTATACGATACCCTCCCAGCCCGCAACGCGATGCTTGTCAAGCATGCTTGATCGTCTAAAGAGACCCTTAGAACGCCGCAACCGTGGATACCACTGTGCTATCCCATATCCATGTCCGGTCTAGCCCGATGATCAGATTTTTATTACTGTATTTTTTGGTGAATTCTTTTACAAAATCGAAGATTGTCATCGTTGTTGGTGACTTGTAGGGTGTGACAGATTGAATTAGTGACATGTGCAGCTATGGGTTGGCTTATGTTGGACAAACAACGACCCATAGTGACTCAACTGTTGAAACACATCTAGTTCAGCAAGAAAAATCGATGATCTGCATGCAACATCTTGGATAGTTTATTTACAATCTGATCAATATGGAAATAAAAATGAATTTGACATTTAGGGAATTCAAAAATAAATTAAAGAAATGGTTATCGAATCATGACAGACTAACCATACATCAAATGTTAGAAATAATAGTATAATAAAACTTAGGTGCACAAATTATTAACATATTTTTAAACTTATATGTTAAGTATTTTTTAACATTGAACTAACTACCAAAAAATATTTGACTTTGACAATGAATTATACTTTTAGACTAGGTATTTTTATATTAAATCTTATATTACTTAAAACATAATATTAAATATTAATGACTGTTTCTTTCTTTTCTCACATATAACTTTATTTATATTATTTAATCGAATTTTATATTATATTTATTGCCGATTTAATAATGGAATTGCATTTTATTTATTATATATTTTTAATATTTTTTTTATTATTATTTTTTATTTTATTCTGAAGACCACATTTTAGGGCAATTTAGTGTCATTAGCTTTTTACTAAAACTTTTACATTTGTAGGCAACCAAGCAATCAAGCAAACTTGATTGTAATAATGGAGTCTTGTCCACCCTAGAACGGGCTAGTCCCAGTTGGGTGACAGAAACAAATAAGCAAAAGGTTAAGGTTTTGCCATTCGGTTCCTGTTATTTTTGTAAGCTAATCAATGTTTTATAGTAATTAATTCTTAAATAAATAAATAAATAAAATAAATAAGTGGAACAAACCACTGGATGCAGTTCCAAGATCACATTTTGTTATCCCAACATATATCTTTCATCCCCTGTATGATCGGGGTAACCATAGAATTAAGAGGAACCCCGAACTTTAACAGAGACAAAGGTTTCAAACTCTCTACTATTAATATTATTTATTCTGGACAGCAAGCTTTGCTTATACGCCCATATGATTTCTTGGAAAACTAGTTATAAATAATATTAATAAGCTTTTAGGTACAAATCGAGTCTGTTTTTAAATAGATTGACAGAGCTTGCATTAATTACTTCAAATGGTAGTTTATTCCACATGTCCACCACTCTATTTTGCAGAACTTTCTTAAGAGGATTAGATTAAAATTTTGCTCGGTTGAGTTTTTGGTTGTGACCTCAAAGATTTGTGTTGACGTTGAGTTAACTTTTAATATTCTTTCTTTAGGTATATTGTACTCATAATCATTTGTGAGAATTATATATGTCCCAATCTGGTCCCCTCTTTGTCTTCTTTGTTTGAGAGTAGTCAGTAAGTAATTCCAAGGAATGATATTCCAATACGACAAGAAATACTTCGGTGAACTATCTTCTTCATATGTTTTCAAAGGTCAGCACCAACTGCAAAGACCTAAAACAAGATACAGTGATTGTTGCATGATGGCAAAATGCAAAAGTCACACATGCCGTCCCTTCACCAATATAATCTGCTTAGTAATAATACCAGTATGCCGCCTACTCTCCGAACAACAGCCGACAATAATTTATTTATTTATTTATTTATTTATTTCCGTAATTCAAGATACAAATTACAAAGAAAATCCTTATTCTAACAAAAAAATAGTTTATAATAAGTGTATATATTATACCTAGCTTAGAAAGGAAATTCATCTTTTGACTTAACGGTTTACCACCTCACTAGGTATGAACCTGTGTTGAGGTGGTACTAACATCGATGAATTCTTTTGAGACGAGAGGGCAAATCTTTTCTAATACTTAAGTACAATTTAAAATTTAAAGTTAAATTTAAAAACATCAATAAAATTATAAACTAAATTAAAATTTATAACAATCTACTAAGTTATATGGAATAATAATTATTTTTTATATATTAGATATAAACACATATAAATATGATATATACCATATATAGATATATATTATTATAATATATATTATATATATTATATAACATATATATACTAATATTATTAATATATATTATATAACATATATATATATATATATAATAACTGACAGCGCTTCAGTCTACCTTCGACAACAGCAGTTGTAACATGACCGAAACGTTGGGTGCTACAAATCAGTTGTTGTATTACTTATTTCTCTCTTTCTTCTGTAGGTATTCCCACAACGGTTCACCCCTGCTTGGCGCGTCGCTTTCCCGCGCCCCCTTGCACTGCGAAAAATGCGGAACGAAAAGGGTGTTCGAATTGCAGCTCATGCCGTCTCTCTCTTCGAGCCTGCGGCTCTCCAGCGGGGACTCGGCGAGCGAGCGCTCGGCGAAACTTAGCCTCGCCCACCTCCACTTCCTCTCGGTCCTCGTCTTCACCTGCAGTCGCAGCTGCTGGACTGCCGGGCAAATTGGGGCCGAAGAGGAGATCATTGTTCAACCACAGACTTACTAAACGTAGCGGTATAACTTCCATTTTAAAAATAACAATATTCGTCCTACTAAAGCTCGAGCGATATACAGAGGACATCTTTAACACATTGAGCCCTTCATCTCCCATAGAAGGCGATAGCGACATAGTTGCAGGGGTTGTATAGTCCACAGGTGGGTGAGACCGGGATTATTTTTTAACACCCTTTTATTAGGTCGACCTGTATGTAACTATGTAATGGAATCTAAGGTAACTAATTTAACCATCTTCCAAGGATCGTAGCGTCATTAAAATTGGCAGCTGTATGTAGTTCTGATGACAATACAATAATATGGTACTGTCGAACTGATCTGATGATGGAGTCGAAAGATATGAACTGGAACATCGTATCATAGCTGTGTTTGGACTTGCTAGAAAAGTCTTGGAATGAACTTTGACCACGATTAGGTTTCAAGGTCTGATGCGGTTTTTATGTGCATTTATAAAAGCGTGTTTTTAGTGTTTTTTTTAAACTATTAATTTATTTAGACTGCGTCGCCCACTTATATGGGAATGTTTGTGTCGTCTAATTTCGAACTCCGTCAGATCCAGTTTTTACAAGAAGAATACATTTTTACTCTATGGTCTTGTCTAACTTATTCTACTTTGAGTTCACTTGAGTTTCAATTGAGTACACTTGATGTTCCCAAAATGATTTAGTTTTATTTGACATATTTTTTACGGAATTGACATATTTTACGGAACCGCATCACGGATTGCAGTCCCCCAACCGAACTAATATTTAGTACCGTTTGGCTCAACAAGTTAAAATAATATAATATTATTTCACACAGGATACACTTCACATATACAGAGTGATTGGGTAAATCTGGGGAAATCCTAAACTCCAGCTGGATATAAGCTGAAAAGATTTGTGACATCGATTTTGAGAAATCAAAAATGGCATCATATATTTTTTTAATCCATTTTTTAATCCAATTTTATATTTTGAGTCATTTGTTTTAAGAATTAATAATAGAATGGTAGAATCGTTCCCGCCACATTCTATTAAGTATTAGGGTACAATTTTACCAAATATTTTTAAAATATTTGTAGCATACGCCAACTACTCTCCCCCACTCTACCTAGCGAATTTCTTGACTTAATAACCCCTCAAGACAGTAACGTCCCGAATCGGGTAAGATGTATTGTAGTCAATGCTCAGTAACATCCCAAAATAGTAGTATTGTAGTCAATGCTCAGTAACGAGCGCGGCGCGACAAACCGCACTCTCAACGAACTGAATTTACACCAAAATCATAGTGCAACCACCCCCCCCCCCCCCCTGTTAGATATGTCTGAGAAAGACGGATAAATTCTGTATTGTACGATTATTCAGTCGTGCTTCTCGCAGTCTAGAATCCCTAATATAAATGTTTGTATTCTGGGGCACTTAGTCGAGTGCTGCAATTGCTCGGATCTGTGCTTCTCTTTGGATATATTTATGAAAATAAATAAAACAAACTAATAGATTTGGTAAAGCATGTAATAACGTACACAAATGTGTTTACAATTTCTAGATAGGGTTTCGTATTTTGAGATAAAACATCGATATCGCTGAATAAGTGAGTTTTTCTCAGTTCTCCAACTTTCTAATAGTTATTCATAATTATCTAATTGTTTTACAAAATGAGGTTTTAATGTTTTATATTTCAAATTTCAATGCGATCATTCTACAATTGAATACCTCGCGCGAACAACGTTGCAAACGACAAAAATGTCCAAAGCGATTTTCTTATCAAACAACGTTGCTTATACTAATACTCACCCATCCCTCTTTGTTTGAAGTAGAAAAAATATGTTTGTCTCTGTCAAACTAATGTCGGTTACCGCGAGCGCCGAACGCAAGTAGTGGAACAACGTGGCTTGCGCTATCATGTCGTCGTTTTCAACATCAGTGCTCTTTAGTTCAAGTGGCTTAAATGAGTTAAATAAAGGTAAAAGAAGAAAAATAGACATTGCGAACAGGAAGGATATTAAAAGGAAGATATTAAAAGATGCAGGAAAACCATATACAAGTCGAAGGGGAAAGGCAGTAAGCGGCAAACCGGGACCAAGTCAGGTTGGTGGAACAACGTGCTTTGTGCATTTTTATTTTGTCGTAATACCTACCCATAGATGTCGGTTACATCTATTTTATATATTGTACTTTTCTATTTTAGTTTTACCATTCACATTTTATTGTTACAGGATTTTCAGTGTAAATGCAAAAACACGGGATGTAAAAATATTACTGAGGAAGAAAAATTAACTTTTTACGCCGACTTTTATTCGAAAACTTACAATGAACAAAATTTGTTTTTGCAAGGCTGTATGGAGGTGACGGAGCCTAAAAGAAGACGTGTTGCTGAAGAAGTTTCTACCAGACATTGTACAGTAAAATATTCGCTAATTACAGTAGAGAGTCGATTATCCGAACTAATTGGGGGACAAGGGTGTTCGGAAAACCGATTTATTCGGATAATCGAACTGTATAAAAAACTGTATTAATAAAACCATATATGGACATAATAATATGTATTATCTATGTAATCTGTTTTAACTTTTTTTATTTATTACAATAGTGAGTAGTAATCCCGTGAACAAAATAGATATGTGTGTATGTAATACATACGTAGATGAAGAAGAACTAATTAACGCTTAAAAAAGTCCTTAATTTTGGTCTGTCGAAGCAAGCCTACCCGCTTATGAGCAGCAAATTCCCGCACTTTTTTCAGTACAGATATCTGATACTGGTCGCTTTCATTTTGAGCTTCAAACCATCGCAAGACAGTAGCTAGACATGTAAATGCTTCAGAAGGTGTAGATATATTTTCATCTTCATTTTCTGATTCACTAGTCGATGAGGTGCTGGCGGCGTCAGCATTATCAGTCCCGGGGTCTACAATATCGCTGTCCTGCATGATTTGGTACCCTGGATCTGCATCATCAACCCTCATCCATTCTTGAACGTCTTATCATCACATTCATGGCAATCGAGTTCTGTTTTTAAGCAAGAGTCTGCGGCCGCAGCAGTTCGGTTAAGCGGTCGTTCGGTTGACCGACGTTCGGATAATCGACGCTCTACTGTACTAAAAATGGGCGGTTCACTGTATGTCAGAAGTATTTGTGCAACGTGTTAAGTATCACAAGTCGGCGTTTACAGCTATTAGTGAATAAAATAAAATTTAATAAAACTATCGACGATCAAAGGGGCCTACATATGAACCGTCCTCATAAAATAAGCAATTTCCATATGGATACTGTTAAGTCTCATATACTCAGCTTTCCTGCTCAAGAAAGTCATTATTCGAGGTCTTCTAATAAGAAAAAATGTCTTGATCCATCTCTATCTATACAAAAGAAGTTTCAGCTGTATATACAGAAATACCCAGACTCGCCTATTAAGTATGACACATACAGAAACATATTTAAGTCAGACTTTGATTTAAGATTCGGTACCCCAAGATCAGACACCTGCAAATTGTGTGACAAATATTACGTTACACTTATAATAAATACAAACGGAGCTGCCATGGAATTCACCGACCGGAGTCGGGCCCATCATAATACTATTTTTTACACTTCTGGGGGGTGAGCAGTGGATTCCGGACTTACGAACCGGCTGTGGTAGGTTTAGGACAGCTGTCTTGCCACATGTGAGCGTTCACCTTGCCACCCATTCACTCCCCCTTCGAAGCCATAGAATTTGAGATGCGCAAATCGCAGTTTTAGATAATTTTTCTAAGAAAGAGTTGATTATTTTTCTGGAAAGGCCAAGATCTTTAAAGAGGTGAAATAGAGATTTAGCTGGCAGGCCACGAGCGCCAACTTCCACCGCGTGAAGGTGAACAGTGAAGCCGTTCCGGGTTACGGCATTTGCAAGATCATGGTATTTATTTAATTTGTACTCGTGGTCTTTTGGGATATTTGATTCCCATGGAACAGTTAATTCTACAATAAGAGCCACCTTCCGAGATAGAGAGTAAAGAGTTATATCTGGACGGAGGGCTGTGCATCCGAGACTTTCAGGGAATTTATACTGCTTAGAGACCGAATCAACCTCCAGAGTCCAATCTGTAGCTTTCTCGATTATTGAGAAAGGTTTTGTAGTTAAATGTTTTTTGCCTTTAGAGCCATCCCGCACAAACTGTATTGGGGGTTTGGAGGATACTGTCAAACCCTTGTTGGCACGAGCCACTGAGAGACTAATTACCTCGCGAATAACAGCGAGAACTTTGTCATGGCGGTAAGTGTACCGTCCTTGATCTAAGGCCACCTTGCAGCCAGCTAGAATGTGTCTAGCTGTGCAAGGGGTATTGCTACAGAGGGGACAAGAACTATCCTCGGCAAAGCTCCAACGAGCGAGGTTACTGGGGTCTGGAAGTGTATGCTGAAAGGCATTCAAATAAAATTTCAGCATCTCTGGCGTCCAGTCATAGAGCATTACCTTCCAGTGCATTGGAGGCGGAATGCAAAAGTCACCAATTGTTGTCCAGTCATTCTGGCATTGAAGGCCAATAGCATGAGCCATACTCTTGCTGTCGTAATCTCCCCGCAAAAGAGACTTCTTCAAGTCCACGTCGCTCGTGGTTGTACTGCCATACCCCAGACCAGTGCCATTCTGGCTGATTCCAGTAAGGAACCTTTTGTGGAAGTCTACGCGGGCTTGTAGTTCATTTGAATCACTACAGCCACTTATTACGTGCTTCGATATTGCCGGATCTTTGGAATTGCACAGAATCGAATTTTTGGTTATTCTGGAGTTGGCGTAGAGCAGAGAGGGCAGTTTAAGCGCTAGCCCAAAATTTTGTTTGGACCTGAAGAGAGTCGAGGGGTCAGCTGGTTTGGCTAAGGACAGCCAGGATTTTAAACTAGCTGTCACCAGTGCATCTAGACGGGACAGTTGGGTTTTGGTAAAATCGTAAATAAGAAAGGGCCATGACAAATGTGACGTTAGATAATTGTCATAGATCCAGGCCTTACGAGGGCCAGAAATTAGCAAGGCATCTATTTTCGCCAGGCAACTTTTGAAATGCTCTATAACATGATCGCCCGAGACGTCTTTTCCCTGATGGGTGATTTTTCTGCCGAGGAATTTGAAATGATTGTTTGGGTCTATAAGGGAGATATTAGAGCCCTTATAGACCAATTTGGGGTCATAGGATGTAAATTTTGTGCCCATGCGGGCGAGTCCAAGGCAAAAACATTTGGAGGGCTTCACTTTTATACAGCCTGACCAGTCGCAGAAAAGCTCCACTTTCTGTAATAGCAGGGAAAGCTGCTTGGGGCTTCTGGTGATGAAAGTTAGGTCGTCGGCAAAAGCGAGGCACGACGAGGTGTATTGGCCGTCTGTTTTAAAACGGTAGCCCCACTTCCTGTCAAACTGGCTCAGGCTTTCCAGAAGTATATTAAAAACTATATTAAAAATCGTCGGGGACAGGCAACAGCCCTGAAATAGTCCAATTGAATATGGTATAGAGCGGGTAGTCCATTCTTGAGTTTTAACATGGAAAGTCAGACAGTTGTAGTAGGAGGCTACAATGTCACGCACGACTGGTGGGAAGTTGTACCAGCGGAGTGCAAAGTGGAGGAGACTGTGTCGGACTGACCCAAAGGCATTCTCTAGGTCGAGCCAGCATACATTGATTTGGCGTTCGTGCTGTCTCGCATCCTTGATGGCAGCAGCCAGGAGAGAGTTGTGCTCGAGGCAGCCCGAGACGCCGCGCATGAAGCCTTTTTGAACTGATACTCCAAGGTACTCATTCCGGTGCATGAATTCGCTCATCCTCGTGTGGACTATGCTAAAAAAGATTTTGGCCACAGTGTCTGTGAGAGCAATGGGCCGAGCGTCCTTTGGTCCGGTGCAAACTGGGACCTTCGGAATTAAGATGACTGTCGCTCGGCCAAAATTCTGTGGGACTACACCGCTATTCCATATATTTCGGAAGATGGATCCTAAATATTGCAGAAGGCAGGGGCATTTTTTGTATACTAAATAGGGAATACCATCGGGACCCGGAGTAGAGCCCGACGGCTTCCTCTTTACTTGATTAAGAATCTCATCTAGTGATGGAGGTTGAGAAGCAAAAGCTACCGTAGGCAGGGGCGGAGGTGTAATGCCCGGCGGAGGGCTGTAATTATGGAGCCGCATTGGGTCCTCATACGTGGTCGAAAAGTATTCCGTGGCCATATCTTCCGGGATTTGGATTTTTCCCTTGGCGGCAGACAAAACCGTTTTGCTGTAGTTAAAACGGTTTTTGTCGAACCGGGCTTCCTCTTTGGATTTGAGAAATGCTGCCTTGCGTTTGTCGTTTTGCGTTGCTACGCTCTGTATGAGTTTTAGTATAGAGCGGTACGCGCGCGAGAAGTTGTGGCAGAGGGCTTTATCCCCGGCTTTCTTGGCTTCACGTAACTGGCGACGAAGTAGCCGCTTTTGCCTACGGAGCTTTGCCTTAAATGCGTTTTCTCTGTGAACCGGGTCGACATGGGTAGATTTTGGGTAAACACCCGAGAAGTATTCATGGACCGCCACCTGGAAGGATGACAGCTGGACGCTGGCAGGGGCATTACGGTTCACAGAGTGGTCAAGAATAGAAGTTAAATTATTATTATGAAATTCCCAGTCCTCTTTCGCAAGTGAAGGGAATTTTAGAGGAGGGAAGGATACGATTTGCGCGGGTAGAGGAGACCGGTCGGGTGACAAACTGCGGGCAGATGTGGAGTCAAGGGACATGTGAGGTTCAACTCTGTCCGTGACTCCTTGCGACGGTTTAAGACACTGACGTGCAGCGTCGCTATCATCGTGCCCAGCTATGTGTTTATTTAACCATGCTAATCGTTTATATTGTTTCCCGCAGATAGGGCAAGCAAGGTCCGGTGTCGTTTTAGCCGTGTCGTTGTTTGGGGTTTCTACTGGGGTAGCGGGAATTCTCCCCCCCTGATAGGCCGCTTGGGGGCATATTTCCTTTTTTTTCTTTTTTGCTTTATAAATAATCGGGTCTGGCTTGCAAGGCCATCGACCCGATGCGTTCTTTCACGCCGTCCACCGTCTCTCCGGCTGTCACAACTCTTTCGTTGTTGTCATCCTGATGATCAGGGGGTTTACAATAAATACAAACGGAGCTGCCATGGAATTCACCGACCGGAGTCGGGCCCATCATAATACTATTTTTTTACACTTCTGGGGGGTGAGCAGTGGATTCCGGACTTACGAACCGGCTGTGGTAGGTTTAGGACAGCTGTCTTGCCACATGTGAGCGTTCACCTTGCCACCCATTCACTCCCCCTTCGAAGCCATAGAATTTGAGATGCGCAAATCGCAGTTTTAGATAATTTTTCTAAGAAAGAGTTGATTATTTTTTTTTTTTTCTGGAAAGGCCAAGATCTTTAAAGAGGTGAAATAGAGATTTAGCTGGCAGGCCACGAGCGCCAACTTCCACCGCGTGAAGGTGAACAGTGAAGCCGTTCCGGGTTACGGCATTTGCAAGATCATGGTATTTATTTAATTTGTACTCGTGGTCTTTTGGGATATTTGATTCCCATGGAACAGTTAATTCTACAATAAGAGCCACCTTCCGAGATAGAGAGTAAAGAGTTATATCTGGACGGAGGGCTGTGCATCCGAGACTTTCAGGGAATTTATACTGCTTAGAGACCGAATCAACCTCCAGAGTCCAATCTGTAGCTTTCTCGATTATTGAGAAAGGTTTTGTAGTTAAATGTTTTTTGCCTTTAGAGCCATCCCGCACAAACTGTATTGGGGGTTTGGAGGATACTGTCAAACCCTTGTTGGCACGAGCCACTGAGAGACTAATTACCTCGCGAATAACAGCGAGAACTTTGTCATGGCGGTAAGTGTACCGTCCTTGATCTAAGGCCACCTTGCAGCCAGCTAGAATGTGTCTAGCTGTGCAAGGGGTATTGCTACAGAGGGGACAAGAACTATCCTCGGCAAAGCTCCAACGAGCGAGGTTACTGGGGTCTGGAAGTGTATGCTGAAAGGCATTCAAATAAAATTTCAGCATCTCTGGCGTCCAGTCATAGAGCATTACCTTCCAGTGCATTGGAGGCGGAATGCAAAAGTCACCAATTGTTGTCCAGTCATTCTGGCATTGAAGGCCAAGAAGAAGAAGGCCTACAGAAGATGATGAAACGCGAAACAAAATTGCTACAGAAGCTGAACTTCATCACAGAAAGGCCGAAAAAGCTTATGAAACTCTGCATAGGGATGCAGAGACTGCAAAACAGAATAAAGATTTTGTGGTTTTGTGTGTTGATTTACAGCAGGTGTTGTTCACACCCAATTTAACCCACTCAGACGTTTTCTATCAAAGACAATATTCAAATTATAATTACGCTGTACATAACATGGGTAATTCACAAGTAACCATGTATTTATGGCATGAATCTGTAGCGAAACGCGGTTCCGCTGAAATTACGTCGTGCCTTATTCAGCACATTCTCCACAATTTTAGTGTACTCCAACCTGGGCAAGAGCGAAAGTTGACAATCTGGTCAGACCGCTGCATTGGACAGAATAATAATTTTAAAATGGTAATATTGTGTACATATTTAACTTACTTGGGATATTTTACTGAAGTTAATCAAAAGTTTTTAGTGAGTGGGCACAGTTTTTTACCCTGTGATAGGGATTTTGCTCTGGTTGAGAAGAATAAAAAACTGTATAAACTATATGAGCCAGATGATTTGGTGGAGTTACTGGCCAATTCATGCCGGATAAATCCCTTCGAAGTTTTCAAAATGAACCAGAGTCATTTTTTAAATCTTGATCCCGTTGTTTTTTTTTTAAAAAGAGATCCTAACCTTAAAATAACCGAAGCACGATGGCTGCAAGTTACTGCAGAAGAACCTGGAGTTCTACGATTACGAAAATGTCATAGTGTTTTAGAAGGATGGAAGCACTATGATCTTTTGAAAAAACGGCGAGGCTGCCGTAGACCAAATATTGTACCACCGTCTATCACAACATTACCTATGTTATATGATGCTCCACTATGTATAACCGCATCAAAAAAAGCAGATTTAATGTCAATGTCGGCCTATTTACCCGTCAACAAAAGACGTTTTTACCAAGAACTAACCGCAGCAGAAAATGTATGAAACAATGGGGAAAAAGGTTTCAAGCGCCAGGATAAGCAACGTTGTTCCTTTTTTTTTAAATTTGATTCCCTAATATCTTTGTATACATGTAGTATTTCTTTTTCTTTTCTTCATGACGTATTACATTTAAGTAAAGACACTTGAGTAAAATTACATTTGTAATATTTTTGATTGAAATAAACATGTTAAAAACAAAAATGTAGTTTTATTAAGTTTTACATTTTGTCGTTTGCTACGTTGTTCGCGCGAGGCATTCAATTGTAGAATGATTGCATTGAAATTTGAAATATAAAACAGTAAAACTTCATTTTGTAAAACAGTTAGGTAATTATGAATAATTATTAGAAAGTTGGAGAACTGAAAAAAACTCACTTATTCAGCGATATCAACGTTTTATCTCAAAATACGAAACCCTATCTAGAAATTGTAAACACATTTGTGTACGTTATTACATGCTTTACCAAATCTATTAGTTCGTTTTATTAAACTTCATACATATATCCGAAGAGAAGCTAAATAATATCCGAAGAGAAGCACAGGGGGTCTAAAAAGGCCACTTTGTATGAATCATATTAGGATCTTATTATGAAAATCGCAAAATTGTCACTTGTTGATGATTCATAAAATGATTCACGTACAATTCATATTTTACAATTCATCTGTTTGACACTTTTCTATGGAAATCCATAAAATGGCTCACAAAATATGAATTGCATAAGTGTCAAATAGCAGAATCATAAATAGTTACTCGAGAGCAACATTTTACAATTCATTTTTATACATATTTTTGAAATGGCAGATTTAGGCCTATACGAAAATTTTCTTGAGCACGCGCGTGATATGGAAGGCATTTTATATCGCCGGCGAAGTGCAGCTTTGCGAAATATGGATTTAGCCTTTGAAATGCCGGACCGCGAGTTTGTAGGATTATACAGACTAAACAAAGGTGTGTGTCGTGACCTCATACAGGAGCTGGAGCCTTATTTACCAAACCATCGACGGGGAATAAGCACTACCTCCAAGGTAAGTAAAATATTCAAAAAATGCAATATATGTATATAACTAGCCACAGCTGGATAGTAGTACCCCAAAACAATATCTTTTATTTTCTTTTTAGGTGTTAAGCACACTGAGCTTCTATGCATCTGGTTCATATCAGAGGTTTATAGGAGCCAGTGCTCACAGCAAGATGCATCAAGTGAGTGTTTCCAACTGTATGAGGGCTGTGACAGTAGCTCTAAACAACGACCACTTTAAAAGAAAATATATTCATTTTCCACAAACTCGGGAAGAAAGAAATGCTATCAAACATAAGTAAGCTATAATAAAAATAATACGTAGTACCACAGTAAACGGAGCTACCGCAGACATACATAGTTATATTTGCGCTTATTATTCCATTGCTTCATTTTATATTTACAGGTTTTACCAGAAGTTTGGTATGCCTGGTGTTGTGGGGTGCATTGATGGCACTCACATTGCTATTGTTAAGCCTGCGGAGTATGAAGAGAGGTTTTTCAACCGGAAACGTTATCACTCTTTAAATGCTCAAATAGTAAATACCTGCGTAATCCCTACCTACCTTTACTCCTATATACTTAATTTAAAAATTAAATTACAAATGTTTATTATGTAAATTATTTATAATATGTACATACAGTTTTATTATAAAATCGAAGACTGCGGCAGCGGTATGCCGCATACCCGCAGAACGGATTGACGGCTCTTCAGTCGACCCTGACAACGGCACTTGCAACAGCGCCGAAACGTTGGGTTCTACTAAAATTCACGCAGTAAATTCGTTTTATCCTATTTATAAGTTCTATTATACTTCAGGTGTGTGACTCAGATTTAAGTATTTTAAGTATCGACGCCAGCCATGGTGGTGCAGATCATGATTCATTTGTTTGGAACCACCATCCAATCAAGTTCCACCTTGAACAACTCCACCAAGCTGAAAATGAAACAGTGTGGTTATTAGGTAAATATCTACACAATAACAAGATACAATATTTAATTCTTAGTATAACAACACAGTCTGTTTCAGGTGATTCAGGCTATCCCCTAAGATCTACTCTGTTGACACCGATAGTGGTCACAGAACCTGGTTCGCCCCAGCGGCACTACACCGATCTGCATTGCCTTATACGGAATACTGTGGAGCGATGTATTGGGGTGCTTAAATGTCGCTGGCGATGTTTGCTTGTGGACCGCAAATTGCATTATGATCCCGTAACTGCTGGATACATCACAAATGCTTGTGTAGTTCTACATAATATTGCCAATGCGGCCAGACTGCCTGTAATGGCTTTAACACCACAAGAAGAGCAAAATGAAGCAGCAATGCAGGTAATGTATTGTTTTAATAAAGTACAACCATCTACTTATGTCTGCATAGCGGTTGTTATTTGTATAAGAAGGTAATTATGACATAAACTCGTTTCAGATAGGACATCCACACAACGAAATTGTGCTACGAAGGAACGATCCATTAGCAGCTGGTCAACGCGTCAGAAATGCTCTGATAGCACGGCTTTGGGCTACACGGGCAGGAAACTTTGTTATTTGATCGATGTAGTTTTTCTGTTACATTTTTGTATTTATAGTTTTAATAAAGAACTTTTCTTAATGCATGACTTGAAAAGTTTCATTTACAACAAAAATAGTAGAAAACCTTATTGGTTTTACCTCTACCACGACGGGTCAAATGACCCATTTTAATCTTTTTGACAGAATTTCTTGTAAATAACATTATCACATCGCCATTTGCCTTTACTACTTTTATTAAAGAATACATCTAAAGTATTTTTCAATATTTACTCTCTTGTTTATTTTTTTTACCGAGAGTTACATGTAATCTGTCCTTACTACTGCAACGGGTCATTTGACCTGTGCAAAGATTCATGTAATACCATGAACATTTGTATGTGTGGTTGTGATACAAAACCATTGCACTAGACGCCAAATAGGATTTTGCAAAGAAAACAAAACTAGCAAAATCTGTTTCAAATGCAACAAATATGTATGTGGAAAATATGCCTTCGAAAACCCATTAATTTGCAAAATAAGCGGTGAACATGAATAAAGTTAGCATGTTATTTATGTATTTTCTAAATTTAGAATTCAGTTGAAGAATATTTATTTTTTTTAGAATATTTTTTCTGTTTTTTAAATTTAATAAATAAACATTTTTGAATCGTTACTTGAAAAAAAATGTTTTATTCAAATACTAAATTATGCTACATAATATATCTTTCGCTATACATGAAAATATATATCCCTAATATATAACATTTTAAAGACGGGTCACTTTACCCGCTTTGGTAAAAATAGGTATAAAGGAAGTATCGGTAGGTTTAGTGCTAATGAGGCCCAATAATATGGGCTAAATATCTTTCCGCTACAACTGCAAGCCGCTCGAGACTCCGCCCGATACGGTCTAGAGCACGCGCATTAGCAGCATCAGATGCAGCTCGCTGTAACTCCACCTGGGTCAAAATCCTCCGCGCCTCATCTAGTGGAGCCAGTGGACGAGCTGAAATAATACATTTATCATCATCTCAATGTTATTTTGTAAACTATAATCAAATTATCATCAGTAAAGCTAGTTGCACTACTTACTGCGCTGTCGTGGTCGCCGAGGTCGTTGAGGCAGAAGTGGTGGTTCAGCCTGGGGGTCTAAAACCTGCCGAGGTGGTGGGGCGGTGGCTGCTGGAGCCTCAATAAATGGGTGGTCCTGAATAAGGGTAGGGCTTCTGCTCCTACTATAAATATGGTCGTCAATAATCATCTCTAGTCTGGAACAACAAAAATTTCCATTCCTACAATTTCTATTTATGTAAGTACCTTACCAAATTTACGCTGATTATGTCTAGCCGTGAACGTCTTTCAACTAAATAAAAGTTAGTTTCACACTTACTACATATTTCAGAAGTAATCAAAGGACATTAACAGACTAGCTAGACCAAACGGTAACTCAACCTACATGACTGGAGAATCACACACAAGACTATGTTTATATTGAATGTTTTCTTTTCAAATTGATATTTTGCAAGTACAATACGATGATTATTGTAAGAAAATAATTACTCTACTCACTGCACATCTGGAGCGACATCATAAGCCTGAGAGGTGGATGGCTGTTGTTGGTCCGGAGCGACATCATGAACCTGAGAGGTGGATGGCTGTTGTTGGTCCGGAGCGACATCATGAACCTGACAGGAGGATGGCTGTTGTTGCTCCTAGATAAAAGGATTTATATAAATTTCCTTCATTTCTTCATTTTATATATCGCCATCAGAATATATATAAAAATAGTTATTACCGAATCAGGGAAAGGATTAACCATCACGCTCGAACTTGTTTGGCCAAAACTCGGTCCCATAATGGCCAGGAACCTGTGGTCGAGCTGCGACAGGCTGCCTTCTCGAGGTGGGCCACCACCTGTTCGAGTTGCATCGTCATTTATGTTAGCAATTATCTTCTTCAGCTTACTTTTATAGTTGCTAACATACTGAAAAATTGAATAAAACATTAAATTGGAATAAGTAATGGTGCCAATTCTCAAAGTACTTACAATAGACCAATCCTTTGCAGATTTAGTCGTGCCTGTCCCCTCGGCATTCAATACATTGGCCACCTCCTGCCAAAGTCGTGCAGACTCAGCCCTTCCCCGAGCACTATTGTTGTAACTCTTAGCTCTGGCCATGTTGGGGTTATGCTCCAAAAACTCCATTAGCAAATGCCACTGAGCCTCGGAGACTCTTGAAATTCGCTTTTCCATTGCTAAAAAATATTAGGTACGTGATTAATAGTAATATTTAATTGTGAAAAAGTTTTAAAACAGTCACTTACTTTGAAAGGAGTCCAACTCGCATGAAATACACAAATTTTGGTGAAACTTCCTTCAAAACCACTTTTTTATATTATAATCAGTTTATCTACACAAAAACGAACACTTTAAACGCCACACATGCAAAAAACCACTTCAAAACATTACAAGACGCTACGACAGACCTAATAGGGGACGCTACATACATTCCGAGATTTTTACCGTTTTCATAATTTGACAGATAGATTGTTGCCAGCCGATGAAAAATATTATTTTTAATGATTGTCAAATTTCGTCTTCTTGTGCCTGATATGAATAGTTTTTATATTTATTAGTATTATTTTATTGGAAAATATACATATAATCTACAAATTTCTGAAAAATACCTTCACAAATACTAAAAAAATAATGGAAAAATAACCGGTCAACTTACGATTTGTTTTTTTTCCAATGGCAGTAATGACACCAAATATGAATCAGATTATGAAATGAATTGAATAAGGAATTGCTAAATTGTGGAACCGTTTTACGAAAATTAGAGGAATTGCTAAGGATCTGCCATAGAATTCGGGAAATGAATTGCTCAATGTGGGTGGCCTTTTTAGATCTACAGATCCGAGCAATGGCAGCACTCGACTAAGTGCCCCCAGAATACAAACAATTATTTAGGGATTCTAGACTGCGAGAAGCATGACTGAATAATCATACAATACAGAATTTATCCGTTGCACTGTGATTTTGGTGTAAATTCAGTTTGTTGAGAGCGCGATTTGTCGCGCTGCGATCGTACCCGTTTTGGGACATTACTGAGCATTGACTACAATACATCGTACCCGATTTGGGACGTTACTGTCTTGAGGGGTAAAAAAATGAGTAAAAAAGTTTGTAAAGACGGGGTTGACACTAAATATAAAGCAAACCGGCGGCCCACTGACTTATCGGAATGATACAGTTCGATATGATCCAGATATACCAACGCGCAAGCGTTCGGCTGAATTAGGAATATCCCGCACATCTTTACGCCGTATTTTGAAATCTGATTTGAAGTTAATTCTATACAAGATCCACATAGTGCAGGAATTAAAGCCTAATGATTTAAATTTACGCAAGTTATATGCTGTAACAAAAATCCAAATTTGCGTGGCATGTTGTGTTTCAAAAACATGTTGCACGCATTGCAACATGTTTCGCTTGTATTTCTAGTGTTTTTTTTTGTATTGGTCTTACTCAGTTTTTGAGTTGTTTTCGGAATCAGGGTTCAAAATCGCAAAACATCTTTAATACAATAAATAATTGCAAAAAGCTTTGACAGTTGGATCTGTCACAATAGAGAATGGCCGTATTGTACGGCCCAATAAAAAATGAACCTTCTGGTGTTCTTGCCATGACAAAAAAAAACAAGGGATTTACTTAAACAATCGAGTTCAAAAACAATTTTAATAAATATAATAAATATTACCTAAAATATTACTATTTTAGTGAACATGAGTAGCTATGAGTTTTTTTTTTAAATCTCCTAAAGTTGGTATAACGACAGGCAACTTCCAGCTGTCAAATTGGTTCCATGATGGAGGCAGACTTTTTGCTCACTCGCGTTGGGAGATGGAGAACCTGGTGAAAACCAGTGATCCAGGAAGTCTAGTGCACTAGGAGTGCGGCGTTTCTTTTTTTTTGCGATGTGAACAAGGTCTCATTTTTCGCGGGTTTTTGGCTGTGCCGCCTTTTTTACTTTCCCATGTAATTTCTACAATAAATCGGCCCACCGTGCCTTGATATTTTTCTCGCCTGGATGTCCATTTGAACTGAAATACAACATTTCTGAAGTCTACCACATGTATGGAGTCGAGATAGAAGGAGGAACTACCTGCAAATAAAAGGATCTTGTTTTCTAACTTTAAATTTGTAGTTTTATTTTAAAATTGCGAAGGTTTATTCTCTGTCTTGCCAAATTTAGTGACAAAGTAAATTCTTTCCCCGACCCTGGGGTTGTTTTTTTTTATTTTCGGTCATAACCTAACCTATGGTATTTTTTCTTTTTCGCGTTTTAAATAAACGCGATGGCGCTCTTGTTTCTTTCGGTATAACGCGATTGGATTACTAATCTTACGTTATAAATTGGCTGCCCAAAGCTGGGGCCTATAAACTAAATTTTGGCAGGTAGAAATATCTCTTCGCAATTTTAAAATACACATTTTTGCGGTGATAAGTGGTAGTCTTTTTCAGATATTGGTATTTTTGTGTTATTTTTCTCAGTTTTGTATGAGAATTATTACTGTAGCCACATTGTGGTATTTTTTTTCAAATTGCGGTATTTTTTTTGACAGATGTTACGGATTTTGCAAATAATTTCGCGTTTTTGCCTTTTTAACTATTTCTGCGGTTCGCCGCGAACGAATGTTAAGTTCGCCGCAATATTTTAAGTAATATACTGTAATTTTTATTAAATCCGGCGAGAAACATTGTATAGATTAATATTTTGTGTAATAAGCGGCTTGTATTTTTTCTGCGGTTCGCCGCGAATGAACGATAAGTTTGCCGTTATCTTATACTATTCCGTTGCCGTTTCTTAAACGTTTATTGACTAATTTTTGTAATATTTTCAGGTTCAAATTGGATATCCAGGTGGGCGTTTTATCGGTTGCCGAAATTGGGAAGAAAAGGGTGGCACAGGGGAAAAAACGAAGTGAGCTTGTTCCATTACTTTAATTTTTTAGGATTGGTTAGGCCATTTTCAATTATACCGTATAATATATATTTATATCCTACCTACCTCCCAATTCCCAATCAGTGAGAAATTACGCGCCGGCCGAACTAGACGTGCTCCTGTGAGTGTTCTCTTTATCGTGCTGTGAGAGTAATTATCGCGTCCGTGAGCTGGCCAGCCGAATATTTGGAAACATTTTGGAGTGAAATTGCAGCAAGGAATCGCACGAAAAATAGAAAGGTGCGTAAACTTTGATTCCTTCTCTTCTCCACAATGATGCCTATAATCCCTTTAAATTAACCAACCTTCCTTACAGTCCACTCTATATATAAATAAACTTAAACCCAACATTTTGGTCCATACGATCCGGATTTAAAATACTTTGTCCATTTGAGTACGAAAACAGAATAAATACTTCCGCCATTACGGGTTGCCTTTTGGAATATCGTATGTAGGAGATTCATATTCACATAATTATTATTTATAGACATAATTGGTAAAATTAAACATATCTACATAATGAAACATTATATTCGTGTTAATTTGTAAAAATACAGATCTGCCCGCATTAATTAAATTCAAACGGCGGGTGGTTTATTTTAACGTAGGTACACCAGGCATATTAAATTACTGCAGAGTTCACACTTTATGCCGCGAGTATAGTACATATACTTATTGCATTTTGCATGGGTATACTTGCTTAGCTGAGCTGAATGGTTGATAGCCGTAATTTATATTGAATAAATTATATTTGTCCTACATAAAATAAAATACCGATTTTGTTTGTTTACAATGCATTACTTAATGTTTATTTAATTGTTTAATTGTTATAAATTTGTCACCAAATCATATAAAGGCTTGCCGCTCACAATATTATAAATATTTTGTTAAATATTGGATACTGTCTCATTATTTATAGAGGCACTGTACGTTACGTTTGTACGATTGCAACCGTTTATTGAAAAGACCGGTTTCCCTAGCTAGACAAGGAAACAAAATAACATAATAATATTTTGTTTACGAATTTGGTTTAGCAAAACAGTTCGGTAGGGTGAAGTTACCAGTTATGGGACTTTCATTTATATAAATTATATTTAAAAAGGGATCGTAATATTTTATAATTATTATTCCTGAATTTAAACTTGTTTAGTTACATAAAATATCTGAGTAATTAATAGTTTATTATCAAATTATATATTTGTTATTGTTTGCAAATTTGTTTGGTTGTTAACAATTTGTCAAAGTATATTATAAAATATTGGATTGTTTACTTGTCATCCATTCATAGCTGTATAGACGATAAATAAATAAATCCTTATAAAATGTCTCGTGATCCCGATAAGGAAGCTAGCATGGATGCAATTAAGTTACAAATAGCACGTGCAAAACGTAATGCTCTATTTGAGAGAATGCAAAAAATATTTGATTTATCAAAGAATGTAGGCACTACCGAAAGAACAAGTGAGCCATTTCTCAATGCATCTATTTCTATGGCAGATATACGGTCAGAGTTTCGTGCCGTTTTAGATGATTATAATATTTTAAAGATTAGAGCTGACTCAACCGCGACGCCGTGTTACGACACATTTACCTCATTTGAGGACATGTATTGTACATGTAAGCGTGTTCTTGACCGTCTGACTGTTAAGCAAAAAATATCGACTTCCAGTAGGGATACTGACACTTGTCGTGAGGCGATAAAGCCAAGACTTCCACCTTTGGAAATTATGTCTTTCAACGGGGACGTAAAGAATTGGCCGCTGTTTTATGCCAACTTTAAATCTCTAATCCACGATAACACGTCGCTTACAGATGACGAGAGAGTGTATTATCTGATGAGTAAATTATCGCAAGGAGCTTTAAACGTGATTTCAGGTATCACTCCAGATGGTCAGAATTACTCTTTAATATTAAAAACTTTAATTGATAGATACGAAGACAAACGTCTTTTGGCTTCGGCTCACGTAGAGCAGATTTTGAACTTTAAATTAAATGGAGGAGCGTCACAGAATAATTTTCAGTCTTTTATGGATAGGGTTAGCACCGCTGTTGGTGCACTAAAGAATTTAAAATTGGACGATTTAGCAGATTATTTGTTGCTACATATAACGTTGAAAAAACTCGATACAGAAACAATCAAAGGTTTTGAATCGCAGGTTCGTGATGTAGAAATACCTACATTTTCACAATTAGTTGATTTCGTGAGGACTCAGATTCGAGTTTATCAAACCTGTAATGTCCAATCTAGGACCACTATCAATATGAACAGCAAAGCTAGTCGTTTTAGTTCGAACCAACGAATGCCAAGCCCTCAATCATATGTTTCAAATGAGCAAAATAATTTAAAGTGTTTATGCAATAATATAACACATGAATATCTCTATAAATGCCCTTTGTTCAATAAAATGACACCTGCTGATAGGTTCGCTCATATTAAAGCAAATAACGCCTGTTTAAATTGTCTGGGTATAAAACATAAGACAGGTCTCTGTAAATCAAATCAGAAGTGTACGATGTGTAAACAGAAACACCACACGTTGCTACATTTTAATAATAATGATAAAATTAGTAGTTCCACATCGAACTCAGGTACTGTTCAGTCGGTTCGATGGTCATCTCAGATGCTTTCGCCTTCTAACACGAAGCCTGAGACAACCTTCGATAACGACGCAGGGCGCGGAGACGCAACGTTGTGTGCTACATGTAATACAAACGCCAAGTTGTCGACTCTTTCGCAAAGGTCCAAGTCAGCTACAACTACCACAGTCGCGCTTGCCACCGTTCAAGTCGTAGTGAATAATCAGATTGTTAGATGTCTTTTAGACTCGGCTTCTCAAAGCAATTTTATAACAAATGACTGTTGTGAAAAACTTGGCCTCAAGCGTTATGAAAAGTCGAAGGTAGTGGTTACGGGCGTAGGTGGTTTAAATAAACCTACTCTAGGTAAAGTTAATTTAACTTTCCTTTCTAGGTTTAATTTAGGTATAAGTTATGACATGAGTGCTCTTATTGTCGATCGTATTACTAGTGAGTTGCCGTCGGTTCCAATAGACGAGGCCGCGCTTCCACATTTGAGGTCACTACCTCTTGCCGATGAAATGTTTGCTACGCCTGGCCCTATCGAGGCTTTAATAGGCGCTTCATTATTTCCACATTTATTGCTACCAGGTAGGATAGTTAATACCCAGTGTGATAATATTCCACCAGTTATTGAAACTGTGTTAGGTTTTGTCGTCGTTGGGTTATTGCCCACGCTTCAGTCTACGCATATTCATGACTTGGTCTCATGCTGTTCAGTAGTGTCTCGAGATTCCCTGGACGTCGTTGTAAAACGCTTCTGGGAATTGGAGGAAATATGTATCCCACCAGTCCAAGATCCTAATGATCTGGAGTGTGAGGAGCATTTCTCGGTCACCACGACACGTGACTCTAACGGTAGGTACGTCGTTGCCTTACCTTTTCGACTGGATGCCTATTTATTGGGTGATTCTCAAAGGGTCGCTGAGAAGCGTTTTATTTGCCTTGAACGAAAACTCGAATCATGCGCTCCCTTGCGAGAAGCCTATGATAAGGTAATACGTGATTATATCGAAGATGGGTATTTGTCACCGGTGGCTATTGATAGCAATGTCAGCACCCTCTCATATGTCGTCCCTCACCACGGGGTTTTCAGACCAGATAAGTCTACAAAACTTAGACCGGTTCTTGATGCCAGTTGCACAACTAGCACAGGCTACTCTCTTAACGATCTACTACACTCAGGTCCCAACCTACAGGGTGATTTATTTTGTATACTCTTGAATTTTCGTTTGTTTTCGGTCGCCTTCTGTGCTGATGTGAAACAAATGTTTTTACAAATAGGTATGCGTCCTGAAGATCGTCGATTTCAGCGTATTCTATATCGCTTTAGTCCCCACAGTCCTATGCAAGTCTTTGAGCTGAATAGGGTATGCTTCGGATTTAAGTCAAGTCCTTACCACGCCCTACGAGTAGTAAAACAATTAGCGTCCGACGAAGGAGATAAATATCCCAAGGCTGCTAAAGTTATCTCTAGTTCTCTGTACATGGATGATATTGTATATAGTCTTCCAGAAGAGTCTTCAGCTGTAGAGACAGTAAACGAACTGATTCAGCTTTTCAAATGCGGTCAGTTCGACCTAATGAAGTGGACATCAAATTCCAAGATTGTATTAGAAAACATACCAGAGTCACACAAAATGACTTCAGAAGTAGAGTTCGATAAGCAAACACAGCATAAGATATTGGGTCTAAGGTGGTCCATGTCTGATGATTGTTTTGTCTTTCAAATCAACGCTCCTGATAATAGGTGCACAAAACGTGTCATCCTGTCAACAGTAGCGCGTTTATGGGACATCTTAGGATTTGTGGCTCCTACTATTCTTTATGCCAAGCTGTTAATAAAGGAGCTTTGGCTTATTAAGTGTGATTGGGACGATTGTCCTCCGCCACATATTGAAAAATCGTGGCACAACTTCTGTTCAAAACTACCCTGTTTAAATAACTTAAGAATACCTAGACACGTAGGCGTAAGCGCCGGGGTGATTGTTAACGTCTTGGGATTTGCAGACGCAAGTGAGCGCGCGTACGGAGCGGTTGTTTACCTACACATCACTCGTGCTGATCATATCAGCACTCAGCTTGTGTGTGCTAAGTCTAAACTATCGCCAACAAAGACACTCACGGTTGCAAGGTTAGAGCTTTGCGCCGTTGAGCTATTGTCAAGATTGCTCCGTCGTGTGTGCGACACATATAGTCCACGTTACGATATATCCCGTGTGTATGGTTTCACTGATTCAAAGGTTGTCTTATGTTGGTTGAATTCATCGCCACATAGATGGCAAATATTTGTGGCAAATCGGATCGTTAAGGTGACAGAGAACTATCCGCCTAGTATCTTCTTCCATGTGGCCGGCTCTGAGAATCCTGCCGATTGCCTCTCTCGTGGTTTGTCTCCCGAAAAGCTATTGACTCATCATTTATGGTTCAAGGGACCCTCGTGGGCTTCGTTAAAGCCGTCAGATTGGCCGATTAATGAATTTAGTGATATATCAATTGATGAGACGTTACCCGAGGAGCGACCAAAATCTTTCCCCGTTGTTACATCTTCGCGGGAAGAGAATGTCGTTTATCAGCTTTGTTTGAGAATTTCTTCCTGGAGTCAACTAATTAGAACGGTTGTGTTCGTGCTAAGATTTGTCAAAAGACTTCCTAGGAGAGAAAACCTGATTGCATCTCCAGAGGACCTTAAACAAGCTGAGCGCTTAATAATACGCATTCTCCAATATAAATATTTTGAAGAGGACATTTATAATATAAGGAATAATAAAAATTGTTCTCGTCTTCTAATCAAACTTAAGCCTTTTCTTGGCGACGATGGTCTCATCCGCGTTGGTGGTCGTTTGTCAAATGCATCGGTGGATTACGATCAAAAGTATCCCGTCATATTGCCCCGTCGTGATCACGTAGTTGATCTCATTATAGATCACTATCATAATAAATACTTTCACGCAGGTCCGGTGTTACTTATGTCTCTTTTAAGGCAAAGTTACTGGATCTTAGCGTCAAGAAGTTCGATCCGTCATCGAATCTTTAAATGCAATATTTGCTTTAAAGCGAAACCTCGTCCGACTTTTCCAATTATGGCTGATCTTCCAAGTTATCGAGTCAATCAAGTTGAAAAGGCCTTTACTCACGTAGGTTGTGACTATGCAGGTCCTTTAAAATACACCCCGTATCGTGGCAGAGGCGTTCAGTCTCGCAAGGCATGGTTGTGTATATTCACGTGTATGACCGTAAGAGCGGTACATATTGAAATAGTTACCGATTGGTCTACCGTTAGTTTCCTCTCAGCCTTCAAGCGTTTTCTCTCTCGCCGAGGACCCGTCAAGTGTTTATACTCAGATAATGCTACTAATTTTGTAGGCGCGAACTCTTATCTGAGAGACTTATATAAATTTCTTGAAAATGTTCATCAACCTCTCTTGTCCGAGCTTTCCAAGGAAAGAGTCGATTGGAAGTTTATACCACCAGCTACACCACACTTTGGTGGTTGTTGGGAAAGTATAGTTAAAATAGTGAAAACACACTTGTTTAAAACAATAGGTAACCAAATATTATCATACGAGGAGATGTTGACTACGCTTGCACAGATAGAAGCGTTGATTAATTCTCGCCCGCTCACAGTTTTGAGTAGCGACCCGTCAGAGCCTTCAGCTCTCACGCCGGCACATTTTTTGTGTTCAGGTCCCTTATCATCAATGCCTGTAATAGAAGCGACAACCCATAACCTGCAGGAAAGGCACTCGTTGCTGAGCACTCTAGTTCAATCATTCTGGCAGCGATGGCGCCTCGAGTATCTACACCAGTTGCAATCTCGCGCTAAATGGAACATTCCTTCCGTCCCCATTGTAAAGGGAACAGTAGTCATTGTCATCATTGACAATGCTCCGCCGTATACATGGCCGTTAGGGATAATACAGGAAGCGCATACTTCTAAGGATGGCATTACTCGTGTTGCTACTGTTAGGACGTCGAAAGGCAACTTTGTTCGTCCTATCATTAAACTATGTCCATTGCCTACGCAGTGACTAGTAAGTCTAAATAGTTATAAGTTAGCACCTAAGTTATACCATATTGCACTTATTTCTAGTTTCTTATCGTAAAGCTTGAGGCTACATAGTACGTAAGTTAGCTGATATATAAAAATACATTTCTTAAAGGCAACCCTTTAAGCCCGGGGGTAATGGTTAGGCCATTTTCAATTATACCGTATAATATATATTTATATCCTACCTACCTCCCAATTCCCAATCAGTGAGAAATTACGCGCCGGCCGAACTATTACGTGCTCCTGTGAGTGTTCTCTTTATCGTGCTGTGAGAGTAATTATCGCGTCCGTGAGCTGGCCAGCCGAATATTTGGAAACATTTTGGAGTGAAATTGCAGCAAGGAATCGCACGAAAAATAGAAAGGTGCGTAAACTTTGATTCCTTCTCTTCTCCACAATGATGCCTATAATCCCTTTAAATTAACCAACCTTCCTTACAGTCCACTCTATATATAAATAAACTTAAACCCAACAAGGATATTATTTTTTTATTGGGATTTTTTAGTTTTTCTTTTGGGTTTTATATTTTTGTGGTGGAGATTTAAAAAAAAATAAAAAATAAAATATGGAGGTTCCGGTTAGCAGAGATTTCGACGTGTCGTTTGAGCGAGTTTTGAAGCCTTTGTGCTTAGGTTTCGTGTACGACGGGAAGACTTGTGTCGTTGAATTTTTGGAACGACTTGAAGAAAATAGGTTGGTGCGAAACATTTCTGACGCGCGTTTATTAAAATCTGCCTGTGAGCTTTTCACAAATCATACGCTCGTATGGTATCGCACCCGGGTTTCACATATTGAGAGCTGGTCTCAGCTCGCAAGTGAATTGCGGAATAATTTTGGTAGTGCGAACTACGACCGCGACTTGTTGAGGCAGGTACGTGCCAGGTTTCAGAGGCCGGATGAGCCGCTCCACATTTTTGTTACAACAGTGTTGAGCTATTTCCAGAAATTGTCTCGGCCACGTCCAGAGGCCGAACAGCTGGAGATAATTTGCTCTAATTTGAGGCCGTACCTGCAACAACAGTTCGCGTTAGTGACCATCCACTCCATTGATGAGCTTCTCCACCTAGGTAAGCGTTTGGAAAACGCTCAGTTGTCGATCGACGAGTATAATCAAAACCTACTGGTTTTTAATAAATCCAAAGCGTCGTCGTCCAAGACGGTACACGCTATCGATCACGCGACCGTTGACATTGTTGATAGGGATTCTTCATTTGTTCAGCAGTTCCAAAATTGCGCGGTTTCTGCGGTAGATTTAAATAATTCCAACAACCAACCCCGGGATGTAAGTCACCCTCGGGGTGGTTCAAATAGAGGTGGTTTCTCCCGAGGCAACACGACTGACGTCGGCGGTCCTCGCGGAGGCCCAGGAGCTTCACGTGGTGCTCGTGGTGGTACTCACCACGGGCACTCTAAATATTGTTACCGTTGTGGGAAGTTTAATTTCACCGTTGCTACTTGCCCGGCTTGTTCAAAGGAAAGAAAACCGGTTCAACCTCATCAGAATGTTTCAAAAAACTTGCCCCAACGAGACCGAATAAGGTCATTTGTTGATTCGGTCTCGTTGTTATTTAAAAACGAGAAGGATAACCGTCGTCCGTTTCTAGATGTTTCGTTAGGCGACATAGCTGTGTGTGGTCTACTCGACACGGGTTCGAGCTTGACAATTTTGGGTGCCGATTCACATAAGTATTTAATTGATATCGGTTATACTCTTCATAAAGCGCCTTCTTTGACGCTCAGCACAGCTAATTCAAGTACAGTACGGACGATTGGCTATATTTCTTTGCCCTTTAAATTCAATAATCGCTGTCAGGTGATCCGAGCTGTGGTAGCTCCGGATATAGGAACTTCTCTGATTTTAGGTATGGATTTTGTCCGAGAATTTGATTTGGTACCTGAAATTTTAAAATATGTTCGTTTAGAGTCTAGTGATGTCAGTTGGCACTCCGTCAGCGAAGTGAGGGCCTTGCATCCTTTCGCTTCCCTGACGGAGAATCAACAGTCGTTAGCCAACAAGATGATTAAAAGTTTTGAGAAAATTTCTACGGTAGTCAAAGGTCTAGGTCGAACAAATTTAATAACTCAGGTTATCGACACTGGTGATCATCCACCAGTGAAGCAGCGGTATTACCCTTTGTCTCCCGCTCGTCTACAACTATTAAACGAAGAAGTGGATCGTATGCTCGAGTTAGGCGTTGTGAAACCTAGCAAGGGGGCTTGGAATAATCCAACTATTTTTGTTCCCAAGTCGGATGGGACTTTGCGGTTCTGTCTTGATAGTAGGAAGCTCAATTCTATTACGAAGCCGGATGCGTATCCTCTCCCGAGAATAACTACCATCCTGGACAGTTTGCGAGACGCTAACTATTTATCTTCCATCGACTTATCGGCTGCCTTTTGGCAAATTCCCTTGGATCCTGAATCACAAGAGAAGTGTAGTTTTACGGTTCCTGGACGTGGTTTCTTTGCGATGCAAGTCTGTCCGTTCGGGGTTCGCAACTCGCCTTCGTGCATGCAACGTTTGGCTGACCAATTGTTTGACCCTTCGTTTGATAATAAGGTGTTTTGCTACTTAGACGACATTGTAATTGTCTCGTCGACCTTTGAGGAACATATTTCTCTCTTAAACAGAGTCCTAGATCGTCTCATTTATGCGAATCTCTCCATAAATTTTAAAAAATGCCAGTTTTTCCGGCAAGAATTAAAGTACCTGGGGTATGTTGTAGATTCCCATGGCCTACATACAGATCCCGAAAAGGTAAAGTGTATCCTAGACTTTCCCACTCCTAATTCACCTAAAATGGTTAAGAGTTTCCTTGGAATGGCCGGTTGGTACCGGCGTTTCATTCGTAATTTTTCCAGTATTGCTGCACCTCTTTCCCGGTTGACTAGTACCCGCAAAGGCGCTCCCGCGTTTGCATGGACACCGGAGGCGGAAGAAGCCTTTCAAAAATTGAAATCCGCCTTAATTTCAAGTCCGATCTTAGCTTGTCCTGACTATTCAAAGCCATTTGCTTTACATTGCGACGCATTGTTGTACGGTTTAGGTGGTGTACTTACCCAGACAGTGGATGGCGTAGAACATCCAATCGCTTTCACGAGTAGGACTCTCCTACCTGCTGAGACTCGTTACTCTGCTACTGAACGTGAAGCCCTAAGCGTGATCCATGCTGTCGAGCATTTTCGAGGCTACTTTGAGGGCGGTCCCAAGGTCAAAATCTACACTGATCATGCCAGTTTGCGTTGGTTTTTATCGCTTAAAAACCCAACGGGACGCTTGGCTAGGTGGGGAATCCGTTTATCGGCTTTTGATTTTGAGATCATCCACAAGAAGGGTGTCGAAAATGTCGTCCCAGACGCGTTATCTCGCCTACTTCCTGTAGCGGCTGTCTCGGTTGTCGCCGATCCCTGGTACAACGATTTGGTTAATGCGGTATCCGGCAATCCTGCCGCGTATCCCAATTACCAGATCAAAGGCAGTGAGTTGTATCGTTACTCGAGGAGCAAGTACCAACTTACCAGTTGTTACGACTGGAAGTTAGTTGTGCCGTTACCTCTCCGAGAAAAGCTAATACAAGAAAACCATGCTTCTGATTTAGCAATTCATTTTGGGGTCTTTAAAACCCATCGTCGTCTTTGTTTGCGCTACTTTTGGCCAAATTTACATGGAGACGTGGTTAAATTCGTCTCCAAGTGCGATACGTGTCAGCAATACAAACATCCGAACGTGTCTCCGTTGGGTCATTTGGGTAATCCAAAGTCGTGTGCCTTTCCTTTTCAGATGATCTCCGTCGATCTTTTGGGTCCCTACCCGATGACGAGAGATCGAAATATACATATTCTAGTAGTCACGTGTTGTTTTAGCAAATATTGCTTATTATTCCCTTTAAAACGTGCTACTAGTAAAATCGTTAGCCACATTATGGAGCATAAGGTCTTTCTGCAATTTGGCGTTCCGCAGTATGTCATTTCGGACAATGGGAAACAATTTATTGGTAAGGAGTTCACTGGTCTAATGACCAAGTACCGAATTCCCAAGGTATACTTGAACCCGAAATATTGCCCTCAGGTCAATCCAACTGAGAGGCAGAATCGTGGGGTTGTCACGGCGTTGGCGTTGTCAGTTAAGGATGACCATCGCTCTTGGGACCTCCACCTTTCTGCCATTCAGATGGCGATCAATTCGGCTGTTTCGGAAGCCACGGGTTTCAGCCCTTTTTTCCTTGTCCATGGTCGAGAACCAATTTTAGATGGTTCTTTTTATACGCAATCCCCGGAATCCCAAGCCGAAGTCATATTCGGTAGCAGAATTTCCTACGCTCAGGATTTAAGTGAACTTCCTGGCGTTTTCCATACCGTGCGGAAGAAATTACTGCAATCGCATGCTCACAATAAGGTATATTATGACCGCAAACACCTCCCGGCTGAATTTTCCGTTGGGGATACGGTTTATAAAACGACTTATTTTCTGAGCAATGCGGGAAATTACTTCATTTCAAAGTTTGCCCCGCGGTATGAAAAATGTCAGATAGTGAAGAAACATTCTCCTTTGGTGTATGAACTGCTTAATGCAGAAGGCAAGAATATAGGCACATGGCATATAAAGGATTTTAAACCAAATCCCAAGGACTCCGTTTGATGTTGTTTTTTTTTGGTTGTTTCCTTGTTAACATACGTATAAAAATGTTTCATCTTAGTCGAATGTCTTCGATTTCATTCTCTTAATAATTGTCATGTATAAAGGTGTGGTACCGGGTGGTTACCATTACTGATATCATTTTGTCTGTGTCCGTCGTGCTAGCAAACCTGTCTAGCACTACAGGGGTTTGAATGTCGTATGAAAGGGAAGTATGCTAGAGCTCGGTATGAAAGGTAATACTTGACATTCAACATTTTCCTACTAGGCATTGGCTACTGTCGAGTCACAACAATTTTGCTAATGTTTGTTTTTTTTTTGGTGTCCACCATAAGTTTACTTAGTTTTGCTTTATGTTTTGGAGGTCGTCAGGTTTTCCTTCGACAAGTTGTGCGGTCCTGTTATAAGGCCACTAGGACTTTTGTCCGTTTTTTTAAATATTTATCAGGCTGACCTGGTAGCCCTTTGGGGTTGGTAAGTTATTTGGAGTTGTTTGGTGTTTGTTGTAACTCTCTACGTTTATGTAGAGTGATTTATATTAGCAGTTGACCTCTGCAGTACCCTGCCGAATGGATATTTTTCTTTAGTTAACGAGGAGAAGTAGGAGTATTTTGTTCTTTATTTTCTTTTATTTTTTTCTATGGTTTACCATTTGATGAGTATTAGAGAGTTCACGTGTTTTTTTTTGTTATCTGTTTAGATTTTTGTTAGTTCTCTATTAATCACGTGCGAATCGGGACGACTCGAGGAAATCGTTAGTGTCCTGCCGATTTCTTTTTGGGGGAGAGGCTGTAACAAAAATCCAAATTTGCGTGGCATGTTGTGTTTCAAAAACATGTTGCACGCATTGCAACATGTTTCGCTTGTATTTCTAGTGTTTTTTTTTGTATTGGTCTTACTCAGTTTTTGAGTTGTTTTCGGAATCAGGGTTCAAAATCGCAAAACATCTTTAATACAATAAATAATTGCAAAAAGCTTTGACAGTTGGATCTGTCACAATAGAGAATGGCCGTATTGTACGGCCCAATAAAAAATGAACCTTCTGGTGTTCTTGCCATGACAAAAAAAAACAAGGGATTTACTTAAACAATCGAGTTCAAAAACAATTTTAATAAATATAATAAATATTACCTAAAATATTACTATTTTAGTGAACATGAGTAGCTATGAGTTTTTTTTTTAAATCTCCTAAAGTTGGTATAACGACAGGCAACTTCCAGCTGTCAAATTGGTTCCATGATGGAGGCAGACTTTTTGCTCACTCGCGTTGGGAGATGGAGAACCTGGTGAAAACCAGTGATCCGGGAAGTCTAGTGCACTAGGAGTGCGGCGTTTCTTTTTTTTTTGCGATGTGAACAAGGTCTCATTTTTCGCGGGTTTTTGGCTGTGCCGCCTTTTTTACTTTCCCATGTAATTTCTACAATAAATCGGCCCACCGTGCCTTGATATTTTTCTCGCCTGGATGTCCATTTGAACTGAAATACAACATTTCTGAAGTCTACCACATGTATGGAGTCGAGATAGAAGGAGGAACTACCTGCAAATAAAAGGATCTTGTTTTCTAACTTTAAATTTGTAGTTTTATTTTAAAATTGCGAAGGTTTATTCTCTGTCTTGCCAAATTTAGTGACAAAGTAAATTCTTTCCCCGACCCTGGGGTTGTTTTTTTTTATTTTCGGTCATAACCTAACCTATGGTATTTTTTCTTTTTCGCGTTTTAAATAAACGCGATGGCGCTCTTGTTTCTTTCGGTATAACGCGATTGGATTACTAATCTTACGTTATAATGCCGAAGCAATGTTGGATCGATTAATTAATTTTGACATCTTGTTTTCGGGCGAAGCCCATTTCCACACAGGTACCTTAAAAAACAAAATTGCAGATATTGGAGCAGTGAAAATCCTAAAGCTAAACATGAAATGCCCCTTTATTCGCCTAAGGTAACGGCATGGGCAGCAATTTATAAATAACATGTATAAATAACTAACTAATAAATAACTAACTAATAAATAATAAAATTTATAAAAATGTATAAATAACAAAAGGGATCACTGGCCGTCATGTTTTTGAAGATTCTTGCGGCCTTACGGTCACCGTTAACTATACTGCCTATGTGAAAATGTTACGGGAGTTTCTAACACCACAGCTGCTGAAATTTGCTGGCTACAACCAGAACTTGTGGTTTCGATAAGATGGAACAACTTGTCACAAGTCTAACGAGTCCCTGCCGAGAGATCTTTCCGGAAAAGCTGATTTCTAGGAGAGGCGACATTCCGTAGATACCCTGCTGTCCGAATTTCTCCCCAGCAGATTTCTTTTTGTGGGGTTGTTTGACGAGTCGTGTCTACACTAATAAAGCAAAGACTGTTTTTCAATTAAAGTCAAAAATTAGAGAAAAGATGGCTGCTATCTCCCAGCCACTTTGCTGACGAGTCTTCGAAATTTTCCATGCTCGCTTAGAAGAATGCCAAAATCGAGGTGGTGGTCATTTAGAGGACATTATTTAAAAAAAGTATATTCCTGAAAATTGACTATCTTGTAAATAAAAAATAAGTATTTTTTTTTTTTAAACGTATACTCATAGCCCACCCCTTACTAGTATGTATACGTGTAATCAAGACTTGAAAATTACACAAGGAAGCAAAACAAAATGTGAATAGGATTATTAGGATTATGCCAGCTCTGAGGATTCCCAATTACCGACTCTTGTTGTATAGATTGAACGCTTGTTTAGAATATAATATTTACCTTGCCACTGTGTTTATTTGAAACATGCTCTGCCTGCAATCCACGCAACTTCAGCAATCTCGCTTCGTAATGCTTTAATTCACTCTGAAACAAAAAAAAGAAACCCGCAACTGATTTGTCGCACTTTGCGATGTTTTGGAAAGTTCTCCGTGACTAGATATGAACTCACCCTCAAAGATTCCAGCTCTTCGGGTTTAAAATCCGCTTCCACTGCTATTTTCCACAATCCCTGGACCTTGGGTTCCACAAATTCTTTGTTGTTGGGACCTAAAAGTGGATCAATTTTTTACATGGTTTAAATTTCTATTCAGTTCCGTTTATGTAGCATCGTATACGTATTCAGTAACGGTTTAGTGTGGGAATGAGATGATTGAAATTGGGGTTTATTATCAGTATTGTCAACACCACGGGCAAATCTGTCTTCCCAGGGAGTTATAACAACATCGTTCTATTCTGTCTCCCATGGAGTGAACATAAAGACTTGATAAGACAACAGTCCACAGTCAAACTACGCCAACAGCCTGTAAGAGTCCCAACGCCTTACCGCGAGGCACTGGGAAGTGCAAACCAGTGGGCTATCCTCACGCCCTTACTACCAGATTTGAACGGACTTCTCCATCCTCCACTCTCAAAGTTGCTTGCACGGCCTCTACTGATGTTATCGGTAATTCAGTTCAAATTTATCTCGCCAGGAATTGGGCAAATCCAACAGATCCCACGGATCTAACGATCACCTTCCAACGGATCATTTCAAAGGTGACTGACATCAGGTCAACAACAACCCCCGCTGCTCAGGAAATGTATATTTCCAGACTTCCCTGGTTATTTGCCGGAGGCACAGTCGATTTGCTAATGCCACATGATGCACAAACCGCCCGAGGTATTCCTCCAGATTAGAACCTCAGATCCCACCTGTCCACGGCTGGGCTTGCAGCCGCAGGCAGAGTTAGGTTATCAGTAGTCTGACAGCCGCACTTGGCTCTCCATGTTGTGGCTCTGAATACTTTCCCGCCTATACAGGAAGAGTTTTTAATTGTGACATCCTTGATGTAGATGAATTAGTACGAGCAATTAAACAACTTATAATAAAATAAAAAAACGAAAATTTGAGCATGTTGCTCCAAATATCGCGAATATTGTTTATTCGCGATATTTTACCTATTGCTAGATGGCGTAGCGCGCTCAACCCTTCTCAAACTTTTATTTATCAGTCACGTTTTTCAAATTTACCAAAAAAGATGTTTTTTTTTAAATCATTTTCTTTTATCAAAGTTGCTTATATGCTCGTACCGATTCACCCATTTCAAGGATGTCACTAAGTAAAAACTCACCTGTAAATCCCCCAGCCAGCTCAGGCTACATGTTTGAAGGATACACTAAAGTATTTCAGCCATATCTAACGATTAATTTTCGGTGATGCTTTCTTCTTGTGAATGATGGTGGGCTCCGCTGTCTCCTCCGTTCCGGAACACCGATGTGTAGGTGTCCGTTCAGCCTACAATGCACAGTGAGCACACCCACTACTATTTGCAGGTTCGTCCTGATGTCCTAAATCCTGAAGAAGACCAAACGAGGCTGGGTCTTAAAATAACTTTTTGTCTGCCTGCATTTTGCTGTTCTCCATCTGTTCTTTAACCGTTCCCTCGCGTAGAGCTGCGACTCCGGCAGCAGCAGTAAAGATTTAGGTCTGATTGTAGGTCCCTAGGGCGCTCATCTTTCTTCTTCCTCATTTCCCTAAATTCCACTGTATCCTTATCCCCATAGCAGGCTAACTATTAATTTGTGAGATGTGTTCTAACACTATATCACATTTCTTTGTCAGTTCTACCAGTGTGCTAACTACCAATGTGCTCAGAACAATATCGAGGTTTACGCTATCTAACCTGTTTACAATTGTGACAATACCTGCTGTCATCGGAAAGATCCCGTCATTTCCAAAAGATCAAAGGCGTTGTCACACAAATCAAAAAGTTGCAGTGAATATAATAACCCATTGTAATATAATTTATTTTATCACCTCTTGCTGAAAGTCTGTGAAGTCTATCGTATCCACTCTTCAAATCTCTGTGTTTCTCCCTAAGCAAATTAGCGTGGGCAATATAATCCTTATCGATATTATTGTCTTCAATTTCGTTTTCCAGCATATTAAACGTATCCCTTTCTTCATTGTCTACTGTATCTGCAAGGTATAAATTTTATTACTGAAAATAAATACATCATTAAAGTTCCTAAGTTTAAAAGTTAATGTTAACAAAGTTCCTAAGAAATAAGTAAATAATAATATTAATAATAATAAAGTTTTATTTGTAATAAAACAGTGTAAGTAAAACAGTGTATTTGTAAGTGAAATAGAAATTAAAGAAAAATAAATAAAGCAAAATCAAGAACCCAGCGATCGCTGAACAAGAAAAACAACCTCTATAGTTAATATGAAAACAAAGTTGTACATGGCAATTTTGTCTTGTCTCAAGACTTCTATATAATAATGTATAATAATATACTTCTGTCTAATATATACTTCTTCTTCTTATGTATAATCTTACTACGAATATAAATTTGGAATTGAAGAAACGGATTTCCGAACACCAAAATGTGAACAAGGATATATCTTTATTTTAGTGCGATATGGCTTATATTCTTATCACATCTAATGTATGAATAGATACCCTATACAATTACTAACAAATCTAAATACGTTAAATATTACCTTAATATCTGATCACGGCAATGGAAACTTGTAATGCAATCTTACTTTCTTAACATATCTTGATGAAAAATAACCAAAACTGATAATACTTTGCAACATGGCTGTCAATACATACAGGTGAGTTATTTGACAGTGGCATCTTTGTAGTAGGTGAATCAGTTTACAAATTCATAAAATTTCTTGTTTTTAAAAAGTATAAAAAGAGTTGTGCCATCTAATGGTAGTTAACCCTTCAGGCCCCGCGACTGCGATATCGCAGTCAAACTGAGGGTTAACCGCGAGTCGCGAGGCCTGAAGGGTTAAAATATCGCGAATATTGTTTATTCGCGATATTTCACTTACTGCTAGATGGCACAGAGCAGTCAACACTTCTCAAACTTTTTTTAACCCGACTGATGTGAGCCGTCCATCATTGTTTGCAAGCCTAACTACGGAGGAATGTAAGCCGTCCAATAATGGATGCAACGCTCACCGTTTGCGAAAAAATTCATTTAAACTCCAAATACGGTTATTTTCGCTTCCGAGAGCGTTACATAACGGCGCAATGCCCATCTCTATTCGAACGTTTCGTTCGATGAACGTTCGGTCATGCAGTTTATTTACTATGGATCAGTAATTGCCGGGTTTGCCGTCGGGCGGACACCATTCGTGCGTCCCGTACTTGTGCCGCTGTATAGTGAACATAAATGTGTTTTAGTGCGTGTTATACTTCGATATACTTCAAAAACGTGAGTAATTTGCATTTAAAAAGAGTTTATGAATGAGCATTTGTCATATGAGATTGTCCATTTGCTGTTTTTCGTGTATTTTTAAGCAAATTGCTTCGGCGAAAACATATGTGTCAGAATACGTGGCCGCAATTTGTTCCGTAATTTTTGTGAAATCTCCCGAAATATCGCGAAATATAATGTAATATTGTTTCAATTCGCTGATAAAATAGTTATTCTTTCATTTACATCGTAAGTAATTACATAATAAGCCGTATTTTTTTCATTACGAGTAGTTTCATAAAATGCGGTCGCACTTTGGGGTTTGTTTTGACAATTAGTATGAAAGTATTACAATATTTTGAGTGCGATTTTCTATTGTTTTTCTATGAAATGTGACTCTTTGGAGTATAATAATTAGTTACTGGACATATAATAAGCATATAATGAGACATATTATTTGAAAATCCTTAACCATTTTTGTATTATCAAAGTTTCCGTCAAAGTTACCAAGTTTCCATCGCTAACTCACAAAAGTTTAGATTTTTCTGTAATATCAGACAAAGCTGAAAGTTCTGGTGTGATTTTCTAAGAAGTGTGATGTAGTGGTAAAGTTATTTTGAAAGAAATTCTTATAAAAAAGACCCTAAGTAGTCACAAATACATCAAATTTACGAGAATACATCAAATTTTTCTTGGCTGAATTACTAAATATTTTTGTATTCAAATAAGTAAAACAAAATAATAGGTTTGGTAAAGCATTTAATAAAGAATATAACTGCATTTACAATTTTTTCATAGAGTTCCGTATTTTATGATAAAAATATCGAAATGATTGAATAGGCGAGTTTTTTCAGTTCGCCAACTTTGTAATATTTATTCATTATTATCTTAAGTAGTTTCGGAATGAGGATTAGTCATTTGAGATAGTCCATTTGCTGTTTTTCACGAATTTTTAAAGAAAACACTTCGGCGACAACAAACGGCTCGCGAAAAAATGGTTGTTATTATTTTGTAATATTTATGAAATATCCCGATATATTGCGAAATATGACGTAATGTCGCTTTAATTTACTAACAAAATAAGTATTGCTTCATTTACATCCTAAGTTATCATATAATTAGGCGTATTTTGAACATTATATCTTGTTTTGTAATATGAATCGCGCAAAGAAACTTGTTTTGATAATTACTATGAGAGAATAAAGTGCGATTTTCCATAGTTTTTCGATGAAATGTGACTCTTTGGAGTATAGTAATTAGTTATTAGACATATAATAAGTCTATGATAAGACAATATAATTGAAAAAATCTAACAAATTTTATATTATGAGCATTCAAAGTTTATTATTAAGTTCGGACGCGGAAACTCTCAAAACTTTAGATTTTTCTATAATATCAGACAAAGCTCAAAGTTCTGGTGTGATTTCTAAGAAGTGTGATGTAGTAATAAAGTTATTTTGAAAGAATTTCATATAAAAAAATACCATAAGTAGTCACAAATTAAAAATTTCATTTTTTTTTTTTACGAGAATACATAAAATTTTTCTTGGCTGAATAAATAAATATTTTTGTATGCAAATAAGTAAAAAAAAAATATCGTTTTGGTAAAGCATTTAATAAAGAACATAACTGTATTTACAATTTTTGCATATTTTACGTATTTTGTGACAAAAAAATCGAAATGGTTTTATAGGCGAGTTTTTTCAGTTTGCCAATTTTGTAATATTTATTCATTATTATCTTAATTGTTTTACGAGATAAGGTTATAATGTTTTATATGTCAAATTTCAATGCGATCATTTTTCTCTTTATCTTTTTTTAATCCGTTTAGTGGTTTATAAGTTATGATCGTTTTTCTCAAGGCCGTTGACTCGCGTCGATTTTTTGCCCGAATATGTCGCGCGCAAAAGTGATAGGTGAGTTTTTACTTCGCGAGAGGAGGGGTTAATTGTTTTACGAGATAAGGTTATAATGTTTTATATTTAAAATTTCAATGCGATCATTTTAAAGTTATTCTTTTTACGATCCGTATAGTAGTTTAAAAGTTATGTTTGTTTTTCTCAAGGCCATCGACTTCACGCGCGAAACTGTTCCGCGCAGAAGTGACTGCTAAATTTTTACTTCGCGAGGGTAAACTTTTACTTCGCAAAGGGTTGGGTTAAGGATATTTTATTTTTTTAAAAAAAAACAAAAAAATATATATAACTTTATGTTTGTTTTTTCCAAAAAAAAAAACAAAATTTGCTTACTAGCTCGTATTGATTCACACTACAAGGATGTCGCTAATAACCCCCCCGCCCTGTATCCTGTATATCAAGGTTGCAAGGTTAAAAAAAACATTCCAGAATTATTTCCCTAGTAATAATATAAAAATCATAGTAATGGAATTGGGATTCCATCTTGTCGAATATCGTAGGACATAATTTAAAAATGTTGTTTTTGAGATATTCATCGGAAAATGTGCAATATAGTGTTTGTTTTCCATTAATTCAATTCATTGGCTGTATACTATAGGACTGATCAAATTTTGTAATTATACTAATTATTGTAAATCGGACTTGTTGAATTTCACATCAGCTTAGGACATGGGGAAAAGTTACTATAGAAAAAATTTTTTTTTGATTTTACCCAATTATCATGTCATTTCCAAAATTAAAACAAAATAAGAAAAAAGTATTGAGGACTTGGGGCCATATCAAATCGACATATATAATAGCTATATATGTCGATTTGATAATAGCTACCGTTATATATTAGTATGCTTGAACACACCTTCTACAAACAAATTTTCGAGGGATTCGAAAATTTTGCATGGAATGACTGGCTTCCGAAAGGTTAATTATTTAAAAAGAAGCTAATGGATAGAGATGGCTTACCATTGATAACATCAAACGAGAGTGATTAATAAGATAAATGTACGCGCTTATATATCAGTAGAACTGATCTTAGGTAGGGGAATTTTTCGTGTGAACTAATATTTGCAATTGTGAAAGATGCTATATCCATACATTAATTATTTGCAATTTAAGAAAGAGGTATTTTAAAATGAAATTATCTTTTCTTTGAAAGCTATTAGTCATCAGGCAATTAAATAATTTTTGTTGGTGATATTACGTCAATTGAATCTTGGAATTAGAAATGTCTGCTGAGTTTAATGTTGCATTGTTCATCATCATGAGCCACTACAACATCATCGATAAGGTAGACAGAAAAAGGAAACATAGACAAATAAATAGAAACTTAAAGAAAGAATGAGGGAATACATCAATCAGCTAGCTAAAGAGCATTGGACATTTATTTAATAATAATTTATAATTATCGTCATCGCTTGAGCTTTTTTAATGATGGAGCTCCTTCATAGGATGAAGGGAGCTTCAGCCTATTGTCAACAGGCCTGAAACCTTGTAATGTATCAAAATAAAAGAAATATACAAACTTTCATCAATGATTTGCCTGGCCTTGTCCATGTTTCCCAGTATGGAATAGTATTGATCGATCTTATCCTGGTGATGTGTGAACTCTTCTTTCAACGCTTGCAACTCTTCCGCTGTGAAACCTGACATTTCCGCCTTAATCCATAGCTTATTGAGCTTTTTATCTTTGAAGAGGCTCTTGTTTATGTAGTCCTCTACTGCGCCATTGAATGCCTGCAAATTGAACATGGTAGTACACTAGATGAAATGATCGGGAATCTACTACCATTGATTAAATAAGGTATTAGATTATCCAATAACATAGCACGTTTTGGCAACCCTGTTGCACCAGCGACATGCACTGATAGAATTGTCGGGTGAAACTAATAGCAATATTTTTGGCCATCTATAATATTATTATTATTATTTATTCTGGACAGGCAGCTTTGCTGATACGTCCAGGGGGGCAATTCTTGAAATATTTAGCATGCCAAATTTGTCTGTGTTCGCCCGTTTTTGGATGGGGCCTATTCTTGAATTTCGCATGCTAAATTTGTCGCCAACTTTCCGCATCAAATTTTTTTTTTATAAAAATCGGCTAAGATTCAAATTATTGCACCCGTAAAATTGTGTAATACTTGCATTAGTTACCTTATTATTAAAGGCAGTAAGTAATTCGGAAAAAATAAATATAATCGTTATTTAAAAATATGTATGTTCGGAATGTAACCACGCTTTGAATACAAAAATATTCCATTAAATTATGTTAAATATTAAATAAGCCTGATAAAGTCAGATGTGAGGGAATATTCACTTATTTTCGATGAAAATGTAGAAAATATGATTTAAAGCTAATTTCCAAAATAATTTGTTTCTGTTTCTATGTTGGCATTAGTCTAAACTTTTGGCATGCCAAATATTTCGCCCACTTTTTATCGCTTGGTTTGTCAGGACCCTATTCTTGAACACAAGCGATATTTATAAGTCGCATGCCATATTTTTAGATTACGAGTGTGGCAACGCCGTCGCTTCTGTCATTTGTACCAACATAGAAAAAGTTATAGAAAAAGGAATTTACCTTTAGACGAATTTCTACGTCTCTTTTTTGAGACTATAAATATAATAATGTTTTATCCTGACAGCCTATTATTTATTTGTAATAAAATACTTCAAATAACAAATACTTTTTTTAAAATATGGTAACATTTAGCGAATAACTTGCCATAATATAATTTTAAAAATGAATAAAACAGCGAAATATTTTAACAATACCTATTAAATAGAACTATAACATTATATAAATAAATACAAACGGAGCTGCCATGGAATTCACCGACCGGAGTCGGGCCCATCATAATACTATTTTTTACACTTCTGGGGGGTGAGCAGTGGATTCCGGACTTACAAACCGGCTGTGGTAGGTTTAGGACAGCTGTCTTGCCACATGTGAGCGTTCACCTTGCCACCCATTCACTCCCCCTTCGAAGCCATAGAATTTGAGATGCGCAAATCGCAGTTTTAGATAATTTTTCTAAGAAAGAGTTGATTATTTTTCTGGAAAGGCCAAGATCTTTAAAGAGGTGAAATAGAGATTTAGCCGGCAGGCCACGAGCGCCAACTTCCACCGCGTGAAGGTGAACAGTGAAGCCGTTCCGGGTTACGGCATTTGCAAGATCATGGTATTTATTTAATTTGTACTCGTGGTCTTTTGGGATATTTGATTCCCATGGAACAGTTAATTCTACAATAAGAGCCACCTTCCGAGATAGAGAGTAAAGAGTTATATCTGGACGGAGGGCTGTGCATCCGAGACTTTCAGGGAATTTATACTGCTTAGAGACCGAATCAACCTCCAGAATCCAATCTGTAGCTTTCTCGATTATTGAGAAAGGTTTTGTAGTTAAATGTTTCTTGCCTTTAGAGCCATCCCGCACAAACTGTATTGGGGGTTTGGAGGATACTGTCAAACCCTTGTTGGCACGAGCCACTGAGAGACTAATTACCTCGCGAATAACAGCGAGAACTTTGTCATGGCGGTAAGTGTACCGTCCTTGATCTAAGGCCACCTTGCAGCCAGCTAGAATGTGTCTAGCTGTGCAAGGGGTATTGCTACAGAGGGGACAAGAACTATCCTCGGCAAAGCTCCAACGAGCGAGGTTACTGGGGTCTGGAAGTGTATGCTGAAAGGCATTCAAATAAAATTTCAGCATCTCTGGCGTCCAGTCATAGAGCATTACCTTCCAGTGCATTGGAGGCGGAATGCAAAAGTCCCCAATTGTTGTCCAATCATTCTGGCATTGAAGGCCAATAGCATGAGCCATACTCTTGCTGTCGTAATCTCCCCGCAAAAGAGACTTCTTCAAGTCCACGTCGCTCGTGGTTGTACTGCCATACCCCAGACCAGTGCCATTCTGGCTGATTCTAGTAAGGAACTTTTTGTGGAAGTCTACGCGGGCTTGTAGATCATTTGAATCACTGCCACTTATTACGTGCTTCGATATTGCCGGATCTTTGGAATTGCACAGAATCGAATTTTTGGTTATTCTGGAGTTGGCGTAGAGCAGAGAGGGCAGTTTAAGCGCTAGCCCAAAATTTTGTTTGGACCTGAAGAGAGTCGAGGGGTCAGCTGGTTTGGCTAAGGACAGCCAGGATTTTAAACTAGCTGTCACCAGCGCATCTAGACGGGACAGTTGGGTTTTGGTAAAATCGTAAATAAGAAAGGGCCATGACAAATGTGACGTTAGATAATTGTCATAGATCCAGGCCTTACGAGGGCCAGAAATTAGCAAGGCATCTATTTTCGCCAGGCAACTTTTGAAATGCTCTATAACATGATCGCCCGAGACGTCTTTTCCCTGATGGTGATTTTTCTGCCGAGGAATTTGAAATGATTGTTTGGGTCTATAAGGGAGATATTAGAGCCCTTATAGACCAATTTGGGGTCTATAAGGGCTCTAATATCTACAATGTATACAATTTACTATATCCGTAAATGGAAAATACGCAACCAATGAGACGTTGGATATAAATGTCGAGAAATATAATATAGTACCTAGTAAAAATAAATTAATTTACCTATTTTTTTTATAAATAACAATTTTAAAAAATCTGGATTAATTCATATGCGTATCTATAAAATTCTACAGACGAAACGATAGTAAAAGTAGGCGATAATTTTAATTTAGACTGCTTTTGACCACTCTATAATTATAGTGCGAAAAGTAGGCGATAAATTTGGCATGCCAAATTCAAGAATAGCTATTTCGTTCGTTCGACTTGCGTTCGAGATGTCCTCCGTTTTGCTTATCGGAGAAGGAGAAGAAGGACAGTTCGTGTAGTCTCCGTTTATACCTATCTGTCAAATCGTTCGGGTGTCAGTGGAAGCGGCGAGCGTCCTTTTTGTTTTCAACGTTTTTTGGGTGAAAGTGCATCGAATATGGCAAATTTGGAACAAATTGTTCTGATGGATATTTTAGAGGAATCGGAAGATCAAGCTGCAACACCGGCAAGAGTGATGCATGCGAGAAACGACGCGTTCAGTCTTAGCGATGCCTTGTTTTGCCGTAATTTTAGATTGTCGAAACAATTGGCGTTGCAGTTGATCGGTATTTTGGAGCCACATATGGCTGCACCAACGAGAAGTTCTGCGTTAGACATTTCAACAAAGGTAGGTACCATTTTCCCATTTCTAATCGAAGGTTTCATTTAATGTTCATGACATTGCCAAGCGACAGTGGGACGGTGTCGACCACAACTGGCGAACCCGTCACCCCAGGCTGGTATAACGACATGTGATTGTTCTTTCAGCCGTGGGATGAGCGTAGAAGACTTAGAGACAATAAAAATCTACTGTTAGGTTAATTAACCATTAGGATACCTCCGACCGCCCGACTGGTTAAAGGTTCGAATCTTTCCCTAGTGTAGCGGTGATCGGTGTATACCGAATCTATCGCAAATTACGGCATCCTTTGACTGGCTTTCACCCGGAATCGGGTAGCCAAATGGTCGTTTCAAGAGCAGCTGCCACTAGGTAAACAACCGCCTCCGCTCTATAGGAAAAAATACTATTTCCAGACTCCCCCGGCTGTCACTCGGAATGCACAATCGATTGACTGATGCCGCAGTGCGCAAACCGTCCAGGAGCGCCCGAAAATTGACTCCTAAGGGAAACTGGCCCGCAGGCCAGAATCCTACCCGTTCTCGCACTCTAGTGCGGAGGCCGCTCTATGGGTGTTGACTCGTGAGTTTGGCTGACCCTAAACGCATGGGTCTTAGTGGCTTAACTGCAACAGGGCCCATTAGCTCCTATTGGTAAAAGACAACATAATATTTGGTCGTGTCTTTACCGGTACGCTCTATTTGTTCGGTGTATTCTCTTATGGCGGTTCAGTTAATTTTATTTCGGGCGCTGTAGTTCTGCTCTAAATGGACTCTTGCCTTTTATTTTACGGATATGCTATGGCAAAAGTGCCGGTAGCAGTGTCTGAAATCCATTCCCATTATAGCTTTATAAAACATACGCTTTAGATATTAATGTTTTTACTCTCTAGCTCGGAAGATGGCCCTTATCGTAGAATTAACTGTTCCGTGGCAATCAAATATCCCAAAAGACCACGAGTACAAATTAAATAAATACCATGATCTCGCAAATGCCGTCACCCGGAACGGCTTCACTGTTCACCTTCTCGCGGTCGAAGTTGGTGCTGGTGGCCTGTCAGCTAAATCTCTGTTTCACCTTTTTAAAGATCTTGGTCTCTCCAGGAAAATAATCAACTCCTTCCTAAAGAAATTATTTATTTCCGCATCTCAAATTCTATGGCTTCGAAGAGGGGGAGTGAATGAGTGGTAAGGTGAACGCTCACATGTGGCAAGACAGCTGTCCTAAACCTACCACAGCAGTCGTTAGCCCGGAATCCACCGTTCACCCCCCAGAAGTGTAATAATAGTATATGATGGGCCCGACTTCGGTCAGTGAATTCCATGGCAGCATTAGTCACAACATGTGGCTTTCTGTTCTAGACCGACGATATAAACTATATAATAATATAATGTATATACTAACCTACCAATTTAATTATATATAAATTTATATTTTAGGTTTATCAATGAGTATGGCTTCTCTGGAGTAATTGGCTGCGTGGATTGTACCCACATAGCAATCGTTCCACCTTCGTCGGCACCACACTCCAATTACGATGAGCGATCTTATTTGAATTGGAAAAACTACCATTCCATAAATGTTCAGTTGGTAGGTATTGTATTGTTATAATAATAATTATTATTATTATGTATTTATAGAAATGCAACAGGTGTGGTTGAACTCAAACACAGATTTTATTTTTAGGGAATAGAAAATTGAACCCTAAACTCCAGAAAAGATGAAACCTAAATTTTGTTATTCCACTTTAAAGAATAGCCTTAAACTTCAGTTTCTGTGTTCAACTGTTTTTACATCTTTAAGTACCTGATGTTATTATTATTACTCAATGGACGAGCAGCTTAAGCTGATGTGCCCATTATGTATATTATATTATATGTATACTTGTATACATGTATAAGCATCCCTTGTGTATTGAAATATACATGTGAATAATATCATCAATCACATTAACATTAACTGATTTAATCATTTCCTGTGGTAGGTAGCTCCAATCGTCCACAACTCAATTTGAGATTAAATGTAAAACAGGCTCGCGGCCTCTATATGATGTTAGCGCTAATTCAGTTCAAATTTATAGTTCACCAAGGAGCTCTTGACCCATTTAGATCACATGGGATCGGGTGGCCGACGGATAGTTTCTAAGGATAGATGATGCCTGGTCGTCAACTACCAGCTGCTTAGGACATACGTCTCCAAACTCCAGTTATTCATCGGAGTATGCAGTCGATTGGCTAACGCCGCACGGTGCGCAAACTGCCCAGTTCCGCCTGAAGTGTTCGAATTTTGAGGCATTTTGTGAACATAGCCCCTAGGATATTGAATGGAATAGAATAACTTTATTGTCCTATACAAACATTACTTAATGAATATTACACTGGTTTTATAAAGACAATTTATGCACAAATGGTGGCAATTTTAATATGCTAGATGAAGATTTAAAAATGCATGTGCCTAAGTCTTCTTTTAAAGCCAAAATTGATTCCTGGTTGAAACATGACGCCCAGCAAAATATCCACAAACTAATATACCCAGACAGTTTCCAACATCAAATTTTATCCTTGACAATCTTATTATTTTTGTTGCCTTTTTTTAACAACTATTACTTATTCATTAATTTTGGTTACTATTGTTAAATATTATTCGACATTTTTTTCATTTTATTTAATATAATTATTGATTTTCAGTATCCTATTTTAAATATTTCCTATTGTGATCATTGGTTAGTTATTATTAATTATAAATACGTTGTTAAATTAAATAAATATCATAAATAAATTTCATGGTCCAGTGTTCTCAACAAAGAAGGTGGTTAGATATGGTAGACCTTTTGTGAAGAAGGAAATAGATTTGTTAAAACGGATTCCCCTGGGATAAAGATGGGATTTTTTAATAATATTCAAGTTCCATTTGTCCGGTTTTTACCAATACCAATATATGCATGTCGGCACACCCTTGATTTAAGTCAACGACGGTGTGTTACAAGCTTCGTGATAATTTTGTTACTATTTATTCGATTTGCATATATATGTAAAGGTTACTGTTATGGTGTAGAACCTGGCTGGTTATTTTATTTATTCGTTATACCTACGAGTTTATGTTAAAAAAATAGCTTACATCCATTCCAGTTTGGTTATCATACGCTTGATTTCTAACCCAAATTGCAAATACAGTGGAACCTCTCATAACGAGCATAATTCGTTCCAGACTCTTAATCGTTAAGTGAAACACTCATTAAGCGAATTACTCGTTAACCCCTCAAGCCCCGATTGGCCGATATCGGCCACAAAACGATTCAGCGTGACGGCCCCGTTTTAATTTTATTTTAATTTAATTTGTTTGATTTTATTATGTTAATATGTTTCATTTTAATTATGGGTACAGTGGTTTGGCAGTAATTAATGTTTTGGTGAGACAGTGTCGTAATTCAATTTTTTTACTAATTTTTACTAAATTTTTTTGGGACAGCAACTTGTCAATCGGCTGAGGAGCCGAGGCCTGAAGGGTTAAGCGAAACTATTTTTCCCATACTTGTTATGAGAGGTGCGAATTACTCGTATAAGAAATTACTGTTAATCGTTATGAGAGGTGCTCGTTATGAGAAGTTCCACTGTAATTTTTTCTCGTGAATTTCGGTATTGCTTTTATTAATAACTATCCAATGTATAATTTTTCAGATATGCGATACCAACTTGAAAATTATACATATTAACGCCTTATTTTCTGGAAGCACGCATGATTCCTATATTTAAAATAATTCCGCAGTAGTGGAAATCTTGAGTGAAATTTTTAAAAGAGGACGAACAGGATACTATGTTATAGTAAAGTAAAGTAAAGTAAAAGGTATTTATTTCCAATACAACCATACAATTGTGTAGGAATGACAGTAATTAATCTTAAATTAGTTACTCAATTTAGACAAGAGATGATATACAATATATAGTTTTAAACTTACCAATTTACGAAAACATAGACTATATGATAACAGTTTACAACAAAACAATTAACGGTAAATAATATGTATTAGATTAAATGGGTAGATACGATGCTATGTATTTTCAAAATATTTTAAGAAGTCGTTATGGGCATACATGTTGATTTTAAGCAGATAGACTCGGATGGATCTCTTGAAAATATCGATGTTTTTAATTTCTTTTAATCTTTCGGGCAATTTATTGAAAAGTTTGAGGCCTAAGTATCGACTAGTCGCCTGGAACTTGGCATTATAGGTATATAGGTAGGTATTTAAACCTAATAATATAAAAAGTTCAATTTACATGCCACAAAATATTCCCTTACTTTCTAACCGTTAGCCATGGTGTTGTCTCTTATAATTAAATTGTTAGGCTTAATCAACGGGCCAGTATTATTGTTGGTTTAATACTGCTTCAATAAAACAATCTCCGTTTGTATCTGAATATTTGAAAAAATCTTTAGTTGCTTACTATATGTATTTTAAATACCTAGTAAATCTAAAAATTTTGGTGTAAAATAATAGTCAACAAGGTGGATATACAAAAAATATTTTTTTGGTTCTATAGGAAATTTTAAATGTGTGGAATCCGGACTTCAGTCTGGAATCCACTGGAATCTCTGGCATTGAATCGAAAGTTACTATGAAAGGCCAGTAACAGAAGTTGTAACTGATAAGTTCGATCAACGAGACGCTAGTGGTAAAAAAGTTGTAGTTGGATTATGCTACATTTGCAACGAGCAGCCTATTCGAAAGAAAAGAAAGACAAAGAAGTCTTGAGTTTACTGTAATAATGTTTGTGATCAGCACACAGCAAAAATCACAAAATGTTCTAAATGTAATAATTGATCTGTAAAATATCTGTGTAAAAGATTGAAATTTAATATATTTTTTTTAATTTCTCATACGGTAGTTGTATATTACTGTGCAAAAAACTCAACAGATTTTTCTCCAACAGTCACATCGCAAAATGTGATAGTTAATTTTATTATGTACAGTACATTCAATATATAAACAATTTGAAATTAATATGTTTTGTTATTATTTATATATTAATCCATATTTACTTATTATATTATTAAAACAAACTTTTTTAATGGTATATTTTACTATATGAAAATCATGCTTTTTCTATCGGGGTACCCGGGTGGCTCATATGTGTTTTTTTTTTGAAATGCAAATTTTTTAAAGTTATTTTTTTTTATAAAATATGTGGAATACAAATTTCGATAGGAAATCGGTCAAATCATGGGGATTCGAGAAGGTTTTGGCCAATCTTTTTTGGAAAAAGAATTATTCAACAAAACGTACGCCGATGGGTACCCGGGTGGCAACACAAGGGTTAAGATGGTCATGTTGCCCCATGCGAGCATTCACCTTATTTTCCTATTACTCCCCCTTTGAAGCTATTAGAATTGAGTTGCAAAAATTGCTGAAATTTGTGTACTTTTTGAGTTGTTAATTTTGTTTGTTTCTTTTTTTAGGGGATTGAGCGTTGTAATGGGGTGCCAAAGGTGTGTTTCAGGTGCCTCCTTAAGCATCGGGTCCTACACTATGAGCCAGAAAAGGCAACCAAAATCATAAATGATTGTGCGGTACTGCATAATATGTGTATCGCTAATAATGAGCCTTTTATCGAAGACGACACATAAGTAGATTTTGGTCAATTTGCCTCAACGGCAGCAGAATTGGCTGGAAATGCAGAATCTAGAAATGCCGATCTTAAAGCGGGGAGATGTCTACAAACCCGAATCGTCAATAACTATTTCCGTTAAGTTTTGTTGACGGTTGATTACAGTTACAGTTACTAAGTCCATCTCACTGATTTTTATTCTGGAGTAATTTGTATTGGTGTTATTTGTGAAGAAGTACCCCTTTCGCGGACTCTATAGGAGCACTTGCATGCATTCTACAGGTTAAAACCTAAAAATATTTATAATTAATTTTCAATATTTAGCTGTGCATACTAAATTTTTCCTATATATTTTTTTAATAGCTTTTCATATAAACACCTAAAGAGTGAATCGTTGTATTTTCGGAGAATTTAGGGATAACGTCTAAATAAAACGTTATATCGTCATAAAATAAATATATCATGTAAATAAAAGAAAGCGAGTTTTATTTATTTATTTAATTTATTTTGCATATTTTTTAGGTAATTGGATATGTCTTTTAGGTACTGATTTGTCCTATCCATTTTTGCTTCCATCGCAGCATAATGTTTCTCTTTGAGGTCTACCTCTCTCTTCAAAAGATTTTTTTCTTCCGCTAGTTCTGCCATTCGTTGAGAGGCTGTCATGCAGCTCTGTAACCGCCTCTGTGCAGTTGTCCTTCTGGCCATCCTCACTGTCCGGGTGGTTGCAGGCGTTGAGCCAATCGTAGGTCGAGAAGCGGTGGCGATTACGGGCTGGTGTGTGATGAATTACAAGTGGGTGAAACACCGGCAATCGCGTCCCACTCCTAACGATCGCTTGTAGTCCCAATTGCTGCACCGGAGACTCACTTCGCCAACGGGACTTTCAGCCGAGGCGTAATTGGCCAAGTCGGCTCCGGCGAAGGCCAAGTGGAACAGCCCGGTCGAGCGTCTGACTCCGCTGCGGACGTTCAAGCGGGTTGTTCGTGGTCGTCAGCAAGTTGTCCGTAATCGTTGAGAGAAAAGGCAAAGCTCGCGCCAGGTTGTCAGAAGAGTCAAACAGTCTATTATCCGTGAGAGAAAAAGGAATCGAAAAATGTCAGTAAAAGGAATCGAAAAAACAAGAACACATCCGCGCGCGAAGAACGAGGAAAGACAAAAGTTAGGTTAAGGTACATGACAATGTTTTGACAGTTTTGTGCTTGCATGTTGGTATAAATGACAGCGTTGCCATACTTTATGTATAAAATAATATCATGCCATATATTTTGTTCAAGAATAGGGTTTGTGAAACCGAGCGATAAATAGTGAGCGAAATATTTAGCACACTAAAATTTTAGACTGGTTTCAAGAATTGGCCCCCAGATCAGATCTTGTAAAGCTAAACAATATTAAAAAATATAATATAAACAATATTAACAAGTTTTTAGGTACAAATCGAGTCTGTTTTTAAATTGATTGACAGAGCTTGAACTAATCACTTCAAATGGTAGTTTATTCCACATGTCCCCCACTCTATTTTGCAGAACGTTCTTAAGAGGATTAGATTTAAATTTTGTACAATGTTTTTTGTTGTGACCTCGAAGATTTGTGTTGACGTCGAATTTGTAAATATTCATCAGTCCAGGTACATCGTAATAATGTGTTAGAATTTTATATGTCTGTTGAGATAGTAATTCCAAGCGATCTTCATAATTCCTATTCTTCAGCACTGGCATTTTGGTTGCCCTTCGCTTCACCTTTTCCATGACATCTATATCTTTGCATAAGTAGGAGTTCCAGAGCTGATAGCCATACTCAAGATTAGGTCTCACATATGCCTTGTAGATCTTGATAAATACCTCTATTGACAGATATTGAAAAGCCTACCTAGATAGAGAAGAGAGTTGTATGTGTTTTTCCCATTTGAGATCATCAGTAATTGTTATACCAAGATCTTTTTGTTGCTTGACTGCTTCGAATTGGGCGTTTGCCAAAAAATATTGCTTGTTGGGGTTGCTTTTCCCGATATGTCATTTCTCGGTGTTTAAGGTAAGCAACCAATCTTCTGTCCACGCTTTGATTTTGTCAAGATCTTGCTGAAGCTGTCCACTGCAGAGTAGGATTGGCGAAGAATTTTGTGTCATCGGCAAAGTAGCTGCTCTGCGATGTGATTGATCCTTAAAGATCCGTAATATACAAGGTGAACAGGACTGGACCCAACACTGATAAATGGTTTAACCCCTCGCGTACCAGACGGCCCGAAACGTCCAGAATTGATATTTACCGTCGAACCCCAGACGGCCCGAAATGGCCAGGCGAGGCCGACCGCTAATTATGGATTATTTAATCGACTAATAATTATGAATAATCTTTATTGCTTTACATAACGACGTTACAAATATCTAATAGCAAATTTCAATAGGAACATAAAACAGGTCTTTTTTAGACGATCGGTGTGACAGTTTCGGAGTAATCGTTTTTTTTCTGAAACGCCATCTTTTTTTTGAGACTCGCGTATTTCTTACGGGCCGTAAGGCACACATTAAAATTCAAACCGCTGGCCGCGAGGGGTTAACATTGATAACATTGATAATTAATGTGCCGAGTATATATTAGTCTTTCAACCTGAAGATTGTGGCATCCAATCCCAGTGGTATGATCATTGTTAGGCTCATTTCGCGAGAGTAGGCCCCAGCTCCTACCCCTTCGCTTAACTTGGAGCCATTTGTGTATATGGTTACCTTTCCCAACGTGGCTACCCCTCATTGGCCACCACTGTTAACATTTGTAATATGTATAAATAACATAAAAGAAATATGTTCTGTATTTTTAGTTACTCTGTTGGTAACTAGTTGGTGACTGTTGGGAAATCACTCAGCTTATCAATCAATTACACTTAATACAATAGGCGCTCGGTAATCCGGCACCTGTTTTCTTTTGCCTATGCCGGAATGCTGGAATTGCCGGATTATTGAATTTGTATGGGAAATAAAGCATTTATCATCATTTATCATTCGTCTGCCATTTTGTTAAAAGGGCGCTCTGTAGTCCGGCAGCCAAGAGTGTAAACTGCCGGATTATAGAGTGGGTCAGCTTGGTCGCCAAATGCCGGACTACTGGGTGTATCGGACTGGCGAGTTCCGGATTACCAAGCGCCTACTGTATATAAATATTCACATAATTACATAGAATATATTATTATTAGGAATCCCTTAAATACATTTGCCAGTGTTGAATTTTAGGATTTCTTTCCTGCCAAAAATAGAGGTACAATAGGACCTCGCTTATCCGAGGTAATGTGGACCGAGGGTACCTCGGAAAATCGAAAACTCAGATAACATGGACTCTGCTGTAAATCAAAGGGGGGGAATCATAGGGTAAAGTTTAAAATGAATGAAAACGTAGTCAATGAAGTAAAAGAATACATCTATTACATATTTAACCCTTCGGCTACGTAACAACTAAATTTGATTGCACATCACGTTGTTGTTGACTATGTAATGACCAATATTGGCGGCTTGCTCCCGGAGCGCACAGTAATATTATATTTTAATTCGAACGCATCCTAAAATCCATACCAAATATCGTATTAATACCATAGACACATAGACGGCCGCTAGAATAATTTTGCACTTCATTTCACGGATATTTCTAATAAAATTCCATTATCAAACATCATATTTTTTTTTTTTTAATTTTTAATGGTTTTTCTGAGCTAATATCTAAATATTTTTGTATGTAAATAAGCAAAACGAAATATTACCTTTGATAGAGAATCTAATAAAGATCACGATAGCATTTACAATTTCTAAATAGGGTTCCGTATTTTTCCGTAAGACTAGTACAAGTTAGAAATGCTGAGTTTTTTCTCTTGTTCAAAATTCTCATATTTATTCATAATTATCTAATTGTTTTACAAAATGAGATTTCAATATTCTATATACGAAATTTCAATGTGATCATTGCACAATTATTCTTTTTATGATTGCTATAGTAGTTCCATAGTTATAGTACTTTTTGTCGAGCGCATCGATATTGCAAGAAATTTCAATAAATTGCCGCCGTCTGCCATGAAATTATGCCGCTACTCGAAGGGTTAAATGTAGTCAGTTAAAAATGCAAGACAATAAATACATATATAAATTTTAAAATACAGTGCTGCACAGTAAAATTGGAGCAGAGGGGTGACGTTGGGGGTAAAAACATGGCTTGGCCGTGGCCTTTTCGACCTCAGTTAACCCGGAACTCGATTAATCGGAGCTCGGATATCCGCGGCCCTACTGTATATTCAAACAGTCTTACTTTAGAAAAAACACCCATCTCAATTCAGTTCTATTTCGGTTCTACTAAATTGCTTTAAAAACCTTACCTCGTGTTCGTACGTCTTGTCCTTATTGTGTACATCCTCAAAATGTTCTAGTAGGCCGTATGTGCTCATGACACCGATTAGTTTCTTCCTTAGCCTCGCTTCCTGCAGACCTTCCTTATCGTTTCCTTCGCTTTTGAGACGTTTCTGGGTCAGCTCTTCCTTGTCTTGAATTCTTAAATCGCTGAATAAAGATTTGAGCTTCGGATCAGTAAGCCTCTGCAATAAATAAATTGTTTAATTGGGTGAGATTTCACTTAGGTAAGAGCTGTTGCCTACGAGGGTTTCCCGATAAGGAGATGATTTCCCCCCCCCCCCCACTCTATCTTTTTTTTAAATTTATTTATTTATTCATTTTTCACTTAGAGGCCGTCCACATATTACGTAATGACCAAGGGGGAGGGGGGGGAGCTGAGGCTTATGTTGGATTATGTGGGGAGGGAGGGGGTGCCCATCCTGATTACGTAATCAACTTTGGTCACCGCATTGCAATTTTTTTGGTCTAAACTTGCACGGAAATACTGCAGTGCTGCTCGCGCGATGTGCATAGATAGGGTAGTGTCTCCAGTGAATGAACCCTAAACTTTGAAAAATCAAACTAAACAATGTCGGTGCCAAGCTATTTACATACGTCCTTTAATGTCATAGTCAATAATTAAACATTTTCAGTTATTTCGTTTACTTGTACTTATATACATATATACATACAGACACGTGCACAAATAATAAATTAATATAAATAATACGATAAGGTAATAATAAAATGCAAAAGTATAGTTAACCCGTTGAGTATGAGTCAACCAAATCTGGTCGCGAAACAATTATCCGTTGAGTACGAGTCGACCAAATCTGGTCGCGCGTTTTTTTCACTTCTTTGACGTTCTCATATTTATTCATAATTATCTAATTGTTTTACAAAATGATATTTCAATATTCTATATTTGAAATTTCAATGCAATCATTGTGCAGTTGTTCTTTTTATGATTGGTGTAGTAGTTTCGTAGTTATAGTACTTTAAGTCGAGCGCCGTCGATGTCGCCGAAAATCCTGCAAAAGAGACAGATGCATCCATGAAAATACCATTTACTCCAAGGGTTAATATAAATGTATATAATATACATCACAATGTATTTAAAATGTTAACCCTTGGAGTAAATGGGTATTTTCATGGATGCATCTGTCTCTTTTGCAGGATTTTCGGCAACATCGACTTAAAGTACTATAACTACGAAACTACTACACCAATCATAAAAAGAACAACTGCACAATGATTGCATTGAAATTTCGAATATAGAATATTGAAATATCATTTTGTAAAACAATTAGATAATTATGAATAAATATGAGAACATCAAAGAAGTGAAAAAAACGCGGAACCAGATCTGGTCGTATCATACTCAACGGATAATTGTTTCAGAACCAGATTTGGTCGTATCATACTCAACGGGCTAATATACATATGAACTTTTATAGAAAATATTATACTGGCTAGAAAGCATTGTTATAGTGTAGTAACCATTACTATTGGATTTGAATTAGTTTTTCGTTTTCATGTTGTTTTTTTTTGTTCTAAATCCGAATTCACCAATAAGATCTGTCAAACAGCCATTGTGTAAGAGAGTGTTTTTTTCTGCTACAATTAAAGGTGTTGTGTGATAAACAACGTTTCATTGTTTCTTTTTGCTCGACCATTGATAATCTCTAAAAATTACCATGGCCTACGTACCTAGCGGACGAACGGACGGTAACTAACGGTACGTACGGTACCTAACCTACATACCTAACGGACGGTATTCACCCCTATAGTTAGTGGGATGGTTAAAACATCTACAATGAACTTTATTGCGTTTCTCTTGAACTAAAATCGGAAATTACTTCATGTGAACGAGACATAGCAGTAAGTCGGAGCGGAATGTGAAACGAACGGTTGTCACTTTTCCGCATTAAAACTGTCCACCGAAGATAAAGCAGCTAAATCTAACACCGCACGAAATGTGTTCAAACTTATTCAGGCTTCTATAAGTTTGACAGGTAGTTTTGGTGAGGGAAAATCGACAATAGTTCATTTCATATTCCGTTGTAACGTATTGCTCTGTCTCGTTCGGTTGCACTAAGTCAATATTTTAGTTCATGAAGAAACGCAATCGAGCTAATGTAGAAGACTTTGATAAACTGCATAAATACCGCACATTCAAATGCAAATGTAAAAATAATTTATAAACACTTACCAGTTGCGCTTTCGCCCATAGCATATTCAATTTTGCCATTCGAAATGGCTTGTTTAACCTTTTAAAATCAAACCTCCTCCTCCTCTTTTTTCTCGTTTGCTTTCTTTGAGTATTTGTTTTCGCATAGCGCCGTGTGACACAATGCAATAATTAAAAAGCAGATCGCGAATTTTGCGCACGCCATTTCGTAGAATTTTATTAAAGGTAGTTTATATCGTCCCTAATAAGTCTGTGTTTATATCTGATATATCTGAGTACTTTATAAAAAGCCAAGACAACCCACCAAAATTCTGATTAGAAAAAAACGTATATCTGACGTTTCGTAAAAAAAGCCGGCTGTGTGGCGCAGATATACTGGGCGGTAATTGACGGTTTGGAAACATGACGACCATGGATTTTAAAATGTAAAAGTAGTTTAGGTAACATTTAACGAAGCAGCGAAATTATGATGCATTTTATGATACGATAACGGTGTATAAAGAACCGAGTAAGCAACCACCCAGATAGATTTGTAGGATTTGACTCTTGTACTATTGAGGTTGATTTGATTCATACAAATGAGGTAGGTATGAGGGATTGTTATTAGAGACGGAAATATAGGTATTCGCATGTACACCTTGAAAGCATTCGAGTAGACACAAACTAAGCCCACCTACGCAAATTATACGATGCAACGTTTAGGGGTCCGGCACACTGGTCCGACGTATGCAACGCATTATGACATCTGGCCCTTGTATTTGAATGAAAGCAGACACACTTATCCTACGCAACGTTGCGTGGATGAGTGTATAAAAATAAATTCTGGCGACGACATGTTCGCTCAACGTTCAAATGAAAACCTCGGAGCACTCGTTGTTCTTGAGTCTCACACTCTTGAGGCGCACACCGTCTCCATTTGAGCAGTTGATGCGCGAACCTAACATATTGAGGTGTCGACTACAACGGCCGAGCCCGTCACCACAGGACGTTTTAACGATTAGTCGTTCTATCGACCTGCAGTGAGCGTAGAAGACTTTGGACAAATAATCCAACGTCTAGCTACGCCACAACCCGTAAGAGACCAACGCCTTACCGCGAGATAGCCAGGTATGTTGCAGATACCCGGCGGCTCGAGACACTCGCGCCTTTACTTCCAATTGTGACCAGATTTCTCCGGTCTCTCGATTGGTTCCGAGTTCGAGGTCGCTTGCGCGGTCCTCTCCCTTACGAAGCGGTGAAACGGTGTATACCGAATCTATCGCGGACCAAGGCGTCCTTTGCCCGGCTCTGAACCGGGATCGGATGGCCAATGGTCAATTCAAGAGCAGTCGCCGTAAGGTACGCAACCACCCCCGCTCTCTAGGAAACAATACAGTTTCCAGACTCCCCCGACTGTTAGTCGGAGTGCACAATCGATTGGCTTGCGCCGCACGGTGCGCAGACCGTCCAGGAGCGCCAGAGGTTTGATTCCCGGGGGAAACTGGATTCGCCCCCCAGAGTCCTACCCAGGTTCGCACCCCGTGCTTGGAGGCCGTCGGATGGGTGTTGACCCGTGAGTATGACTGACCCTGAACACATGGGTCATCGTGGTCAACCTATCATGGGCCCGTTAGCTTCCTAACAGTGAACCTAACGCGAACCTTGACAGTGAGTTTGAAAACGATTTTCTCATTTTGTTGTTTTTAACCCTTCAGGCCTCGGCCCCTCAGCCGATTGACAAGTTGATGTCCCAAAAAAAAATTGTAAAAATTAGTAAAAAAATTGAATTATGACACAGTCTCACCAAAACATTAATTACTGCCAAACCACTGTACACATAATTAAAATAAAACATATTAACATAATAAAATAAAACAAATTGAATTAAAACCGGGCCGTCACGCTGAATCGTGTTGTGGCCAAAATGGGCCAATTGGGGCTCTATGGGTTAAATGAATATGTGCACACCACAAAAACAAAATAAAATTTGAATAAAATATGATATTGCATTCATGACATTGTGACAAAGAGAAAAGTTTGGAAAATACCAGAACTTATTACGAAAATTGGAATGTAATGAACGGTTTTTTAAAGTACTTCCGCATGCTGCGCCGTCCCGTGCGTAATGCTAGGCGTGCACTGCGTTACGGCACGTTTTTCATGCCGGACGGAGAAAGCATCGATTTTTTTGCAGTCCGCACAACGCGATAGAAACTTCGGACTTCGTCATTCGTTGTCTCTGCCGCCGATCTGCAGAATAATTTTCGCACTGCGCGGGGTTCTATGTAATTCCAAAGTATGTGAAAACAAGTCCGGTGACGCACCGCAGCCAATCTGCAGCAATCCACGGAATTTTAATCCTGACCGTTTTTTTCCGCAATGCGCGAGTTTTTATGGGATTCTATAGTTTACATATTTTCCGAAAATAAAACGAACGGAATTATACCGCAGTGCGCGGTTAGCCTACGCAACCAAACGACTAAATTCAGATAGCTAACTCTTTTACAATTCTGGCTAATAAAGTTATTACGAAGGATTATTTTTATTATTATAGACAGAAATTTAGATACGCATACCTTGATCTCTCCTTCGGGTGAAGCTAAGATGCCGATCGTGTTACTTTGAAAAACGATTAATAGATTTCGCGAGCGGGTCGCTGTGCTCGATTGCGATTCCGTTCAACAGTTTGAAATATGCGCCTGCTATGCTATTCTTACTCGTACTTTTGACAAGCGCGCGAGTGTGACAATTTATCGTAAAATTATAACCGGTCGAAAGAACCGCAATCGCACCGCTGAGATAAGTGCCTGAATATTTCATTTACATGGATTGCACTAGAAATTGTTATAATATAGCGTTTATTTTTTTTCTTAGATTCTAATTCATCTTGACCAGGTGAGATTCGTAGTTATGAAATCGAAGAATTTCGCGGTTGTTTGACATTATAAATAAGATCAAACAAATTTACCGCGTTAAGGTTTGTAGCACCCAACGTTTCGACGATGTTGCAACCGCCGTTGTCCAGAGTAGACCCACACCGAATCATAGTTAGATGTCAATACTCTATGATAATTTTATTATAAGTATCAAGCTTATTATTTAAAGATTATTTTTTGGAAAAGGTAGATAATTATATTTTTGTGAAATATTTAGCTCTAATTTTTGTAGAAACCAAAGTAAAAATACCGTTGCTTGAAAATTATCTATATTATACATATATCGTTCAATTTTAATTTGACGGTATAATCTAAACTGTTATTATCCATGGTGGAGCTGGAATTGACCCAAATCGACGGGGGGCGCCAGTTTTGCATGCGGCAGTCTTGCACAAATGTCACTTTTGACAGTTCCAAATCTGTTGAGGGCAGATTTGCAGGAGGCAACCGTGCAGGCGGCAACCTTGCAGGCGGCAACCTTGCAGGCGGCATTTTTGCAGACGGCATTCTTGCAGAAAGCAAACTTGCATACAAACCCGAAGTTAGCAACGTTTGAGAATGGCGCATTAGGACATGATTACATGAATAAAATAATTTTATATTATTTTACAAACCAAAAATAAAGCAGTAAAGCGGTCATATGTTATTAATTTTAAATTTAGAAAAAGAAGTAGCAAATTATCATGTCAGGGTAAATTAAAGTGGTGAATATTTTTACCTCTCCACATTTAATTACCGGCATCCTTGTAGTGGATGATTCAGTACATCTAAGTAAACATTAAAAAAAATGTCTTAAGTTTTTCTGTTAGGTTAGGTTAGGTTAGGTTTTTCTTTCCCTAAAATCGAAGTGACATTAATTACCGGCATCCTTGTAGTGGATGATTCAGTACATCAAACTAAACATTTTAAAAAATGTTTTAAGTTTTTCTGTTAGGTTAGGTTAGGTTAGGTTTACCTTTCCCTAAAATCGAAAGATGATTGCTGAGATCCGCGATGGAGAGGACACTCAAAGAAGTGGACTGGTTTCCGTACCCTGACATATGAAAACGCGGCTTTTGTCGATTTCTACTCTGGTAACACTAAATTTTAAATACGATGTTTTGCTTCTAACTTCATTTTCTGCAAAAATGCCGTCTGCAAAAATTCCGACCCTCGAAACGTCAGTTTGACATTTGCAAAACTGCCTTCTGCAAGATTGCCTTCTGCAAAACTGCCGCCTGCAAGAATGCCGTCTGCAAGATTGCCGTCTGCAAATCTGCCTTCTGCAAGTTTGATGGGACCCAAATCGACAAATGTCAAATGTCACATTTTAATGGGTCCCATCAAACTTGCAGAAGGCAGATTTGCAGACGGCAATCTTGCAGACGGCATTCTTGCAGGCGGCAGTTTTGCAGAAGGCAATCTTGCAGAAGGCAGTTTTGCAAATGTCAAACTGACGTTTCGAGGGTCGGCATTTTTGCAGACGGCATTTTTGCAGAAAATGAAGTTAGAAGCAAAACATCGTATTTAAAATTTAGTGTTACCAGAGTAGAAATCGACAAAAGCCGCGTTTTCATATGTTAGGGTACGGAAACCAGTCCACTTCTTTGAGTGTCCTCTCCATCGCGGATCTCAGCAATCAACTTTCGATTTTAGGGAAAGGAAAACCTAACCTAACCTAACCTAACAGAAAAACTTAAAACATTTTTTAGAATGTTTAGTTTGATGTACTGAATCATCCACTACAAGGATGCCGGTAATTAATGTCACTTCGATTTTAGGGAAAGAAAAACCTAACCTAACCTAACCTAACAGAAAAACTTAAAACATTTTTTTTAATGTTTAGTTTGATGTACTGAATCATCCACTACAAGGATGCCGGTAATTAAATGTGGAGAGGTAAAAATATTCACCACTTTAATTTACCCTGACATGATAATTTGCTACTTCTTTTTCTAAATTTAAAATTAATAACATATGAACGCTTTACTGCTTTATTTTTGGTTTGTAAAATAATATAAAATTATTTTATTCATGTAATCATGTCCTAATGCGCCATTCTCAAACGTTGCTAACTTCGGGTTTGTATGCAAGTTTGCTTTCTGCAAGAATGCCGTCTGCAAAAATGCCGCCTGCAAGGTTGCCGCCTGCAAGGTTGCCGCCTGCAAGGTTGCCTCCTGCAAATCTGCCCTCAACAGATTTGGAACTGTCAAAAGTGACATTTGTGCAAGACTGCCGCATGCAAAACTGGCGCCCCCCATTTTAATCCTTGGCACTGGCTTCTAGTTTATCAATACTAATCCGATTTCTTTTGATTCCTAACAGCCGGCGGAATATAGGGACCGTGCACGAAGAACACCAGCGCCCTCACGCGTACACTGCTAAACAATCTGAGTGACAGTTCTCGCGTAGCCAGTGGTTTTGTATGGAGAATTGGTTTGTTTTGTTTATCATTACTAAAATATGAGCGGCTCTAGCAAGGAGGACACCATGCCAAAACGTCACGGGGGCACTATATGTTGTTGTTGGGTGTAGTAACACCTATTACAACACGAAAAATGTAAAATTTTACAGTATTCCTAAGCTTGCACATAACCTGCAAAGACGAGAAAAGTGGATTTCTTGGATCAATCGCACTGGGTATGTATACGAAATACCTTAATTCCGTGACATTATTAAATTGAGCTTCGGATTAAACACTGTTCATGATTTACAGGCCAAACAATACGCCGTGGCAGCCGAATATAAATTCGAGAATTTGCAGCGCGCATTTTATCGGAATAAGAGAAGTCGGATCATCCCTTGAGCCCTTCGTATAATCCTTCGCTATTCCCCGCAGTGTACCGAAAGCGACAGGTCGACTCACAATCTTCGCATCCCCGCTTCAATCGGGCAAAGAAAAGGCAGTTGAATGACATACCATTTACCTGACGACCACAAAACGAACGCTGTATTCAAAGGGTGAACATAATAGAAAGTTGTATTCAAAGGGTGAAAATATATAAGATACTTGACAAATTCACCATTTGCTGATGATATTGTTTTTATGTGTGCTGTTTTAGCAAATATCCAAAAGCCCATTATTAAAATATAAAATACATTTTTTTTTCAACCGACATAGATTTTAGTCAAAATAATCCACTCAATATATTCAGAAAACTTCTGGCGATCCTGTTTTTAAAGAACTATCCTATTTGTTAGGATACTTTTCTGTTTACACAAGACCATATCGGAGATTTGTGGATCAGTAAAATAACAGTATATGTATGATATGTATGATAAATGTGTTCAAAAAACTAAATAAAATAAAGCATACTTCCAGTTCAGTTTAGTTTTTATTCAGTGTATTTACAGGCAATAATTGAAGGTTTCCCCACTGTTGCGAAAAGCTTGTTTTGCTGCAATTCCTTTCGTGGTTGATATAAAATACTACTGCATATGTGCTTGCAGCACTGGGCTGCTCCGGTAGGACAGTCACATGAAGCATTTTTAATTTTACGATCTGCCGTCAACTGAAAAAAAGTCATATAAATTATTACATGGTAGAAAAGAATGCAAAACGCAAGTTATTTGTGTAGTTTGTTCGCAAAGTCTGCATTGAAGGTGTTTTAACGTGTCCATTAAATAAAACACACTAAACTAACCACAAAAAATCCAATCTACTATGATTTAAATAACAAATATAACGTTGTACAACTCACTTCTATGGTGATCTGATATGGTCGGCAAGACACAGACGTTTGTCTTATTACTCTGCCAGTGATATTTCCCCAATCGCGAAGTTCTTGCACATTGAAAACGTGGTCACTTTCGAAGAGGAGTTGGCCTTTCTCTTTAGTCGGAGGCCTGACACTATCGCTAACATCGATGGTCTGGAATCCGGTCGAAATAATAATGTCATCATGAGACGCAGACATCGCCATTTTACATTTAAAACACACGAAATTCAAAGAGCAAATTAACACCGAATCGTATGAATCAAAGGCACTTTGACACTAGCGGTCATTCGAAAATTTAAAATTTTTGCCACTGCGAGCGCTGAAGTCGAAATATTGTATCACGTGACTTCGTGCACGGTCCCTATAGAGAAAAAATGTATGGACTCCCGGAAGGTCATCCTGCAAACTAACCATACCAAAAAAACACGAAATGCGGTTGTCAGCCTGCGAGGCGCGCCACTGCGCACTTAGCGATTCGTCGTTCTGCGCATATTTCTTGTTTTGACAGCTGTGTTTACGTCGCGCGTAATGTTTTCGCGTCATTGGCCGCTTTTATTCCGTTTTTCGCGTTTTGTGCGGGAAATTATCGAATTGACGATAAATAAAAGAGTTAGTTCTACCAGAGGAAGTGTGTTGGATGCGGATTGATCAGGAGCAGGAGATACGAAAGGTGTAATAGCATTTTTTTGTCACGCTTCTCTTCGGACGAAAAAAGGTACCTACGTAGCAAGTTTTAAGCCAATATTTATTCAATTTTATATATTCTAAGCTTCAACGCAGTAAGCAAATTAGCAAATAAGCTCGGCGCAGTAAGCAAATTCCATAAAAATATAAAGTTGGGGGCGTCAGTAGTGAATGATACGCCATTTCGTTTTATCGATATCGATGGATTAGGGGCTGTCCACGTATTACGTAATCACGGTTTTGGGATTTTCAACATCCCTCCTCCCCCATGTCAACAGACGTATTCAGCTGCCTGACTATCCCCCCCCTCCATGATACGTTATCAACCGAATTCGCGGAAAATGTGGAGAATCGTGAACCCAGCGTTTGTAAAGTGTTTGAAGACTTCCACGATGACGCGGTACTCCGGATCCTTCGTGCACTTTTTGTATTTCTTTTTAAACTGCCCCACTCGTCGGCCTGCCGTTGATTACGTAATCAGGACGCCCCCCCCCCCACACGTAATCAAGCTTAAGCCTCAGCTTCAACCCCCACTCCCCCGATGATTACGTGATACGTGGACGGTCCCTTATTTAACAATAAGAGTAGGCTTTTATTACATAACATAAACACGTACCTGTTAGTTCGCACCGATAAATGGGTTTCTGTATTCGAAAAAGAGCTATCAAAACATGTTTTATAAATGCTGCGGCCAAAGAGAAGCTTCAATCAAAATTTTAATCATCTAATATTTGTGATTTTGCTACCGTTAAATTAGACACATAATCTTCGGAAACACTAATGGTAATCAATTATAACGTATTTACAGATGTAAGGAATGGCTGAAACGAGCTGGCAATACCGACTTGGTGGTTGCGATTTGTTTGACTTGAAGGTAAGACTTTTTTGCGAGAGCTTAAATTTAGTTATATTAAATAATCTTTTTTAGATGACGGAGCCTTTTACTATTGGACTAAAAGTCAAAGTAAAGACGCAAAGTACTGCCTGAATACGTAATGGTCAGCCATATAATTATCCACTACCTCTCCCCTCTCTCTAAACAAGATTGACACCGGATTGACTTCTTTTGTCATATTACAATTTAAAGTTTATGGTTTCGGCAGTTTAATCCATTCAAGTTTTGTAATTTGAGCAATTGGAAAATTACACATCATTAATACAAATTAAGTAAAAAATCTGCTTTTCTTTAAGATGACGTTATTTCTTCGGCGAGCATAGGACAACCATCACAAAAAGGAAAGAGACTCAGTTTAGGAAACATTGGTAGGTATTTATTATTATTTTTATTTTCATAATGCGCAATTGGCGATAGGTCATTAGCTTTCCTTTTAGTTAAACACAACTAGTATAGCTTTGTTGGCTACAGCTGGATATAGCAAGAATGTGGTAAATTTCTGTAATCATTCCGAACCCTTGATTCCAGAGCTGTTTACAAAATTTTACAAATTTCACACAATTTTACAACCATTACAATTTAAATTAATCAATTTTTCCTATGAATAAAGCGTTTTATTATTTTTATTATTAATAATATAAAACAATTTAATTTAAACAATTAAGGTATAAAACAATGTTTATACAAGGCATAAAACATACAATACAATAATTAAACGTATAATTATGTTTAATTATGGTATTGTATGTTTTATATGTTTAATTTTTGTATTTTTTATATGGTATTTGATATGTTTAATTATTTTTTGTATGTTTAATTGGAGTTTTTTGTATTATTTATATGTTAAATATTTTTATATGTTTAATTAATTATTGTTTAACCCTTGGAGTAAATGGGTATTTTCATGGAATCATCTGTCACTTTTGCAGGATTTTCGGCGACATCGACGGCGCTCGACTTCAAGGACTATAACTACGAAACTACTACACCAATCATAAAAAGAACAACTGTACAATGATGGCATTGAAATTTCGAATATAGAATATTGAAATATCATTTTGTAAAACAATTGGATAATTATGAATAAATATGAGAACTTCAAAGAAGTGAAAAAAACTCGCCATTTCTGCCGTATAATTGTGTTACGAGAAAATACGGAAGTCTATTTAGAAATTGTAAATACTTACGTCATCTGTATTATATTCTTTATCAAAACTATTATTTCGTTTTACTTATTAGCATACAAAAATATTTAGATATTAGCTCATGAAAACCACGAAAATTTTTGATGAATTATCGAGTATTTTTTTTTATGTATGTTTTATTTATGAATGATTAGAGGCTCTTTTTATTTGAAATTGTGTTGAAATCAGTCGACTACTATATCATACTATGCTATAAATCGAACAAAAACCTCCAGTTTGTTTTATAGATATAGAAAACTAAATATGTTTCAAATCTGTCCTCAAAAAAGCAGTACTATTTTTGAACCGTCATAATTCCGAAGTCTTTAATAGTTTTTGAAATTTATTGAAATATTGGCGCTTGTTATATGTCCAATAAGTAATTATTATACTCTAAACAGTCACGTTTCATAGTAAAAATAATAATAAATAATACTGGAAGTTTGCAATAATTCCCATACAAAAAGCTGAAAGCCGCTAGTGATGGGCGAACACATTTGATAATATCGATAAAATTTGCAGTGGTTGTAATAACATAATATGTTACGCAATCTTTGCAGAATATAAATTCTTTCATTATTTTACGTATAAACTTTATAAAAAAAAAAAAAATTGTTACAAAAATACAAAAAAAAAATATTTACCAAAAAATCATACGAAGAAATAAAACACGATTTTCCCACAAATCAAACATATTTTTTTTTTTGTTATGACTTACAACTGATTCGAAAATGGCCACTCTGAGAAGAATCAGTAAGCAAATCAAGAGGAAACCTATTTTTAATGTTAGGTATACAAAACATTTACATAATATACCTACCAAAGATAATACAGTACAATTTTAGCCAACAGACTTTTTACAACCACTATCATTTTTTCATCGTTAGGTATAAAAATATATATGTGTGAAACTAAAATAAGATAATGATAGATTCATTAATTCATTCATTCATAATCGGTCTTAGATTCATTCATTCATTCATTCATAATCGGTCTTAGATTCAGCTGCTTTATCTTCGGTAGTTAGTTTTAGTGCGGAAAAGTGACAACCGTTCATTTTACATTCGACGCGCAGAAAGTCGTCCGTGTGAAATGTATCACATGTATCACTGAAACAAATGTATCACAAAATATATGTGTGAAACTAAAATAAGATAATCATTGAACATAATAATTTAGACAATTACCACATTAGTTCTACTTCGCTAACAAATTTTGTAAGTTGTACATATAAAGTAGATCGAAGCTAACATAGCTCGTAAGTTGTACATATAATCTAGATCGTAAGAACATAGTAAAATCAAACTAACACGCGAATAACCTGCGGGACTACAATAGTTCTGCGGGACTACAATAGTACAGGACTTTAGTTTACGAAGAAACGCAATCAATCGAGCCATTATAAAGATAATACATTGCATTTTAGAAAATAAAAGGTAGAGGTGGAGGTACTCGATGGGACGGTCCTGGCTGTGGCGAGCGAGATGTCGACCGCGGAGATGACGTCTAAAAGATACAAGAATTCCGTGAATCTCCAAAATCAATTTGCCAAACTTTATTTATTATATATACAAACCGTTCTAAGCTGCGACGACAACAGACGGGACAGTCCAGGCGACCATGGCGGAGACGTCTAGAAGATACAAGAATTCCGTTAGTTGTATGTAATAAAATCTTCAAATCAATTTCTTTATAATACTTTGATACCTCTCTAACGACAGCAGCGAGTAAGGGATCGGGCGGCGGCGGTGAGTGGTGGAGATCTGGGTGGGCATCCGACAGGTTGCTGAAATTTAGAAAAAAAACACAAAAGAGCAGAATATGAAATGAACGATCGACGATTCTGTCGAACTTATAGCCGTCGGAATAAGGTTGAACGCATTTCAAGCGGTCTTAGATTCAGCTGCTTTATCTTCGGTAGTTAGTTTTAGTGCGGAAAAGTGACAACCGTTCATTTTACATTCGACGCGCAGAAAGTCGTCCGTGTGAAATGTATCACAAAATGTATCACATGTATCACTGAAACAAATGTATCACAAAATATATGTGTGAAACTAAAATAAGATAATCATTGAACATAATAATTTAGACAATTACCACATTAGTTCTACTTCGCTAACAAATTTTGTAAGTTGTACATATAAAGTAGATCGAAGCTAACATAGCTCGTAAGTTGTACATATAATCTAGATCGTAAGAACATAGTAAAATCAAACTAACACGCGAATAACCTGCGGGACTACAATAGTTCTGCGGGACTACAATAGTACAGGACTTTAGTTTACGAAGAAACGCAATCAATCGAGCCATTATAAAGATAATACATTGCATTTTAGAAAATAAAAGGTAGAGGTGGAGGTACTCGATGGGACGGTCCTGGCTGTGGCGAGCGAGATCTCGACCGCGGAGATGACGTCTAAAAGATACAAGAATTCCGTGAATCTCCAAAATCAATTTGCCATACTATATTTATTATATATACAAACCGTTCTAAGCTGCGACGACAACAGACGGGACAGTCCAGGCGACCATGGCGGAGACGTCTAGAAGATACAAGAAGTCCGTTAGTTGTATGTAATAAAATCTTCAAATCAATTTCTTTATAATACTTTGATACCTCTCTAACGACAGCAGCGAGTAAGGGATCGGGCGGCGGCGGTGAGTGGTGGAGATCTGGGTGGGCATCCGACAGGTTGCTGAAATTTAGAAAAAAAACACAAAAAATTAATAATAAATCTATGATAATAAAATCATACAGAAGTCTGAAGAGTAGTTGACAACGGAAAAGCCCTCGTTTCAGTCAAGACATCTTGCGACATTTCCCCTAGGAATCAACCTTCTGGCGCTCCTGGACGACCTGCGCTCCGTGCGGCGTAAGCTAATCGATTGTGCACTCTGACTAACATCTTGCGGTGTCATCTACAACGGGCGAGCCCGTCACCACAGGACGTTTTAACGATTAGGCGTTCTGTCGCCCTGCAGTGAGCGTAGAAGACTTTGGACATTTACAAAATCCAACGTCTAGCTACGCCACAACCCGTTAGAAGCCAACGCCTTACCGCGAGTAGCCAGGTATGTTACCTGGCGGGCGGCACTCGCGCCCTAACTACCAATTGTGACCAGATTTCTCCGGTCTCTTGATTGGTTCCGAGTTCGAGGTCGCTTGCGCGGTCCTCTCCCTTATGAAGCGGTGAAACGGAGTACACCGAATCTATAGCGGACCAAGGCGTCCTTTGCCCGGCTCTGAACCGGGATCGGATGGCCAATGGTCAATTCAAGAGCAGTCGCCATAAGGTACCCAACCACCCCCGCTCTATAGGAAATAATACAGTTTCCAGACTCCCCCGCTTGTTAGTCGGAGAGCACAATCGATTGGCTTGCGCCGCTCGGTGCGCAGACCGTCCAGGAGCGCCAGAGGTTTGATTCCCGGGGGAGACTGGTTGACCCAGTGTCCTACCCAGGTTCGCACCCCATGCGAGGAGGCCATCGGATGGGTGTTGACTAGTGATGGGTGTGATCACGAATAGCAATAACAATAACCTGTGATATTTGCAATCACGAAGAACGCGTTACGAGAATTCGAAAGAACATGCTATTTGAATCACGGCTACGAACAGCACCGCGTTGCCATCACTCGCCGCGCGCCGCTACGACGCGACCGATCACTGATCACATCGATTGGCCGTTCTCACTGATCGCCGTTGAACGACCGCGCGGCGCGCCACTGAACGATGATCGGTGAGCGCCTAATTGAACCGTTCACTTGGTTTCGTTCATTCGAATTCAATCACTAGTGATCGGCGATCAGTGATATGATCAGTGGATCAGTGATCCGCCGTTCGTTCTGACGAACGCCCGCGCCGGCTGGACGATAACTGATGAGTGGCGCGTTCATTTCGTACGTAACGTGAATTTGGACACTGTTATCGCATGAATTTAGACACTGTTATGGCATGAATTTGGACACTCTTATCGCTCGCGTCGTAATCGTTCATGTAAATGAGTTTCCTCATGATTTGTTAGCAATAAAATAACTTTTGGCGACAAGTGGCTTACATTATTTCAGAAAGACGAACTCGGCTTAGCACCAAAAGAGCGAGAGAGTTAATCTTTCTGAACGCTAATTCTTCTAATAATAATTACCAATAAAGCAAATATAATGCGCGTTTCTGTTATCAGTTATCACATTGACGAAACTTCGTTACTTAACGTTTCACAGTACATTTCAGTACAATCACGAAAATCACGAGTAGCAGTTATTATCACGCGTGATAAAATACCAGTAACGTGATCGTTGCGTGATTGAAAATTGAGAATCACGCCCATCACTAGTGTTGACCCGTGAGTGTGACCGACCCTGAAGACATGGGTCATCGTGGCCACCTCATCATGGGCCCGTTAGCCCCCGGCCGTTTAATCGGCCGTTATGTTAAGTTGTTTATGATAAAATTGTAATTCACTTCTAGTTATACTTACATCTGCCTTTGGTGCCTGATGGACTCAACCAGTACATCTCATAAAGCGGCGACATATAGCCAAAGCCAATGTACTGGTCCCAAGTCGTCTCCGCTCCGTCATCCGCTCCTTCATCGGTCTCCATCCCAAGTTCTTCCGCCGGGCCCATGCTGCTCCCATCGCTGCTCTCATCGTCAGAAGACTGCTCCACCACCAGGTCTAGGATTCTGTCCCGTCGCGATGATGCCATCTAATTGATGAAAGGATAACGAAATTTTTTGTAAAATAACAAAATTGAATTCGAAAACTTTCTAACTGTTTTTTTTCACTAAATATGCAGTTATGTCAAAAAAGTTATATATACTTTTCTACTTTATTTTATATATTCTATAATTCCCGATATAAAGAAATCCAACTTTTATGAAATTACGAAATTTTATCGAAAAAAATTGAGGTTATGTTTTTATCGTATAAAATATCGATTTTTTTTTCGAATTCTCTATTAGCCTCCCGCAAAAAAATGATGAAAAACACGAATTTTAGTATTTTTAGCGCGAATCTTTGAATACTAAAACATAAGCGTTTTGAGAAATCAACCATTATCAAAAAAACATTAGTTATTGCATAAGTTATATAACGGGAAAACATAATCACATATATTTCAGAGCTATATATCCATAAATTTCTGAGACATCACGAGAAATTATGCAAGAATCGCAAGAAAACATTTTTGCGATTATCAATGGCGGACATTGGCATTTGCGATGCGGACATTCAAAGACCCGAAATACTTTATATACACGATAAATGGTACATCTAATCAGTTTAGGGGGACTATATGATGTTGTAGAAATGGTTTTACTTACGATTCGTTCAAAAACACACCGAAATCTACACGAAAACCGTTTCTGAAATGCCGACATACGTAATGGCGGATTTGACGTTTCAAGAAATGGGTGCGTTCGACTTCGCGCGTTCCGTAATAATACTTCACATGGACTGCGCTGTTACTGCGGCGCATGATAACAGAGAGAATTTAATACTGTACCTGATCTGCCATACGCATGAAAGAGACAAAATGCTTTCGATGGTAAACAAAGCGTTCGAAAGCGCGCGCGCCGAGTGGAACCAAATTCGGTCGTATGAGATCCAACGGATAAAAGTGTCAGAACCAAATTCGGTCGTATCATACTCAAAGGGTTAATATGTTATTGACACGGTTTTTCACAAAAAACCACGCAACTATCTTATGATGGCAACAATATTTATTTACATTATATTTTAAAATAAAAGATCACTTTTGGGATTTTCCATGCTAAATAGAATTACACTACCCTCTGAAAATTATGATCCATACTCGATCAGAATAATAGTAGTATTTGTGATAACTCTGATGTATTAAAGAGAATCAGTTATAATATAATTTCAATGACCTTACGAATTGATTAATGATAAATATAATTATAAAATAAACAAATATAATTAATAAATTTAATGATTTTACACATAGGTTTTTTTTTTACAGTTGACTCCAAAGAAAAACAAAAATACTTGCGCGACTTAAAAGGACCAGATGTACGTTGTCGTCATTGAGAAGTATTAAAGAACGGTAGACGCCGGAATCATCAGGGACATAATAACTTCAGCAATGAAAAATAAATATAGCAAACACCAAGGACGACGCTGAACAAAACTGAAAATTGACATTTATATGATAGATAAGTTGTAAAGTCACTTTAATTTTTTTTTAAATTGTCAACTGTTTTGCTTATCATATATTTAGCATAATATCGTCACGTATTTTGTATAAAATAAGTAAAATTCAAGACTATTTGACATGTCTGATGGTACGGTTATTAACTGTGTGTGTGTGCATTTCCAAAATCTGTTTATTAGCCAATTGGATACGAATATGTTTGTTATGTAACTATAAATACTTTTTTCATGTACTTGTCATGTCATATATTTCGTTTTACTTTAACATAAGCAATAGTGGATACATTATGCATCTGTAAATATACAAGCATAATGTTATCATTTTATTTTATTGCAATACAACGAATCATTTAGTTTTTTTCACCAGCATAATCCGGATGAAATAATATGTAGGCATTGATATTTTTTCTCGCGAATATAAAATGTTCTGTACCTAATAATTATTCCTTGTTCTAAAGTATGTGCATCATTAAACCGCACGCTTGATTCGTAATTTTTTTGTTGATTTACAAATTTAAAAAAAATATTCAAATTTTGTAGGAGTGCGTGGGCTAGATCGCAGCATTTTTATCGATATCGATATTGATGAATGGGCTCGGAATCACATCCTTAACTATTGGATTGACAGTTGGCTACAATGCGATATTACTGTTTCTGCTACTGGCACCTTATTTGTACGTAACTCCATACAAAAGTGAATTTCAATTCAAATGTACTGAGTTCCGCATCTTATTTATATGATCAGTGATTCCTAACATAAATTGTGCTCAAAACGTCTTCATCTAGAAATGGCGAAGCCCAAAGTATTTTTGTGCTATCATGACGACTCAGCGGTTGACGAGGAGTTCACTCATATCGATTTTAAAGTTGTCAAGATTGGCGGCAAACCGGTTGGTATTTATTTTAATTTTTCAATTGGGTAAAGTTTTCCGTCACCTGTTAAGAGGGCTCCGAGCCTATGCCGCTACACAAATGTAGGTAATTTACGCTTGCCGGCGCGGCGGCGGCCACGCGGGTGTGACTAAATCGCATCCATTGATAACGCTGAACAGACGGTCACCCGCCAAAGCGATGTAATCCGCATTTTATAATTTTATTGCTCATAGCAAATTGCAAATAACAAAAACTGCAAATGGAATAACTGCAGTATAGGAACCTCTCACCAAAAAAAAAAAAAAAATATACACTAATAGATTGTAGCATTTTAATGCTAAATCTGGAAGAAAATTGTGTCGGTCGCTATAAATAAGCGAGATATAGGCATTCAAACTTTAAATTTTATATGTAAACAAATAGCCTAAAATGGCAAAAAATAAAATTCACCCCGCTATATTCACCACGCTGATTCCGAATCTTCCATAATTTTTATTCGATCTCAATAAATAAGCGAGATATAGGCGTTCAAATTTGTTATCCCAATGTCAACAAAGTTGCGGCCATTTTGTTTGTACTTACCGTGTTGACACTTTCGAGTATATCGTAATATCGATAACAATTAGCGATATTACAGAAATTATGACAATTTGGAGAGTTTTAAGATTAATTGAAATATGTTGAACAAAAGCGATTGGAAAAATACATATTTTCGCGCAAATTAAAAAAGGGCACTATTTTCGATGTCTTTTCAATGACTTTGCGTATTGATGACAGAAGATATCCTGAAATGTCGTTTGTTTCAGGTTACCTTTAGTCATCAATACACCAAATTTCAAATGTTCGTAAAATCTACGAAAATTGTCCAATTGTTTTAGATGATCGCTAACACATGGTGTTAATTTGATATTGAAGAAATTTAGTTTGTTTCAGTTGACCTTTTGTCATTCTTATGTTAATATCAATAGCGCCGCAGGCAAAAATTTTTTTTCGAATTTCTTTTGTCTGCGGTGTTAATTTGATATTGAAGACATTTCGTTTGTTTAAGGTTACCTTTTGTCATTATCACCAAAGTCATTTAGTAAAAACCTTGGAAAAAAAACGAAATATCGCTAACACATTGTCATGTTAACTTCAATAGCGCCGCAGGCAAAAATTTTTTTTCGAATTTCGCGCGAAATTCGAAAAAAAATTTTTGCTTGCGGGGATATTCAGATATTTAGGAATTTTCTATTGTCAATTGTCATGTTCTTCAATAGCGCCGCAGGCAAAAAATTTTTTTCGAATTTCGCGCGAAATTCGAAAACAAATTTTTGCTTGCGGGGATATTCAGATATTTAGGAATTTTCTATTGTTTCAGGATACCTTTTGTTATCAAAACGCAAAGTCATTGAAAAAACCCTCGAAAATAGACTATTATTTTTTAATATCGCACATGTTTTTTCACGACCATGCCATCATTTTTCTAAAATCGCGAATTGTTATCGATATTAGAGAACTCGCGGTATATCGACTAAGTATATTCCGACACTACTTCTGAAGCAATATGGCCGTCTTTTTGACGTTTAGTATGCAAATTTTAAATGCCTATATCTCGCTTATTTATTGAGAGCGACAAAAGATTATTGCAGATTCGGAATCTGCGTGGCGAATATAGTCCGGTGACGTTTAAAAATCAAAAATCCAGGAGAGGTTCCTATACTGCAGTTATACCCTGCAAATTGTGATAAAAGCAAATACTTTTGCACACGTATTTATTAGACCAAAATGGTCGATTTGACCCGCCGCCGTTCCGACATATTTGGCCCAGCGGACTCAAAATAGCGGCCGTTTTTCAAGATGGTCGCTAATAAACCAAAATGATTTTTGTTATGCTGATTTTAATGACCCATGGGCCTTTTCGGCTATTTTGGGGTCGTATATTTCAAATATGGCAATAAAAATAACTTTAGTTAATTTTGAACAGGATTATAAACATTTTTAGCGAGTATTTACTTTCACGTTACCATTATGTTATACGCGTCTTCTTCGAGTATTTGCACACTGGAAAAGACGAATCTAAAGTCAAAACTGTCAAAAAAGTCAAACGAGAGAATAATTTTGTGTATGCTGTAAGTAATTTCTGAAATTTGCTACCCAGAAAACATGGAAAATTTGAACTATATAATATAGAATATGTGAATGGGTCTTTGACTTTGAATTTGTAGTCGCTGGCTCAAATATGACGACTACATGTGTTTTGAACAACCTTTGAACGTATTTTGAACCGATTTGAACATATTTGTACTTTTGGCCAGAAAACTTAAACTTTTGTACTCGGTGTCATCATCAGAACTTATAGGATCATGCTTAATGGATACACAGGATAATGCTTAAAACAATTATAACATTGTTATTCTCATCAGTACGAGGATAAAATGTATGTCGAGAAAGATAAAAAAACAGTAATTATTATAGGTAAAAATAGCTACACCAAAACTTTAATTATTTTAAAAAGCAGTTACCTTTATAAATAAACTACTTCCGACGGAAAGAAGGTACAGATAGATTTCGCGGCTTAATGTGATTATATATTTTTGAACAACTTCAAATATGTAATTAAAATTAATAAAGAAATAAATTAATGAATGCCACTTTTAAACAGTCTCGAAGAGGAGTTTTGTGGATTTCACTCTGTGCTCCCCGGGATTCGCCGTTGGATGAACAATTGGAAAGTTCACGAGCACCTTTCTTCTTCGGACCGCAGACTGGTGACATTTGGCATCGGCCGTCGCGTTTCCCTCACGCCACAATCCGAGTGGCGATACCGAACCGGCGACATTAACTGGGACCGGTTTGGTGAAGTCCTCTGCGAGAATCTTGAGGCCTTTCCATCGCCTTCTTGTAGTACCGCAGAGGACTTGTGTGTCGCACTTAATGCGGCCATCGAGTCTTCCTGTGATGCCGTAGTAGGGCGGAAGAAACCCCGCGGTGGTTTCGCGGCCCCATGGTGGTCTTCCGAACTCTGCGATAATTTTAAATTTAATATTTTAAATAATGTAACGTAGCGATTGAAAATTAATGTGATTGAAAATTGTTATTTTTGTGATGTGACGCAATGATGAGATGAAAATTTTCTGCTGATCGATCAAGGTGAACAATGTATGAGATGAAGTTAAAATAAAGAAAAATAAAAAAACTCAAGTTTCATTTTTTTTAAACTCTCTCTATACTATTGAATATCTATGATATTGAACATTTTCAAAGCCTATTTGATTTCAAAATGTTTTTCAAAGGATTTTATTTTTCTATGGTTTTAAAATATTTCTAAGTATTCTGTAGTTTTGAATATTTTCAAAGACTATTTGACTTTAAAATGATTTTCAAATTATTTTATTTTTCTATGGTTTCAAAATATTTCAAAGTATTCTATAGTTTTGAATATTTTCAAAAACTATTAGATTTTAAAATGATTTTCAATTTTTTTAAATTTTCTATGGTTTCAAAATATTTCTAAGTATTCTATAGTTTTGAATATTTTCAAAGACTATTTGAATTTAAAATGATTTTTAAATTATTTAATTTTTCTATAATTTCAAAATATTTATAAGTATTCTATAGTTTTGAATATTTTCAAAGACTATTTGATTTTAAAATTCCCGTGCTTTTTCTGGTTTAAATGACGTGTCGCAACCTTAAATCAGTGCATATCCTATCAATGCTCTTTGTAAGCTAAATATCTTACAGCCAACCACTTATTTTCAACTTACGAAAATGTTACATCTGCATGCCGAAATGTCCTTCGTTTCTCACTCCTGATGGCGAAACTGCTTTTCAAAATCAATATTCAAAATCAATATTCTACCTGTACATGGTTTATGCGTCTTTCAGTATTTTTTTATTGAATTTCAGGTTTTTCACGCAAATTAACTAAACTATTCGAGATTACAAGTTTCGAATAGTGGTCCCTTCAGAAAATATTTTCAATTGTTTTACGCTTATTGGAGTCGATCTATTTTTTATATAATGAGCATCGGATCGATCGAATCTTGGGGTTTAAAACTATCTCATTTTCTTATATCTCGGACTGAAAACAACATCGCTTTCTCATGTCTTCAGACTGAAATTTCACGCTGATTCTATGGCGTTTCTCTAAAAACGAAATATGTTTTCTTACGCTTCCCCATTAACTAAAATACATGTAGAGTATTATAATAAGTTATAACAAAGATGGCTTAAACATCCATTAATAAAAAACAAATATAAAAAATAAAATACTTACTGCTGTTTGCTTTCTCGTGACGATGCGTGACGACGCGGCACTGCGGTGTAGAAGAATAAAATATTACGTGAGCGGGAACTGATAAGAGCTAACCGAAAAAGACGTGCTCCCGCTTCGAATAGCAGCAGGGAAGTGAATCTATTTCATAGCGCGCCTGTGTATTTATTAACGCGGCCGGCCCATACAAAAAATGTATGGAGAATCTGATACCTGATTTTCTGGGATTTATTGTATAAAATCCTATTACAATCATTGAAATTTAAATAGCTTATAGTGAAGATATGTCATTTAACTTTCTTTTATAATAATTTGTAATTCAAATTAGTTATTATTTTCCCAGTGAGGACTAAAACCCCGCGCCCATTTTTGTATATTTTCTCGTGTGTTTTTATAAAAAACTACGCAAACTATTGCCAAATTTATTAGCTCACCTTATAAATGACTTATTGATAAAAACGAGTGTTTTTTGTCACTGCTTTTATTAGCGTAGTTTCAGCGGAATAACTAAAACGCTAGACCCTAATTTGAGAAATTTCGTGCAGCACCCTCTTAAGCCTTAAGTCGCGAACCGATACTAGCATTGTTGTTGCGCAACTGCATACTGTGTGGTTTGGTCTGGGGGTCGCAGTTGTAACAAAAATCCAAATTTGCGTGGCATGTTATGTTTCAAAAACATGTTGCACGCATTGCAACATGATTCGCTTGTATTTCTAGTGTTTTTTTTATATTGGTCTTACTCAGTTTTTGAGTTGTTTCGGAATCATGGGTCACAATCTCAAAACAATTTCCAAAACCATATAAAATTGCTAAAAGCTTTGACAGTTGGATCTGTCATAATAGAGAATGGCCGTATTGCACAGCCCAATAAAAAATGACCCTTCTGGTGTTCTTGCCATGACTTCTTGTAAAAAACAGACAAATCCTCATCTGCTCTGACAGCAGAGCAGCACTGGACGCTCTGGCTAAAGCCACCACAGAATCTTCTGTGGTCTGGGACTGCATGCAGGAGCTCAACAAATTGGGAAAATCCAACAAAATCACCCTAATATGGATACCGGGTCACCAAGGCATACCCGGAAACGAAGAGGCCGATAGACTGGCAAAACTGGGCACACTGGATTGCCCAGTGGAGCCAGCTGTAGGGGTCCCCTTCGCTACAGGTAAGAAAATCATCAGGGACTGCTTGGAGCAGGAACATCGGGCTTCCTGGAAACAGAGTCAGGGATGTCGCCAGGCAAAAGCCATGATGGAGCAACCACTACAGAAGAAAACCAAGGCCCTACTTGACATGAGCAAGAAGAACCTTAGAACCACTATCGGTCTCCTCACCGGACACACGACCCTTAGAGCTCATCTATTCAACCTTGGCTTGACTGAGAGCAAGGATTGCCGAATATGTGGCGAGGAACCTGAAGACAGCATACACATTGTTGGCCGCTGTCCAGGGCTCGCCGCCAAAAGACACAGTTTACTGGGACGAGCCTTTCTCGAACCCAGCGATCTGCCCAACTTGAAGGTCAGTGACCTACTTAGTCTGGTAAGAAGTACCGGGCTACTAGCTGACAATTGACCTAAACACACAGTGGGTAGTTACAAAAGACCTTACAGATCTAGGTGACATCAAGGGCTGGAAACAAGCCCCCCACTCCATCTACTACTACTACTACTACTTAAAAAATCGAGTTCAAAAAGAATTTTAATAAATGTAATAAATATTACATAAAATATTACTATTTTAGTGAACATGAGTAGCTATGAGTTTTTTTTTTAATCTCCTAAAGTTGGTTTAACGACAGGCAACTTCCAGCTGTCAAATTGGCCCCACGTTGGGCGCCAATTTATAACGTTCGATTAGTAATCCAATCGAGTTATGCCAACAAGAAACAAGAGCGCCATCGCGTAGTCGTACGCTAAGTTTACACGGGCTTAGTACTTGTCACTTAGTAGTACTTGCCGCTAACCTGCTTAGTGATCGTGAGAAGTAATCGTTTGCACGTTCGTATCAGCAGAAAGGTGTTAGTGGCACAACCTCCGTTGGAAATGGACAACCACCGCCGCCTTATTTTTCATAGGATTTAAATTCCTGGATGAATCATTTTAATTTGTCACTAACCCTTGCTGCGGCTGTTCACACGAGCCAGGAAGAGACAAGTACTTATTAGGAGTCAGCAAGACAAGTAATTTGTGGTGGGGGAAGTCACTTGTCGCTTAGTAAATAGGATCGGCTTCTATTCACTTTCAGTGGCAGTTTCACTAATACTAAGCACTAACATGCTGAATTAGCATGTTTACACGCAAGTTATTAGTACAAATGTCACGGTGCTAAGAATTGGCTACTAAGCCCGTGTAAACCTAGCAGTAGTGTAGTCGTTTCTCATCACACAGCACAATGCAACGGAAAACATTGTCCGAATCGATCTTGCACCTATCAAGAAGCTCCGGTCGTTTGCGCTTGTTTTTAATCGTGAATATTTTGGGCACCCAACGGCAACTAACCTTATTCATGCCCAATTTTTTAATGCAAGATTATCAATACATTTTCAGTTGAGATGTTTAAGATCTCGACTATGTCAGTTCTCGTGCAGTTAGACCTGCATTAAAACCTGCTCGTTATTTTTGGTTGGCTTAACCCACACTTCAGCTCCTATATAGTAGCCTCCGGGGGTAAAGACCTAGCCACCCGATCTTAAGTGATAGACGGGCAAAGGGCATTACGGTCAGCGATAAATTCGAACGGAATTAACGCTAACATCAGCTATATCAGGCCGCGCAAGCGATTTCGGACCTGTGACAAGACGGAAGGACAGAGAAATCTGGCCATATCTGGTAGTGAGGGCGAGAGGTCGGCCCGCTGTTTCACTTCCCAGTGCCTCGCGATAAGGCGTTGGACTCTCACAGGCTCGTTGGAGCTAGACAGTGGACTGTCTTTGTCCGCCAAGTCTTCACGTTCAATTCATAGGAGACTAAACGACCTGATGTCGTTAAAACTCCCTGGGGTGACGTGTTCGCCCATTGCGTTGACACCTCTAGATGTTTCTTTGTCAACCGATTATTCTCTAAGATAAGGTCTTCAATAATTATTTGACTATGACTTATCCAGTCGCTTCAACCGAAGGTCGACTGCGAAGGTCGTCATCCAGTGACTCTCTGCCAAACTTGAATTGGTATATTCAGATTTCGCAGTAGAAAACAAAGAAACATTGGTTCTACTAACAGTCTGTAAGCGGTTATTGATTTTCGTGCTTCATATTTATTGATGGTCCGGTTCCGGTTAGGAAAAGTATTGTGAACTCCGACAGTGTCTCCGTGCTACAAGCGCTAGCAAAAAATACTATAACCTCTGTCCTTGTACTGGAATGCCACAATGCGTTTCAATCCATTGCGAGGTCAAATAGAGTGACCCTGCAATGGATTAAAGGGCACAGCGACTCACTGGGCAACGACGCGGCAGACGAACTGGCCAAAAGGGGATCAAAGGAAATAGTATATGGACCGGAACCCTTGATGCCCATACCCCAGGTCCAAATAAAAACATGGCTACGCAGGAACACCAACGAAACCCACCTTAAAAAGTGGAAAAAAACGCAGGATGCAGGCAAACAAAGAATGCGGTTCCGGAAGCGTCTAAAAAACTTGCCCGCAACCTCACCAGATTAAAAAGGGACAAAATCCGTAAAGTCATAGGTACTATTTCAGGCCACTGTCCCCTAAACAAACACCTGTTTACCATAGGTGTTGTTTGGAGGATGCATGGAGGAAGAAGAAACGCCACAGCATGTGCTCATGGAATGCAGGAGCGTGGCAGAGCAACGGGCAAGAATACTAACAGTCACTCAAGAGGCCAAGTGCGGGAAATAGCCCAGGAAAACTAACTAAAGTATTGTGAACGAGCAAAAAAATTTTTTTTTGAAATGGAGGCTGAAATTACCATTTTGACCCCCCTCCCCATCTCTATATCCGATTTAGCCATTCCCCCCCCCCCCCCCCCTACTACAATTCAGACCATTTCCAGATTGGTCTGTCTGTGTGTGTGTGTGTGTGTTCGTTTAATCCGCTTGAGCTGCACTTTGGCATGCAGGCATCATTTAATCATGGCAAGAGTTGAAAACATTGTAGTTGAAATTGGTCCACCAGGGGACATGCTAGTCATACCTCAATCTCGAAATAATGGACTTAGAGACTTGAGATTCGGTACACAGATGCGTTGTTGGGCCGAAACCACATTGTAAAATTTTGATTAGAATATCTCTTATACAAGGGACCCAAATAATTTTAAAATTCTGCCATATTTAAGAAAATACTATCTCATATTGGAAAATAGGCTTTTTCATACCATGGAAATACTACATATATACTACATTAGCGATCATAATCTTTTGACACAATCACTATCGAGTGGGGGGGGGGGGGGGGAGGGAGTGAGTTGGTGCGGGGGTGGTTGGGGGTTGGCGCGCATGGGGGCTTGTCTGCTTGCCGAGAAAGTCTTGGGGTAACATTACCAAGTTTTTTAGTTTATAAGGTAACAAATTAAAATATTTTATTTTCCTGTACGTGGATATTGCATAATAAGGAACTTTTAGCGTAAGATAGTTCGAAGACTTGCTTATTTGTTGTGTTGAAGTTGTGAATTTCTGCTTGGCCTTGAAGTTTATCGCTATCATACAGGTCGACAAGTAATTTATGCATGTGCAGGCCAGTTAATTAAAGTCATCACTTTTAAGTCTTTTGAAGCCTACATTGATTTCTTGTAGTTGTCTTGTTAGTTATCATGTCTTCTTCGGGTTTTATCCAGTAGCCTTTCCTAAAAAGGCATATTGGGAGCTGTTTGTCTGTGGCTATTTTTAAGTGACGGTATATTGGAATTTTGCCTTCTTTTCAATTGTTCGATTTGATAATGATATTTCGAGGCCATTATGCAGAATTGGCCGACGCTGGATACTGGCTACCGCCAGCCGAAATGTCGAATGTGTGGATTTGATCAATTGCTGGTGGTCCAGTGTTACGCTCCTCTTGAAGATTCTCCATATCATCGGACGCTTTATATCTTCGCCTGCATCAATGTCAATTGCTGGGATCAATGCGAAGGGTAATTATTTTTTTTACATTCTCATAATAAATTCAATTTAATTACATTCTCAAATCAGCCGCGATATCTTTACTCGATTATGACGTGGTCCCGTAACCGGCATGTCCATTCAACACGGGCACGTGAACAACTTGCTATAATACCCAAGCACAAAACTACACATTTCCAGTGCAGCTTTTCGTATTATTCTGCGGTTGTATGGAATCGGTTGGGAATGGCTTTGCGATCGAAATCGATTGCAGTATTTAAGGACCACTTTAAAAGTTTATTATTAAAGGAAGATATTTAGATGTCATAATTTGATTTTATTTTAAAATAACTATTGCTAATTGGATTATTACTATTGTCTTCGTTTATTTATTAATTTGTAACCTGATTATTTAATGTTAAATATTTTGATTTTGATTATTTTTGATTTATTATATGTAGATTATTAAATTTATGTAATTACGTTATTTTCTTTTAATATCATTTGATGTTAAATATCTTGATTTTGATTATTTCGATTTGTGTATTTATTTGATTATGATTATTTGGATTTTTTGTTTTAAGATTTATTTGATTTGGTTATTTTATTTTAAAAATCATATACCTATGTATCAATAATTAATAGGTGTGTCCTGAAAACCAGGATAAGAGATATCCTGAGGATACCCCTAATTTGCAGCGTGTGTAGCTTTATTTCACAGTCTTTGTCTATTTATAGTTTTAATTTTTAATCTGTGTGTTCTTGTTTTTTTTTTGTATATGTTTTTTATAACAGCTGCAAATAAATAAATAAATAAAATAATATACTAGTAGTTCTGTGAACAGTTTGTTTGTTTGTTTTTTTATTTCAATTCTTTATTGTGAAATTTCACAGTGGGTTAGTTTATTATCATACGGCAATATCTCTCAACCGACTCTAGTATCTATATGTATGAGGGCAAATAACATGCGTAATGTGTGTCTTGTTATTGCATTCGATTGACAAAATTTATCCAATGGAAAATGATGACCCAGCCGGGAATCGAACCCGGAACATTACAATGTAGGATCAGGCAACCTAATCACTATGCCACCGGGCCGTTAGGTTATTATATTGAAACAGAATCAATAAATATAAATCCTTACATGTGTGTCATTTTTCACTTTCATTTTCGGACGCACAGGAAAAAAAATGGGATATCGCACATACAAAAATGTTATAAATTGTTGAAGAGGGATTTAGCCGCTGTGTCAAAATATAGAGTGCGGTTATGTTAGAGTCGGTTTGGAATGAGCATAAAATGTTTTGGAAAATCATGGGCTCACACTCAACAGCTCACACTCAACAGACGCAATCGTCTGTATTTTGATACAGAGAGTTGTTTTCCATATACATACATAGTATGAAATCGAAGACGGCTGTGCTAGAATTTAAATCCAATCATAGGACATTTAAGAGCCCTCACTTTGACACGGTAAAGTCCGAAACAGCTTTGATCATATTCCTGCTTAAAAATTATTCGGCTTTTAGAGGAAGACAACTTGTGGTTGTCTCTGGCTGTCGGAGGAAGATCTTGAGGTTGATTCGGTCTCTAAGACCAGATATAACTCTTTACTGCCTATCTCGGAAGATGGCCCTTATTGTAGAATTAATTGTTCCATTGAATTAATTGTTCCAATCAAACATCCCAAAAGATCACGATTATAAATTAAATAAATCACATCATCTCACAAATGCCATCACCTGTAATGGCTTAAATGTTCACCTTTATGCGGTGGAAGTTGATGTTCATGGGCTGCCAGCCAAATCACCTCTTTAAAGATCTTTTTCTCTCTAGGAAAGAAATCAACCTCCTTCCTAGAAAAAATATCTAAAACTGCAATTTCCGGCTTTAATGGAGGAGTGAATGGAAGGTAAGGTGGTAAGATCGCTCACATGTGGTAAGGCAGCTGCCCTAAACCTACTACAGCCGGTCATCAGTCCAGGGTCCATTGCTCATGCCCAGAAGTGTAATAATATTATGATCGGCCGAACTCCGTTCGGTGAATTCTATGACAGCTCGTCAACTGAGGTGATATTTTCCTTCGTTCCACATGACTTGTCTGAAACATTTGTAGACCACAGAGTTTCAATCGTTTTGATGACTTCGGCCTCCTTTCTCATTCGCATATTCTACGACCAGTTTGATGCGCAGCATACGGCGATAGATCAAATTCTGCTATTTCAGTTTGTGCAACAGATAGGTACTTAGACTAAAAATATCTACAGGAATGAAAACACACACAATTTAAACATAGATAGAATTATTATATCTTGAGCTGGTGGAATGTATTATTGTGTAGGGTGACCCGAAGGAAAGTGCTTGATTTAAATATATTTTTTCCAGGTTAAAGAAATTTTTATTAGCTAGTAGGTATACACATAACAACAACAAAGAAGCAATAACAACAAAATAACAACAATAAGCTGAAGAATAGGAATTATGAAGATCGCTTGAAATTACTTGGAATTACTACACTCAAACAAAGAAGACAAACAGGGGACCTGATTGAGACATATAAAATTCTAACACATTATTACGTTATACCTGGACTGAAGAATATTTACAAATTCAACGTCAACACAAATCTTCGAGGTCACAACAAAAAGCTCAAGCGTACAAAATTTTAATCTAATCCTCTTAAGAAAGTTCTGCGAAATAGAGTGGTGGACATGTGGAATAAACTACCATTTGAAGTGATTAGTGCAAGCTCTCTCAATCAATTTTAAAACAGACTCGATTTGTACCTAAAAATTTGTTAATATTGTTTATATTGATAATATTGTTTAGCTTTACAAGATCTGATCTGGACGTATCAGCATAGCTGCCTGTCCAGAATAAATAATAATAATAATAACAAAGGAAACATTTATTTACTTGCTAATCTGAATGTTAAAATAAGAAATAATCTGGGTAAATTTAATAATTTTGATTTATTGTTTACAAGCTTTCCTACTGCTCAACATATTCAGATGGATGAACGTAGGGAGAATGGGTAAATAAGTAAAATTACAACATTTTTATTTACAAATTTAAATTTCACAGTTGGACTTGCATACGGAGCCAAGTGCTGGACCAAAATAATCCAGTAGAAGCGGAGCCGGCTGCCAATGTCCCAATCGTCGCTTGGCGCAGCGATTGGGACGACTTCATGGATGTTGGAAAAGCTGGAGCAGTCGTATCCGTAGCCGTTGGGAATCGGTAAGTGTCAGTCTTGAAGACCTGCAATTTTACAGCTATAATTAATATTGTTCATCTCAGAAGATTTTAGTTTCGGTTTTTAAATATTTAATTTTAACCCTTCGAGTAACGGCGTAATGTCATGGCAGACCGCAGCAATTTATTGGAATTTCTCGCAATATCGCCGCGCTCGACAAAAAGTACTATAACTATGGAAATACTATAGCAATCATAAAAAGAATAACTGTGCAATCATCGCATTGAAATTTCGTATATAGAATATTGAAATCTCATTTTGTAAAACAATTAGATAATTATGAGTAAATATGAGAAAGTCGAAAAAGTGAAAAAAACTCGGCATTTCTAACTTGTACTTGTCTTATGGAAAAATACGGAACCCTATTTAGAAATTGTAAATGTTATCGTGATCTTTATTAGATTCTCTATCAAAGATAATATTTCGTTTTGCTTATTTACATACAAAAATATTTAGATCCATAAAAACCAATAAAAATTTATTGTTTTTTTTATGAATACGCCGAAATTAATTTACAAATACGCCAAACACTTCATATATTTCAGCCAAAAACAAAATAATGTATTTTGTCAACGAATTAGGCAGATATTAGTAATGACGTTATAGCGATAAACCGCACCAAATTTTTCAACCCAAAAAAACAGGTAAAATTAGAATAAAATGTACATAAAATCACTGAATTCGGTTGATAATCACTGAATTCGGTTTTAGAATCAAACTTACTTACATTTCTATTCGTATTCCAACTGAAAACACAAAAAAAACACAAAAAAACTGTTCACAACCTGATGTTTGACAATGACGACCGAACAGCGATTTTGACAATGGAATTTTACCAGAAATATCCGTTCAATGACGCGCGAAATTATTTTAGCGGCCGTCTACGTATCTATGGTAATAATGAGACGGACCAAAGGACGCTCGGCCCATTGCTCTCACAGACACTGTGGCCAAAATCTTTTTTAACATAGTCCACACGAGGATGAGCGAATTCATGCACCGGAATGAGTACCTTGGAGTATCAGTTCAAAAAGGCTTCATGCGTGGCGTCTCGGGCTGCCTCGAGCACAATTCTCTCCTGGCTGCTGCCATCAAGGATGCGAGACAGCACGAACGCCAAATCAATGTATGCTGGCTCGACCTAGAGAATGCCTTTGGGTCAGTCCGACACAGTCTCCTCCACTTTGCACTCCGCTGGTACAATTTCCCACCAGTCGTGCGTGACATTGTAGCCTCCTACTACAACTGTCTGACTTTCCATGTTAAAACGCAAGAATGGACTACCCGCTCTATACCATATTCAATTGGACTATTTCAGGGCTGTTGCCTCTCCCCGACGATTTTTAATATAGTTTTTAATATACTGCTGGAAAGCCTGACCCAGTTTGACAGGAAGTGGGGCTACCGTTTTAAAACAGACGGCCAATACACCTCGTCGTGCCTCGCTTTTGCCGACGATCTAACTTTCATCACCAGAAGCCCCAAGCAGCTTTCCCTGCTATTACAGAAAGTGGAGCTTTTCTGCGACTGGTCAGGCTGTATAAAAGTGAAGCCCTCCAAATGTTTTTGCCTTGGACTCGCCCGCATGGGCACAAAATTTACATCCTATGACCCCAAATTGGTCTATAAGGGCTCTAATATCTCCCTTATAGACCCAAACAATCATTTCAAATTCCTCGGCAGAAAAATCACCCATCAGGGAAAAGACGTCTCGGGCGATCATGTTATAGAGCATTTCAAAAGTTGCCTGGCGAAAATAGATGCCTTGCTAATTTCTGGCCCTCGTAAGGCCTGGATCTATGACAATTATCTAACGTCACATTTGTCATGGCCCTTTCTTATTTACGATTTTACCAAAACCCAACTGTCCCGTCTAGATGCGCTGGTGACAGCTAGTTTAAAATCCTGGCTGTCCTTAGCCAAACCAGCTGACCCCTCGACTCTCTTCAGGTCCAAACAAAATTTTGGGCTAGCGCTTAAACTGCCCTCTCTGCTCTACGCCAACTCCAGAATAACCAAAAATTCGATTCTGTGCAATTCCAAAGATCCGGCAATATCGAAGCACGTAATAAGTGGCCGTAGTGATTCAAATGATCTACAAGCCCACCTAGACTTCCACAAAAAGTTCCTTACTGGAATCAGCCAGAATGGCACTGGTCTGGGGTATGGCAGTACAACCACGAGCGACGTGGACTTGAAGAAGTCTCTTTTGCGGGGAGATTACGACAGCAAGAGTATGGCTCATGCTATTGGCCTTCAATGCCAGAATGATTGGACAACAATTGGGGACTTTTGCATTCCGCCTCCAATGCACTGGAAGGTAATGCTCTATGACTGGACGCCAGAGATGCTGAAATTTTATTTGAATGCCTTTCAGCATACACTTCCAGACCCCAGTAACCTCGCTCGTTGGAGCTTTGCCGAGGATAGTTCTTGTCCCCTCTGTAGCAATACCCCTTGCACAGCTAGACACATTCTAGCTGGCTGCAAGGTGGCCTTAGATCAAGGACGGTACACTTACCGCCATGACAAAGTTCTCGCTGTTATTCGCGAGGTAATTAGTCTCTCAGTGGCTCGTGCCAACAAGGGTTTGACAGTATCCTCCAAACCCCCAATACAGTTTGTGCGGGATGGCTCTAAAGGCAAAAAACATTTAACTACAAAACCTTTCTCAATAATCGAGAAAGCTACAGATTGGATTCTGGAGGTTGATTCGGTCTCTAAGCAGTATAAATTCCCTGAAAGTCTCGGATGCACAGCCCTCCGTCCAGATATAACTCTTTACTCTCTATCTCGGAAGGTGGCTCTTATTGTAGAATTAACTGTTCCATGGGAATCAAATATCCCATAAGACCACGAGTACAAATTAAATAAATACCATGATCTTACAAATGCCGTAACCCGGAACGGCTTCACTGTTCACCTTCACGCGGTGGAAGTTGGCGCTCGTGGCCTGCCAGCTAAATCTCTATTTCACCTCTTTAAAGATCTTGGCCTTTCCAGAAAAATAATCAATTCTTTCTTAGAAAAATTATCTAAAACTGCGATTTGCGCATCTCAAATTCTATGGCTTCGAAGGGGGAGTGAATGGGTGGTAAGGTGAACGCTCACATGTGGCAAGACAGCTGTCCTAAACCTACCACAGCCGGTTCGTAAGTCCGGAATCCACTGCTCACCCCCCAGAAGTGTAAAAAAAAAAATTTGTATTATGATGGGCCCGACTCCGGTCGGTGAATTCCATGGCAGCTCCGTTTGTATTTATTTATTTTAGTATGGATTTTAGGATGCGTTTGAATTAGAAAATAATATTACTGTGCGCTCCGGGAGCAAGCCGCCAATATTGGTCGTTAAGTAGCCGAAGGATTAAAATGGTGTGTTGACACCTGACATTTTGGCATTATTGCAGACATGGTAACATCAACTTCACGCGTTAAAATCTGTTTTTTATTATTTTATAATATTATGCAACCACGATAGTCTTCAATTTTGCAATTTCTAATTCTTAATAGCAGTAAATAAATCCTTTCGACCGTTGTACATTACCTACTTATTAAAAACAATATTTTTTAAATGTTTGTAGCAGGAAGATTCATGATTCATAATTTCACGTGAAACTTTTAGAATATAGACCTGGCATCTATCTGCCTTTGGCAGCTACGCTGCGAAAAAAGCCAGCTGGCTTCTTCATGAAAAGCCGTTAGTCATTTAGCAGTTCAGTCACTGCTATTAACATCTCCACTTCAATGGATTTCCTCGCCATTCAGGGACTTAAAAAATGTTTTTTTTGTGTATCGAGGAATCGCAGAAATACTTCTAGCAAGTTTCTGAAGGCCTAATTACAAATAAGATTATAAGATAGTAAAAAAGTGGTATATTGTAATTTTAACATAAATTATTGACATATATGTGTATTACTTTATGTTAAATTAAAATTTTTTACTTTTATATGTACTGTACGATGACCATTAAAAATTAGTTTATCAAATGATTGACTGTAAGATATGGCTATAATAATGAGTCCGCCATTTGTGCATAAGTACTTTTTTAAAATCAGTGTAGTCTTCACTATGTAATGTTGTATTTTTTTAGCACTTCAAACTTATTCTGTTCTATTCTATTTTAAGACACTGGTCTACAATTCTGCAATCAATTGCAGATAGAAATCCCGAGAAGAAAAAAAATCACTCACTACATTTAAAAAATTGAAATGTTTTCTTTGCAGAATTTCTGATGAGGATGACGAGAGTAATTCACTTGAGATGGAAACCATGCAGCAGGAGCTCGGAAACCTCAAAATGACTGACACCAAAAATGCTAATAAATCCGGTGAGTTATACACCAAATATGCCATAAAACCAGTTTAACTCCAACTAGGTTAGTAAAAATAAACGGTTGTGTTACCCCATGACTTTCCCGGCGAAACCTTTCAGTATCAACAGTAACTGTTGTAGGAATGTTAAAGATGCGTTATTGTAGTATGCATTGCTATAACATTTTATTTTATTGTACCATTATATTTATCAATCAACATCGAAACATTTTGGTAGAAGGGTAAAACCACCTAACGGAAATCCAGTGAAACAGCTTCGAAAGCACGCATCCGTGTCTAAGCGAAGACACGAACCGCAGCCGCGGCTAAATAGTGAGAAACGTGGGTAACAGATGGCATTAGCCGCCCACAACTTTCCAGCGAAGAAAATACAATTATAACAAATAATGAAAGGTTTCATTTCAAGGACCGATTTCAACCACAATCTTTTGAACCCTTGCCATGATCAAATGCTGCTTGCATGCCAAATTTCAGCTCAATCGGATCAAGCGTTTGGGTACTATCGTGGAGGAATACACACAGATACCCACACATACAGACACACAGACAGGTTTCAATCTGGAAATGGTCTTAATCATCTCAATGGGGTCAAAATGAATATTTCCATCATCTCAAAAAAAAAATTGCACATTTATAATACTTTCCCTGATTTCGGTTGGCCGCGAATAAAAAAATACCTAGTAGAGTAACACGGCCCGGTGGCATAGTGGTTAGGTTGCCTGATCTTACATTGTAAGGTCTCGGGTTCGATTCCCGGCTGGGTCACCATTTTCCGTTGGGATGAAATTAACGGAATTGCATTTTCAATTCTGTCGATCGAATGCAATAACAAGACACACACTTACAGACATTTTACTTGCACACATTCATATAACACGTCATAGTAGGGTTGGTTGTAAGAGATTGTCATATGACAATAAACCCGCCCATCGTGACATTTTCACAATAAAAAGTATAAACAAGTATCTAGTAGGATGGCCAATCAAAAGTGGGAAAAACAGCTTTTTCATGATGTAGTCTTACAGACATAATTTGTCTAGTAGGTAGTCTCAGTGCCCTTTTCCAATAAATGCATCGAGTGAAGGTTACTTAACAGCGGCCGATTTTTATAGCGCCCATTGCCCGCAGGCATTTTTTAGCATTATTGTGACGGCTATAAAAAAATAACCTGATTTTATAGAAACAACTTGTTTTGTATCTATTAGACTAACTGTTGTATCTTCCGATAAAAATAAAAACGAAACAAATATTATGATGTTATAAAATTATTTATTAAATAAAGGGCATTTTTGTAAGAAGAAAAAAAATTGTACATGAAGTAAACATACAAATCATTGACCATAATTCTTTTTGTTTGGAATTTTTTGAAACATGGATAGTAGCATAGTGGTACATTGCAATATGGGCAATAGTAGACTGCCAGTTTGCTTCTTTCCAATGTGCGCAAACTTTGCACACATTGACTCTCGACACCTTCGTTTGCAGGGTGGGGGGACCACTTTCGATTAGTTCCCTCACCCTGTATTCGCGATTTACGCTAATGAATTGCATATTTGTATGTATAGATAAAAGACTAAGTTACACGCTAGTACAACGCGAATTACGTGATTTTTTAACAAACTGTATGAAATCCGATCACACCCTCATTACGTGAGTCGCGAGTTAGAGAATATTTTGTATCACATAATAAGAGTAGAGAGTGCGTGATAGTCCGGTTTTATAGGTTAACATACGCGTATACTTCCTCTGCACAGACTCTATTTCCGATTGGACCTCATAGTATGGATTCCAAATTATGGAACCAAACTCCAGTTGGCTGCGTACTAGAGAATTATAGAGCTAGTTAAAAGAGTTATTATTTTTGAATGGTTTAGTAACCCTATATATATAATTGTTATTTTTATTTTAATAATTTTTAATGCCTATTAAATATTGATATGAATATTAGCGATGCATATTTATTGTAAATGCGTTGTTAAATTAAATAAATAAATAAATAAATACAAAACCCAGTGTTCGCTCGCTCTTACTTACTACATTGTTGATATGCTCTCTAAAAGTCAGGTGCTCGTCAAGAAGTATTCCTAGATCTCTTGCGCTTTTTGTCGATTTTAGTGTTGAATTGCCGATAGAGTAAGGGTAGTCTTTAATTATCACTCAATTAAACTACAAAATCGCTTAATCGACGAAAATCAAAATTGCTGACGACGAAACTCTCACTGCTGCCGCATACGCCAGATGAAAAGTAGCTAGTAGAGTTGGGCATGTGTTGCAACTGGCGACTCAATTGATTTTGGATAGGCCGAAATGCATGAAAGATGTCCAATGGCTTAGAAAACAAGAGATGCTTCTCTCAAATGGTTTTAAATAATGCTCTACACGTGTTTTAAAAAATCGGTTGTATCACCCCTTGGGGTGGCACTGCCAGCAGTCTTGACTTTCCCGGCAAGTAGCCAAGGACTGATTTAATCCGAATATTAATTTCATTTGAAATATCGATGAGCGCTCTCTCTCGGTCGGTGGACAAACCCGGATGGGTTACTTTACATCTGTTGGCCCTTAGCCGAGAAACGAACCGCACCGCTTGAGAGGTTAATATTTGATTAAAATGTATAGCGGAATTTAAACATTATTAGTGTAGCTTATATTGGAGATATTCCAATCAACATCTCACAACAAGGTTTTGACCTAACAAGGCATCTGTGTACCAAATTTCAATATTTAAATCCAGTATTTCTAATATTTTGTTTGTTCTGGGTGAAAATTTAAGTCCATAGGTCCAGCAGCTGGGTCTGTGGCTTGTTGCATAATTTAATCGGTCAGTGAATCTATGGTTATGTTTTTTTGTGTAGATAAACTAATTTATATGTTGTTCAATAGGAAAAGGAGAAGATAATATGGGAGCTAAAGATATGGGAGCGACTTGCATGATAGGCGGAGCGAGTGGTTCCAGTGTGGCTGCAGCAGAATTAGAAGTTGGCGAAGAGGAACTAGTAACAGTAGAAGATGTTCCAATGCCAAATTCTGAGCTCAACTTCATCATAAATCAAGTAAGAATCCTTTTAAAATAAAAATTATTAACTACTTGACAAATAAGAAGCTTTGAACCAAGGGTTTAAATTAATTTACATTTTGTTAAGTAGCAAATGCAGGTGAGAAATGCAGATATTATTAAAATCAATGTGAAAACGGTCATGCTGTTAAGTGATAGGTGCAAGTGCCAAGTAAAGTATTTTTGTAGAAGCACGGTTTGAGTGATGTTTAATATCGTTTATGAGAAGAGGCCAATGCCTAAATGCTCCTGTCTATAGAACTTGGTTTCTCTTTAATCTGTAAACCACATTGGATTGATTAAGCAGCTCTGCTGCGAGGGGATTTGGATGGAATGCTAATCGTTCAGCATGTTTGATTTTGTATTGTTCAATTTCTGCGGCAATGGGGGGGACTTTCAGATAGTCATGAGTTTCATCATTTCTTGTAAAACACGGTGCATTCGCAATATCGCGGAGGATACTATTCTGCAAGCGCTGTAGAATAGTATCCTCCGGGATACTATTCTACAGTTGAATGCCGTACAACCATATAGGCTTAAGTACAGAGTTAATGCCATCATGTCTTATGCCATCATGTCTTTGATCGTAGATACAATATCCAACTCATTGCAGAACCAGCAGATCACTCTGGTACAAATGAAGTAAGGATATACACAGACGGCTCCAAAACCAATCAAGGTACAGGAGCCGGCGTCTTACACAGACGGCTCCAAAACCACTCAAGGTACAGGAGCCGGCGTCTTTCTCAAATGATCTAAACATCAAAATATCAACTACCCTAGGCAACTTAAATACGATCTTCCAAGCAGAATGCATTGGCATCACCAGAGCAGCACAGGCAGTCGCAGCCAAAGATGTCGGAGACGTAAGTTTGAAATTTGTCTCCGACAGTGCCTCCGTGCTACAAGCGCTAGCAAAAAATACGATAACCTCAGTCCTCGTACTGGAATGCCACAATGCGCTTCAATCCATTGCAGGGTCAAATAAAGTGACCCTGCAATGGATTGAAGGGCACAGTGATTCACTGGGCAATGACGCGGCGGACGAACTGGCCAAAAGGGGATCAAAGGAAATAGTATATGGACCGGAACCCTTGATGCCCATTCCCCAAGCCCAAATAAAAACATGGCTACGCAGGAACACCGAAGAACCCCACCTTACAGAATGGAAAAAAAACGCAGGATGCAGGCAAACAAAGAACGCGCTTCCGGAAGCGTCCAAAAAACTTGCCCGCAACCTCACCAGATTAAAAAGGGACAAAATCCGTAAAGTCATAGGTACTATGACAGGCCACTGTCCCCTAAACAAACACCTGTTTACCATAGGTGTGACAGACAGCCCTCTATGCAGAGGATGCATGGAGGAAGAAGAAACGCCACAGCATGTGCTCATGGAATGCAGGAGCGTGGCAGAGCAACGGGCAAGAATACTACAATCTCCAGCATCTCTCCCGGAGGCCTGTAGCAACCCAAACAGGCTGCTAACCTTCTGGGACAGCCTGGGTTGGCTGGAGCAACATAAATGGAAACATGAGCCACGCACAACGGCCCAATCAAGAGGCCAAGTGCGGGAAAAAGCCCAGTCAAACTAACTAACTAACTAACTAAGTACAGAGTTATAAATGAGCAGATAATGTTGTCGACGCATAGAATTGAGTTTCTTCCCATGAGCCAATGCAGATTACAATATTTGATCTTCACCTCATCCCTCTTGTGTTTAATGTGGGTTTTCCAGGTCAGGCATCTGTCCAGATGAAATCCAAGATATTTCACACATTCTGTGTGAGGTAGAGTAACATCTGTAATATGATGGGACTTTAAGGCACTTGCACGAATATGCCATTTTTAGAGCCATCTGTCAGTTTCGTCCAATAGGCATTGGGGTTTGTTGTTTGCTGTGCTTGGACTGATATTGATAATAAACATGATATTAAACATCACTTAACTAATTCGATTATGGTCAGATGACCAATTTCAAATCTAATATTCGTTGAGCCCAGCCGATCCGAGAACAAAATGGATCTTGTGGTCCAAGCTGTACGAAACCGTTCACCACCACCGGTCTAAGCAGGATAGTTGGGTTTTGGTGAAATCGTAAATAAGAAAGGGCCATGATAAATGTGAGGTTAGATAATTGTAATATATCCAAGCCTTGCGAGGGTCAGAAATTAGCAAGGCATCTATTTTTGCCAGGCAACTATTGAAATGCTCTATAACATGATCACCAGAGATGTCTTTTTAAAAGGAACGAAATGGACGAAACAAAATTTGATATGGCTATTTGGGTCTATAAGGGAGATATTAGAGCCCTTATAGACCAATTTGGGGTCATGGGATGTACATTTTGTGTCTATGCGGGCAAGTTCAAGGCAAAAACATTTGGAGGACTTACAGCCTGACCAGTCTCTGCGCTCGTCGACCGAAAATACTGCAATAGTATATTTGTAGTATTTTATGTAGTATTAAAATGGTTATTTTACGTAATATTAAATTCCATGGGAATCAAATATCCCAGAACGGCTTCACCCGCCGTAACCCAGAACGGCTTTACTGTTCACCTTCACGCAGTGGAAGCAGCTAAATCTCTATTTCAAGATCTTGGTCTTTCCAGAAAAATAATCAACTCATTCCTAGAAACATTATCTAAAACCGCAATTTGCGCATCTCAAATTCTATGACTTCGAAGGGGGGAGTGAATGGGTGGTAAGGTGAACGCTCACATGTGGCAAGACAGCTGTCCAAAACCTAGCACAGCCGGTCGTTAGTCCGGAATCCACTGCTCACCCCCCAGAAAAGTAAAAAATAGTATTATGATGGGCCCGACTCCGGTCGGGGAATTCCATGGCAGCTCCGTTTGTATTTTATTGCACAAATGATGGCAGACTTTAATTATTATTTGCGTCGCTTGTATATGAGATATTCCAACCAAAATTTCACAAGATGGGTTCGGTCCAACAAGGCATAGCACCTGTGTATCGACTTTCAAGTCTCTATCTGCAATATTTCGAGATTGAAATATGACTAGCGCTTTTTGGTGGACCAATTTCAACTACAATCTTTTCAACTCTTGCCATGACCGAATGATGTCTGCACAAGGGCGGTCCCAGGGGGGGGAGGGGGTCAAGGGGGTCATGACCCCCCCCAAAATCTTAAATATATATGGCTTATAATAAGCCCCTTATGCAAATGTATCCATAAATAAATTATTGTATATTAAAGGGGAACTTTAAGTTTTATTTACAAATCTACAAGAGTCTAAATGCGAAGACAATATTTAGTCAACTTTATTCAGAAATTACTGAGGTAGCATCAGAATTGGACAGTGTTTTTAAGATGCCGAGAACAGTATCCCGTCAAACGCAGCGTGCAAATGTCCCGGCTAACTCTACCTAGGATTACTTCCGCAGAGTAATGTATGTGCCATTGTTAGACAGTGTCATAATTGATTTGAAAGATCGCCTGTCTCCAGACATTATAACCTCAAATTTCTAACCTACCGTGTTTAGAAGAAACACGGTAGAATCCACCAAAACCCAAAAGAATGCAAGTAAAAGGACGCCACCTACTTTTAAAGAAAAAGAAGTAAACTAATTATATAAAAAAAAAGATACCCGAAAGAAATTTTGAAAAAAAGTTAACCTAAAAAAAATCGATCTCAGAGAGTGGGCTATATTGATCGGCACTGAATTTGGCCAACAGAAAACCCTTTTCCTCAGACACACAAAAGACTAAAGCACAAAAAGAAACACGAGAGTATTTAAAGTATTTGTGTTTAATCGCCCGCAGAAACCCTTCTGCAATTCCCGCTTATCGGCGCGTCACATGTGTTCAGCCAAATAAAAGGTTAATTCCGGATATGAAGGCAAAATCCCTGACGTGGAGGCAAGTCTCGTCACATTTAGCGACGATTTCGTCACTTATTTAGCAGCAATTAAAATACGAATGTGTCAGAAGTTCATAGGTGCCGCAAGCTGCGATCAATAGAAAAATCCGCTAAAATCGCGAGGATCCTACTTGAAAAACTACCCAAAAGGAGATTAAATGCTTACCAGATAAGTCACCCACACTTCACATATCGAATTTTATTTTAAAAAACGGCTGGCCAAACGCCGCCTAAACTGCCTCCCACCTTGAAATTTTGACAGCTCTTGTGTCGCCCATAAAGGGTAGGGCTAGACCAGCACAACCGCGATTAATCGCAAGAATCGCTTAGGGCGATAAAAATTATGACTGCACAGCTCTATCTGTCAAAAATTTGACATTTACGAAGTTTCGTAACATGGTTCTTTAAATTGTCATAATATGAGAGAAAATCATGAAAACAGCGAAAACCAACAGGAAACATGACTAAACACGGGGAAAACATGGAAAAACGGGTGCAGCGAACATAATCTGCACAAAGGCGCGAAAACAAGACAACAAAATAGGCAGTTTTTGTTACAGCCCCCTCCAAAAAAAAGAAATCGGAAGATCCAACGACGATTTCAGACGAATCGTCCCGATTCAATTTCTCCTACTATAGGATAACAAAAACGCCAAAGCATCAACTAACAAGCAATAACGAAAACTCCTTGTTTAATCACTTGAAGGAAAAACTCTCCCTCTCTTAGGGAGGAAACGACCCAATTGGGACATAAGAAAATACTAAAACAAAAAAACAACTTTTCCTCGTTAACTATGAGTGAAAACCTGGTAGGTAAGTTACTGCGAAGGTCAACTGCCATTTTCAACTCTCTCTACCGAACCGTAGAGGAAAAACAAGATTACTACAACAAAAAAATTACAAAGTCATGGACGCACAAGGCCCATGTTACCAGAACAAAAATCAATAACCGGTGTCCTAACCTCCGTAACAAAACCAACTCTACTCACTGAAGGAGCACCGAACAACTTCCAAGCAATCAAGCACAAAACTTGTTGTGGACACAAAAAATACAATGACTATATGGTTAGACCTCGACATAATTTATACCTACTAGGGAATGTGAATACTGTCCATTACTGCCTTGTATACCATCTCCTTGCATACTTCCCTCTCACGATACCTATTCAAACCACAGTGGTGCTAGTCAAGATTGCTAGCACGACTGATCACAAACACAATGATTTCAGTGATAGTAACCAATCGGTACCACACCTTTGTAAAGGACAAAACATTTGAGTCGAACTAGTCGGACTACTATGAAAGCTTTTCAGATGGATGTTAACGAGAAAAAAGTAATAAAACAAAACTATTTAGAACCTTGAGGATTTAATTTGAAATCCTTAATATGCCAGGAACCTATATTCTTCCCTTTAGCATTTTCTAACTCGTACACCAACGCAGAGAGTTTTTTAATTATTTTACATTTTTCATATTTTGGGGCAAATTTGGAAATGTAATAATTCCCAGCATTACTTAGATAATAAGTCTAAGTCTTTTTATAGATCATATCGCCTACTTGAAATTCCGCAGGACGGTGTTTACGATCATAGTAAACTTTATTATGTGCATGTAATTTTAACAATTTCTGCCGCACTACATGAAAAATGTTAGATAATTCACTCAAATTTTGAGCGTACGACAACCTACTACCAAAAATAACCTCTGCTTGAGATTCCGGCGTCTGAGCATAAAAAGAACCATTCATAATTGGTTCTCGACCATGGACTAGGAAAAATTGACTGAACCCTGTTGATTCCGAGACTGCCGCGTTAATGGCCATCTGAATTTCAGAAAGGTAGAGATCCCAGCTGCGATGATCGTCTTTTACACACAACGATAACGCAGTGACCACACTACGATTCTGACGTTCAGTTGGATTAACTTGAGGGCAATATTTCGGGTTTAAATATACTTTTGGAATTTTATATTTTACAATCAGTTCAGTGAACTCCCTACCGATAAACTGTTTTCCGTTGTCTGAAATTAAATACTGCGGAACACCATAGCGAAGGAATACATTATGTTCAACGACATAACTTACAAGTTTACTGGTAGCACGTTTTAACGGAAAAAGTAAACAGTATTTGCTAAAACAATCTGTCACCACGAGAATATGCATATTTCTGTTCCTCGTCATCGGATAAGGACCCAACAGATCGACCGAGACCATTTGGAACGGGAAGGCACAGGACTTAGGATTTCCTAGCTGACCCAAAGGGGAAATATTCGAATGTTTGTATTGCTGGCATGTTTCACATTTAGAAACAAAGTTAACTACGTCTCCGTGTAAATTAGGCCAAAAGTAACGAAGACAAAGACGACGGTGTGTCTTAAAAATTCCAAAATGCATAGCCAAATCAGACTCATGATTTTCTCGGATAAGCTTTTCTCTAAGCTGCAACGGAACAACTAACTTCCAATCGTAACAACTGGTGAGTTGATACTTGCTTTTAGAGTACCTAAACAATTCATGGTCCTTAATCTGGAAATTTGGATATCCAGCGGGATTTTCAGACACCGCCTTAAACAAATCGTTGTACCATGAGTCGGAAACAACAGACAGAGAGGAAACGGGAAGCAACCGAGATAACGTGTCAGGAACCACATTATCGACACCTTTCTTGTGGACAATCTCAAAATCAAAAGCAGATAGACGAATAACCCATCGAGCCAGACGGCCGGTAGGATTTTTTAAGCGCAAAAACCAACGTAAGCTGGCATGATCTGTAAAGATAGTGAATTTGGGACCGCCCTCCAAGTAACCGAGAAAATGCTCGACAGCATGAATAACACTTAGGGCTTCGCGTTCGGTCGCCGAATATCGCGTTTCAGCGGGTAAAAGTGTTCTACTCGTGAAAGCGATAGGATGATCGACGCCATCCACTTCCTGGGTTAAAACTCCGCCTAAACCGTACAACGATGCATCGCAACGAAGAGCGAACGGTTTTGAATAATCCGGACAGGCCAAAATCGGACTAGAAACTAAGGCCGATTTTAGTTTTTGAAATGCCTCTTCCGCCTCGGGCGTCCACTCATAAGGGGGAGCACCTTTGCGGGTACTTGTCAACCGAGATAAGGGAGCAGCAATACTAGAAAAAAATTTAATGAACCGACGATACCAACCGGCCATACCAAGAAAACTCTTTACCATTTTTGGAGAATTTGGAGTAGGAAAATCGAGAATACATTTTACCTTCTCGGGATCGGTATGTAGACCGTGAGAATCAACTACATACCCTAAATACTTCAATTCCTGACGGAAAAACTGACACTTCTTGAAATTTATAGAAAGGTTGGCAAACAACAAGCGATCTAATACTTTGTTTAACAAAGTTATATGTTCTTCAAAAGTAGCAGATACGATAATTATGTCATCTAGGTAACAAAAAACTTTATTTTCGAAAGAGGGATCGAACAATTTGTCAGCCAGCCTTTGCATGCACGCCGGCGAGTTTCTTAGGCCGAAGGCGCAAGATCTGAAGCAAACGAATCCTCGACCAGGAACAGTGAAGCTACACTTCTCTCGTGAAGAAGGATCCAAAGGGATTTGCCAAAAGGCAGAGGATAAGTCGATAGAAGATAAATAATTTGCATCTCTCAAACTGTCCAAGATAGTAGTAATTCTCGGCAGGGGATACGCATCCGGCTTCGTAATAGAATTCAGCTTCCTGCTATCGAGACAGAAACGAAGAGTACCATCTGACTTTGGAACAAAAATTGTTGGATTATTCCAACCCCCTGAACTAGGTTCGATAACACCTAACTCTAACATCTTATCAACTTCTTCATTCAACAGCGCCAATCTAGCTGGAGACAAAGGATAGTAACGCTGTTTCACTGGAGGATGATCTCCAGTATCAATAACCTGGGACAACAAATTAGTACGACCGAGACCTTTGACTTCGGAAGAAATTTTTTCAAAATTATTGATCATTCTGTCTGCTAGCGATCGTTGGTCTCCAGTCAATGAAGCAAAAGGCCGCAAGGCCCTCACTTCATCGACTCGATGCCAAACAATTGCATCGCAGGACTCAAACTTGACAAATTTTAATATTTCCGGAGCCAACTCAAATTCTCGGACAAAATCTATTCCCAAAATAAGGGAAGTACCTATATCAGGACCTACAACAGCTCGAATAACCTGGCAACGATTATTGAATTTAAAAGGAAGAAACATAGACCCAATCGTCTTAACCGAACTTGCATTAGCAGTGGATAAAGTCACCAACGGAGACTTATTAAGAGTAAAACCGATATCAACTAAATATTTATGTGAATCAGCACCCAAAATCGTTACACTCGATCCAGTGTCGAGTAATCCACAAACAGTTATATCACCAAGTAAGACTTCTAAGAAAGGGCGACGGTTATCCTTCTCATTTGCAAACAATATCGAGGCAGAATGTAGAAAATCCTCTATTCTGCCCCGCCTTTCAAGTTTTTTGGCTCTGAAACCGGGGAATTACTAGGCCGGTTATTCTTAGAACATTCCGGACAAGTGGCTACCGTGTAGTTAAACCTACCACAACGATAGCAATATTTAGAATGGCCATGATGTGTGCCACCGCGTGAACCACGCGAACTATTATTGACTCCTTGGTTGTAATTACCAGAAGACGAATTACCATAAGAAAAATCATTACGGGAAAAATTTCCACGATTAAAACCGCCACGATGAAAACCGCCACGATGAAAACCACCACGATGGGATGGACCAGCAGAAGAAACGTTACACTCTTTTAACTTCTGTACAACTTTCACTTCCTCCGTCGCACATTTGGTAGGAGACTCGTCGACCGCATAAACTGCTTTCGAGCCAGAAGGCTTGACCTTAGCTTGTGCAGGAGTGGCTGCATTAGATGCGTTCATACGCTGTTGTGCATTCTCAACTTTTTTCCCTAATCGCAGAAGTTCGTCGATTGAATTTATATCAACTAGCATGAAATGTCGTTGGTAAGAAATGGAGATATTTGAAAGGATAATTCCTAACTGTTCCTCGCCAGACAATGGCCTTGACAACCTGTTGAAATAGCCCAACATGACCGAAACAAAAATATGCATCCTCTCGTCCGACTTTTGTTTACGTCCCCGTACAAATGACAAAACCTCAGCATCGTAATTTAAACTGCCAAAATCGGAGCGGAGTGCAGCAACTAACTGCTTCCAACTGGAAATGCTCGAAGCTCTAGCACGGTACCAACTAAGCGCCTGTTTCTGGAATAGCTCACAAGCCGATTTCAGCATCCTGGCATCCGAGATATTACGCGAAAACCTAATCTCATCCAATCGTTCTAAGAACTCGACCACACAGGAATCGCCATCAAACGTAAAACCAAGATTTAATGGTTTGAGAATGCGTTCGTCCGAAATGACAAAGTTATTGTCCAAAGGAACTGGTTTCGTATCAACATGCTGTATATACGGAGCTGACGTCACTTCAGAATTTATGCCCAAAGGAACCACCTCAGGACTAAGCAAATGCTTAGCTGGACCCGACTTCTCACCCTCGTGCAATGAAGTAGAAGGTATCGGAAGAACTATAGGATTTGGTAACGGGCTAGGCGAACGAACAATATCTAAATATTTTTCTAACAAAACGACAATTTCCAAAACTTCCTCCTTTAAATTATCTAATAATTTCTTGGAGTCTGAATTAGCAGGATTTATGCGTGAAACTCTATGAAAGATATGTGCAGTTTTAGTGCTAATTCGTTTATATAAAAGTTTCTGTTTGTTATTAATAAATTCCTCTATAAGTTCTTAAAGACACGAAAGTCTAATCGAACATTCCTGAAACTCGGAATCTGGATCTAAATCCGTTGAGGAAATTGATTCAGCTGGAAATTCCCTTAAGAGTGAATTAAAGTGTTTTCTCATCGCTTCAACACTGGTTGGAGTGACCTCACGAATCGTGAACTCACAATCGAGTTCTGCCTTTACTAAATGTGACGCAGCATAATACACTAGCGCTGGCGACGCCATCATGTATATATATATATTTTAAATCCCACCAAAAAAATTAAAACCAAAAGCAAATAAATAAAAAAATTAAAAAAATAAAATGGAAAAAACTGACTTTTTTACTGCTTGCGGCACCTCTGTTTTATTTGGCTGCTTACCTCACCAGGATAGTTGCCTTCACATCTGGAAAATAACAAAAAAATAATTAGTATGATACTAACAAACTTAAACGGCAAGCGTAAAACTTTTTCGCGGAAACCGCCTTAAAATAACATACAAACTGCTGCTAAGCAACGCCGAGTATTAAAACAATAATTAATATATTGCCTTTAAATCTAAAATTCTGTAAAAAAAATATAGTAACCATAAAAAACGGCAAGTACAAAATACTTCTTCGCGGTAACCGCTTTAAATTACAAAAAATGCTGCTAATGCCGACAAAACTGCAAGTACACAATACTGCTTATATTAATGACAAAAGTTGCTGCTCAATACAAAAAACAAAAAGACGGTGCTTACAAACCTCTTTCACGGTAATCGCTATGAATAAAATTATATAAAAACAAAAAAAATGCTTCTAATTTTTTATACAATTTTTGAACAAAGTGCTTAAAAATCGTGCTTCAATGGCTGAGGAAAAGAATATTCTGACAGCCAAAATCCAATTTATAAGCCGTAGCCAATTTTAAATCCAATTTATAAGCCGTAGCCATAAGTTGGAGCGCTAATTTTATAACCTCAAATTTCTAACCTACCGTGTTTAGAAGAAACACGGTAGAATCCACCAAAACCCAAAAGAATGCAAGTAAAAGGACGCCACCTACTTTTAAAGAAAAAGAAGGAAACTAATTATATAAAAAAAAAGATACCCGAAAGAAATTTTGAAAAAAAGTTAACCTAAAAAAAATCGATCTCAGAGAGTGGGCTATATTGATCGGCACTGAATTTGGCCAACAGAAAACCCTTTTCCTAAGACACACAAAAGACTAAAGCACAAAAAGAAACACGAGAGTATGTAAAGTATTTGTGTTTAATCGCCCGCAGACACCCTTCTGCAATTCCCAAGAATCGCTTAGGGCGATAAAAATTATGACTGCACAGCTCTATCTGTCAAAAATTTGACATTTACGAAGTTTCGTAACATGGTTCTTTTAATTGTCATAATATGAGAGAAAATCATGAAAACAGCGAAAACCAACAGGAAACATGACTAAACACGGGGAAAACATGGAAAAACGGGTGCAGCGAACATAATCTGCACAAAGGCGCGAAAACAAGACAACAAAATAGGCAGTTTTTGTTACAACATAATGAAACTTTCAATTTGAATGTGCTCTTGCCACGAACCTCTTACAGTGATGACGACATACAAGTTTTACGAGAGGTAGCCGATGCTTACAGTGGACTTTTGGGAGTAGGTACCAGTTTTGTATGTTGTTGCAGAATATCAATTGTGGGTAGCTACGTGGAAGCGACTGTCACAATCTGCCCCAAAACAAGCCATTCTCACTTGTCTGATGCAAATAATTGAACAATGTGACAATGACTTGTACCCATCCATCAACTGCCTGCTTCGGATTCTTGCGACATTGCCAGTAAGTGTTGCCACCGGAGAACGGAGCTTTTCAACTCTGCGTCGCGTTAAAAGTTGGCTCCGAGCATCCATGGGAGAAGAACGCCTTGTCCGTCTAGCTCTCCTGAACATTCACAGGGACATTGATGTTGATGTGGATGCTGTGATTACAAGATATTCAAAGGGTTCAAAGACCAAATTAGAGTTTGTATTGTAATTCTCGTCTTTATTTTACATATTAAATAATTGACTTACTATTTAATGTTTCAATTATTTTAACCTGAAGGATTAAAAACCTGATAAGTAATTCAATATTGTCAATCTGAGTTTTTAGGTTAGGACTTGGTATTGGTCCAATCAAAAAACTTTAAGTCCATAACGGCGACCCCCCCCCCCCAAAATGTAAGGCTAGGACCGCCCTTGTCTGCATGCCAAATTTCAGCTCAATCAAATGATGCGTTTGGCCACTATATAACTGCAACGTTAGTATGTAACTGCAGCGCCAGTATGTAACTGGCAGGTTTCAATATGTAACCGCTGGGTTGGACCTGGTTATACCTAATCGTGGAATAACCACGAACAGAAATCGAGTGCAGGAAGTATAATTTAATGCCGAAGCAAATAAACATCAAAAACTAAATTTCAGAAAAAAATTGGACGCCACAGCTTTTTAAAGGTTAAAGCTGAAACTAAAAAAAAACCAGCACTCGATACAAAAACAATTAAGCACAAGATTTAACAGGGTGGGTAAGTCTCACAGGTTTGTCACTGGTTTCGCCCGGAGGTAGCAATTCTTCCTTCAGCTGTAAAAAAAGAAATGAGAACACGTTGCTTCTTTTCAGCGTTCTTTATTCCGTTTCTCCACGGGCACAGCAAAAAACGAAGAAGGTGCAAGGCACACGATGTATAATTAACTTCACAGCACAGCAGTATATGGATATCTTCCAAAAGTTGACAGTAGGTAGGTCCGGAATTTGAACACTCCGATCACAAAAATGCTCCAAGAAGCAGGCCGCCACGCTACGGCAGTTGATACATTACAGGTGTATTATTGATAGTAAATTGTATAAAAAATAGAGGTGCTCGCCCGCCCGTCTGAAGCCAAGAAAAAAAAACCCGGTTAGAAAGTCGATACGCCGACATGTGCTAACCGCAAAAAAATTGACAATAATCGCTTACCAGAAAAGAACTACATGAATTTAAAAACTGCGCCGCGCTATACTCGTCGGCAGCGACGCCGATCCTCAGCCCCTCTTACGCCTGCGCTTCCACACTCCAAAATCACAAAAGAATGCCATTTTTGAAAGGCGTCACGACCCCGAAAGAAACGAGGTATCACCTTTTGACATTTCCGCCTGAACCAACGAGAATAGAGACGTCATTGCCGTAACCGTAGCGTTCGACACCTTCTTAAACGTCAGAAAACGGTTTTTACGACTTTTACAGTCGACTTTTAAGTCAAGTTGTGACTTAATTACGACGTTACGAAAATGAAGCAGAAAACTTCGGAAAAATAGTAGAGACGCCAGAAAACGTGTGCAAATGACACCGAAACATGTAATTACATGGATCTGCACACGGAAAAGCATGAATCGCGAAAGAAATGTCATGAAAAAAGCAGTTTTTGTTACAGCCCCCCTTCCAAAAAGAAATCGGAAGAGCCAACGAACGATTTCAAATGAATCGTCCCGATTCTAGCTCCACTCTCAAGGGTTAACAAAAACGCCACAACGTCTATAACAGTGTATAAGACAGGAAAAAAAAATACTCTTCTAAACCAAATGACCAAGCTACCTTCAATAAGGGTAAACAAGTCTACAAAAACATACAAATAAATAAACAAAATCTTCCCGTTAACTAAAGTGGAAACCCTGGTAGGTAAGTTCTGCAGAGGTCAACTGCCATTTGAAAACTCTCCACTTTCCCGTAGAGAACACAAAACTACTTCAACGACAAAACTACTGCTTACCATGGAAGCACAAAGCCCATGTAAAAGAAAAACAACAAAACCTGGTGTCCTAAACAACCGTAATAAACCACCCCTCCTACTGAAGGAACACCAACAACGTCCAATAATCAAACTAAATACTGGCTGTGGACAAAAGAAACCGATGACTATATTGTTAGACCACGACAGAACTAATACCTCCTCCGGTATTTGAAAAATGTCCAATACTACCTTTCATACCATCACCTTGCATACTTCCCTCTCATGAACATAAATTCAATCTACAGTGTTGCTAGACAGGTTTACTAGCAAGACTGATATCAAACGAAATGATTTCAGTGATAGTAACCACTCGGTACTACACCTTTGTAAGGAACACATTTTTAAAGTCGATCTAGTCGAACTCATAAAGACAACTTTCCGAAGAATGTTAACGAGAGACATACAAATTACACAAATTACTTAGACCCTTTAGGATTTAATTTGAAATCCTTAATATGCCAAGAGCCAATATTCTTTCCCTGAGCATTAACCAACTCGTATACCAGAGCCGACAGTTTCTTGACTATCCGACATTTTTCATAACGTGGGGCAAACTTTGAAATAAAATAATTCCCCGCATTGCTCAAGAAGTACGTTTTCTTGTAAACCGTATCGCCCACCTCAAACTCCGCAGGACGGTGTTTACGGTCATAATACGTTTTATTGTGAGCATGCGCATTATCAAGTTTCTTCCTCACGGTATGAAAAACGCCGGAAAGTTCGCTCAGATCTTGAGCGTAGGACAAACGACTGCCAAAAAGGACCTCAGCTTGGGACTCAGGAGATTGAGTATAAAACGAACCGTCTAAGATAGGTTCTCGACCATGAACCAAGAAGAAAGGACTGAAACCCGTAGCCTCCGAAACGGCCGAATTGATCGCCATCTGAATGGCAGAAAGGTGGAGGTCCCAAGAGCGATGGTCGTTTTTTACAGACAACGCCAACGCCGTGACAACTCCTCGATTCTGCCTCTCAGTTGGATTGACCTGAGGGCAATACTTCGGATTTAGGTAAACCTTAGGTATCCGATACTTGGACATTAGTTCGGTAAACTCCTTTCCAATAAATTGTTTTCCGTTGTCGGAAATAACATACTGAGGGACACCAAAACGCAGGAAAACCTCATGCTCCATGATACGACTCACGATTTTGCTAGTAGCCCTCTTTAAAGGGAAAAGCAAACAGTATTTACTGAAACAACAAGTAACTACTAGTATGTGAATATTCCGATCTCTCGTCATCGGATAGGGACCCAACAAATCGACGGAGACCATCTGGAAAGGGAAAGAACAAGACTTTGGATTGCCTAACTGACCCAAAGGAGAAATATTTGGGTGTTTATACTGTTGGCAGGTTTCACATTGGGAAATGAATTTTACCACATCTCCGTTCAAATTCGGCCAAAAATAGCGCATTGCTAGGCGACGATGAGTTTTAAAAACCCCAAAATGCATAGACAGATCGGACGCATGGTTATCGTGTATAAGCTTCTCTCGGAGAGGTAAGGGTACCACTAACTTCCAGTCATATGCGCTGGTGAGCTGGTACTTTCCCTTCGTGTAGCGATACAACTCTGCATCCTTAATCTGGTAATTAGGGTAAGCGGCAGGGTTATTAGATACCGCTTCGAACAAATCGTTGTACCAAGGATCGGCGACCACAGAAACAGATGAAACGGGCAGCAAACGCGATAACGCATCAGGAACCACATTTTCGACGCCTTTCTTATGGACGATCTCAAAGTCAAAGGCGGACAGCCGAATACCCCATCTGGCCAAACGGCCAGTTGGGTTTTTCAGACTCAAAAACCACAGAAGACTGGCATGATCCGTGAAGATTTTGACTTTGGGGCCGCCCTCTAAGTAGCCGCGAAAATGCTCGATTGCATGAATCACGCTTAGGGCCTCCCGTTCGGTAGCAGAGTATCGCGTTTCAGCGGGTAAGAGAGTCCTACTCGTGAAAGCGATGGGATGTTCTACGCCATCCACTGTCTGGGTAAGTACGCCGCCTAAACCGTACAACGATGCGTCGCAGTGTAACGCAAATGGCTTTGTATAGTCCGGACAAGCTAGTATCGGACTAGAAATTAGAGCTGACTTCAATTTTTGAAAGGCCTCTTCCGCTTCTGGTGACCACGAAAATGCGGGAGCACCTTTGCGGGTACTGGTCAAACGTGACAGAGGAGCAGCAATACAGGAGAAATTTCGGATAAACCGACGATACCAACCGGCCATCCCAAGGAAAGTTTTAACCAACTTAGGCGAACTAGGAGTCGGAAAGTCTAATATACATTGTACTTTTTCGGGATCGGTATGTAGACCATGAGAGTCTACTACATACCCTAGGTACTTAAGTTCTCGACGAAAAAATTGACACTTTTTGAAATTAATCGTTAGGTTCGCATAAACGAGACGATCTAACACTCGGTTTAACAATGAAATATGCTCTTCGAAAGTTGAAGAGACAATAACGATATCATCTAGGTAACAAAATACTTTGTTATCGAACGACGGGTCGAACAACTGATCAGCGAGCCGTTGCATGCAGGCAGGCGAATTGCGCATGCCGAACGGACAGACTTGCATAGCAAAGAAACCACGTCCAGGAACCGTAAAACTGCACTTTTCCTGAGAGGCAGGATCTAAGGGGATTTGCCAAAAGGCGGCCGACAAATCGATGGAAGACAAGTAGTTAGCGTCTCGTAAACTGTCCAGGATGGTAGTAATTCTCAACGATTATTAAATTTGAAAGGCAAAGACATATAACCGATCGTCCTAACCGTACTAGCATTTGCGGTACTTAAAGTCCAAGACGAAGTCTTGTGCAGGGTATACCCGATCTCAATTAAATATCGATGTGAGTCGGCACCCAAAATTGTGACGCTCGAACCAGTGTCAAGCAAGCCACAAACCGCAATATCACCCAACGCAACATCTAAAAATGGACGACGGTTGTCTTTTTCCTCTTCGAACAAGGCAGAGACAGAGTGAACAAACGCATTCACTCTGTCTCGGTTCTCGAGTTTTTTGAATCGGCCGAAGTAAAATTGGGAGAATTATTTCCTTTTGAACAATCCGGACAAGTTGTCACGGTAAAATTAAATTTACCGCAACGGTAACAGTACTTGGAGTGCCCGTGATGTGAACCCCTCTGATAACCACTATACGCTCCTCGAGGACCACCCGCATTATTCGGTTTGCCTCGGGAGTAACCACCTCGGTGAAAACCACCCCGATTGCTTGAACCTCTATGGGATTCTTGAGTACGATTGGAAAGGGAATCAACAGCGGACACTGTGCACTGATGAAGATGTTCCTCAAGAGGAACGTCCGTACTATTATTACCGGAACCAGAACAATCGACAGAGTGAACTGCTCTAGACGCAGAAGGCTTGGCTTTTGAAAGTGCCTGCAGGTTAGCATTGTATTCATTTATAGCCACATGCGTGAGTTCCTGCTGTTTCCCCACATGAAGCAGTTCTTGTATGGAATGAACAGGGATGTACGCGAAACATTGTTGCAGGTAAGGTTTTAAATTGGGTACTAGGATTGTCAGCTGCTCCGCCTCCGGCAAGGGCCTGGATAATTTATTAAAATAACCCAATACTTCCGTAACAAAAAGATGAAGAGGTTCATCCGGTCTCTGAATTCGAGCGCGAGCCCGTTTCAACATATCGCGGTCGAAGGTTTGACTGCCAAAATTTTGGCGAAGTTCTTTGGCCAACTGTGGCCAATTGTCAATCCTGGAAGCAACCGTCCTATACCAAGCGAGCGCGTGATGTTGAAACAACTCGCACGCCGATTTCAGCAACCGTGCATCAGAAATATTTCGTGCCAAACGATTTTCCTCAAGGCGTTCCAGGAATTCTACGACGCATGACTTTCCATCAAACACAAACCCTAAACTCAAAGGCCTTAACACCTGTTCATTAGTAAAATCATACGGCCTGCTGACAGCGACCGGATTCCTAACAAAAACCTCGGGTTCGGAAACCGAATTACCCGCATTAGGTACACTCGAAACATTTGGAACGGCTAACGGAACAAAAAGATTATTTGATGAAACCGATGTCACCCCTAAAGGATGTACCGGCACAGGCACCTCTACCTGTACAGAAGTAGACGGCAGTAAATTTGGACTAGGAGCTCTCACAATATCTGAACACTCCTCCAGCACCTTCACGATCTCTAAAATCTCCGCCTGAAGACGTTCAAACGAAGCTGTCGGTACGACCCCAGACGTTATACGCGATACTCTATAAAAAAGATGCGTTGTTTTTGTACAAACGCGTTTAAACAAAGGTCGAGTATTGTTCTCTACCAAATCCTCGACAAATTCTTGGAGACACAAGAGTCGAATGGAACATTCGTTAAACTCTTGCTCAGGATCCAGATCCGTCGACGTGATTGAATCTGCAGGAAACTGTTTAAGCAGCGAACTAAACTGTCGGCGCATCGACTCCACAACCGTCGGGGTAACCTCCCGAATTTTGAATTCGTAATCCAATTCTTTTTTAACCAAATGTGAGGCAGAATAATACACAAGCACGGGGGAAGCCATCTCAACTACTTGCGTATTAAAAATATAAACAAGCAGAAAATTTAAAAGTTTTTTTAAAAAAAAAATTTTTCAAAAAAAAACTAAAAAAATAATTGACAAAAAAAAATATATTACCAAAAAAAATTTTTTATTTATGGTAAAAAAATCAAATATAAAAAATTGATCTTCTCAATAAAAAAACAAAAAACAAAATATTTTTTTTTAAAATAAAAAAAATTATTTAGAAAATAAATAACTAGAACGAACTGACCTCAACGATTGCTGACGAGCACCTCTATTCACCTGACACCTTTAACCAATGGAGCGGAGTATTCAATCTTCGGACCTGAAATTTACAAAAAAACAATTTAATAACAGTCTATAACAATCTTCGAACACGGCAAGCCTCTATCTTGCTGACGAGGCTATTTCCCGACAACCGTATCGGATTACAAATTAAAAACAAAAATTACAAAGAAAACCGCTATACTGTACCTCGAGCTACTGTACAATGATACTAGATATTATGTACAATATCTTTAAAAAACTATGTGAAAAAGAAACGGCAAGTCTGTATACAATAGAACTTCTTCACGGTAACCGCTTAAAATATTAAATTCAAGTTACAAGAAATGTTACAGGTTAAACATTAAAGAAAACGTTTAAGTAAACGCAGACTTGTCTCAAAAACTAAAGAAAGAATTCCTACTTAGGCTAAAACCAGTTCTAAGGCCCCACGTTGGGCGCCAGTTTATAACTGCAACGTTAGTATGTAACTGCAGCGCCAGTATGTAACTGGCAGGTTTCAATATGTAACCGCTGGGTTGGACCTGGTTATACCTAATCGTGGAATAACCACGAACAGAAATCGAGTGCAGGAAGTATAATTTAATGCCGAAGCAAATAAACATCAAAAACTAAATTTCAGAAAAAAATTGGACGCCACAGCTTTTTAAAGGTTAAAGCTGAAACTAAAAAAAAACCAGCACTCGATACAAAAACAATTAAGCACAAGATTTAACAGGGTGGGTAAGTCTCACAGGTTTGTCACTGGTTTTGCCCGGAGGTAGCAATTCTTCCTTCAGCTGTAAAAAAAGAAATGAGAACACGTTGCTTCTTTTCAGCGTTCTTTATTCCGTTTCTCCACGGGCACAGCAAAAAACGAAGAAGGTGCAAGGCACACGATGTATAATTAACTTCACAGCACAGCAGTATATGGATATCTTCCAAAAGTTGACAGTAGGTAGGTCCGGAATTTGAACACTCCGATCACAAAAATGCTCCAAGAAGCAGGCCGCCACGCTACGGCAGTTGATGCATTACAGGTGTATTATTGATAGTAAATTGTATAAAAAATAGAGGTGCTCGCCCGCCCGTCTGAAGCCAAGAAAAAAAAACCCGGTTAGAAAGTCGATACGCCGACATGTGCTAACCGCAAAAAAATTGACAATAATCGCTTACCAGAAAAGAACTACATGAATTTAAAAACTGCGCCGCGCTATACTCGTCGGCAGCGACGCCGATCCTCAGCCCCTCTTACGCCTGCGCTTCCACACTCCAAAATCACAAAAGAATGCCATTTTTGAAAGGCGTCACGACCCCGAAAGAAACGAGTGATCACCTTTTGACATTTCCGCCTGAACCAACGAGAATAGAGACGTCATTGCCGTAACCGTAGCGTTCGACACCTTCTTAAACGTCAGAAAACGGTTTTTACGACTTTTACAGTCGACTTTTAAGTCAAGTTGTGACTTAATTACGACGTTACGAAAATGAAGCAGAAAACTTCGGAAAAATAGTAGAGACGCCAGAAAACGTGTGCAAATGACACCGAAACATGTAATTACATGGATCTGCACACGGAAAAGCATGAATCGCGAAAGAAATGTCATGAAAAAAGCAGTTTTTGTTACAACTATCATCAAGGAATACACACAGACACACAGAAGTGCATTCACAATACTTTTCTCTGCCTGGATAGTAAACAATTCTTAAGCTCACCTTTTCCTTTCCAACATCTATAATATATCTTTATAACATATCCTATATCACCGAATGTTGCATAAAGCTACCGTCTATTTTTAGGCTGCATCGCTTCCGGCTGGGGTTCTCGAGAGCCTCGCCACTGGTCAATTAATTTTTGAGCCTCATTACATAGCGGTCGAAGAAGAGTTGCCGAGAAAGAGTGTCGCAGCATCAGCGACTGTGTCAGCCGATCGCGTCACCGATTTGCTTCTCAAATACAACAAAGAAAATGGCGGAGGTAAGAAGACTCGATTGTTCTATGTTCAATATCTTACATAATTTGAAAAATCAGTTAAATTCCTCGGTTTACATCTAGATGACATGATGTCCTGGAGTCTACATATAGAACATGTCAAGTCCAAACTGTCGACAGTCTGTTATGCTCTATTACGTATCGGGAACTTCATGAATAGTTTGTTGTGGTTCTGTATTCATGAAGGCATTTTCTCCTGATGATGTTCATCCTTCCTTTACAAGTGCAGGCATCTCTAGGGTGTCTGCTAGTGATTAAAATAATATGCATGAACATTATATTGGTTTTTATCAGATCTGAAAGGCGAAAAGCAGTTCTCTCCGAGCGGTGCTGTTCCAAAAGGATCTGAAGAGTTAGAGTTATACGAGGATGTGGCACCACTGCACGGGGATCGATTGTTCCACGCCTTCTTCACGACGTTACAGGAGAACCCAGAACTGATTTTGAGGTAATGAATAAACTTTAATCTTACACTGAAGGACTTTCTTCTTCTTCCGTGCCATGTCTGACAGCAATCATCGTTATTTTTCTCATTTATAAAATAATTAAAATAGATTTTACCGCTTTAAATTGGTGGCACCCGATGTTTCGGCGATGTTACAACTGCCATTGTCCAGGGTATGACGAAAGTTTTTTTCGCTGTTGTTCTGTGGTTAGGGGGCTTACTGCTGCTGTTACTGCACAGATTATATCAAAGGGGGGGGGGGGGGGGGAAGACATGAGTTTCGAGATTCTGTATCTCGTTTTGCGTTTTTGCACTCGGCGATAGGCACTGAGAACATTTTCAGAAGAGGGTTCCACGTAGTAGAGAGTCGTGTATATTGAAGTTCGGGGTTCTTTTTATTTTAATGGCTTCCTGGATCATGTTGGGGAAGTAAAGTTATCGCTTAGAGAGCGCAGTGGGATTCTAAAACATCACCCAGAGACTTGTTCTATTATCTATGATGTGTTTGCAGATCGCCGGTTTTTCTCGCTGATGTGTTTCATCAGTCAATTGGTTATCGGCTATTTGCTTGTCTAGCATAATCTAACCCACAGCTGCATTTGATTTTACACAGGGTTCACAACGGTGTTACATTCTTTAAAGGCCTCAGAGATCGAGCTATATTTTCGATTGGTTTGAAGATCGTTTTTATATCGCTTTTTTTTATTGAATTTGTTTAACATCGTACTTATTTGATCTTTCACCCCCTTGATAAGAATGCTCGTGATCTGCTCGGTTTCTGAGTTTCGTCCGTATTTCGTTTCGTGATATTATTCTCAATCATTTTTCATAAGTATATCAATGAAGTGTTCTATCACCTGGGAAAAATGCTCAGAATCGCATATATCGCGTGTTTGATTCACAAGCGACGTTTGCACTGAACGTAGATGGTACGGATGATAGTGTGAGATGAGATCCAAATCGCTGTCCACGTGTGTGGCCTTTCATAATATCATATGTCCGAGAGTATCATCACTTCTCCTCGTCACCTCGACATCCAGAAAAGCCAGAGAACTGTTCTCTTTCCACCTCTTTGGCCTAGAAGGTCATACCTGGGCTGTTAAATAATGTGGTTTTCTTTTGCCTTCCACAACGCTGTTAAGGTCTCTATAGACGATCAAGCATGCTTGTCAAGCATTGCGTCGCAGGCTGGGCAGGGATCGTAAACCGCAGGTAATATGCAAATATTTTTTTTTAATATTTACTAAAAATGCCTAATTTTGTAGTTTTATAGCAGGGAGTTATGTCATTCATCAATCAATTACGTCTAATTAGGTGACTCCCTGGTATAAACTACAAAATTAGACATTTTTGGTAAATATAAAAAAAAAATAGTTGCATAATTTCTGCGGTTTACGATTCCCTCCCAGCCCGCGACGCGATGCTTGTCTAGCATGCTTGATCGTCTAAAGAGCCCCTTAGAATGCCGCAACCGCGGATACCACTGTGCAATCCCATGTCCATGTCCTGTCTAGCCCGATGATCAGTGTTTTTTTACCGTATTTCTTGGTGAATTCTTTTACGAAATCGAATACGATTGTCGTCGTTGTTGGTGACTTGTAGGGTGTGACAGATTGAATTAGTGAAATGTGCAGCTATGGGTTGGCTTATGTTGGACAAACAACGACCCATAGTGACTCAACTGTTGAAACACATCTAGTTCAGCAAGAAAATCGACGATCTGCATGCAACATCTTGGATAGTGCAACAAACCACTGGATGCAGTTCCAATTTCACATTGTGCTATCCAAGCAACATATCTTTCATCCCCCGCATGATCCGGAAAACCATAGAATTAAGATGAACCCTGAACTTTAACAGAGACAAAGGTTTCAAACTCTACTAATAATATTATGTATTCTGGACAGCAAGCTTTGCTTATACGTCCAGATCAGATCTTGGAAAGCTAGTCATAAATAATATTAACAAGCTTTTAGGTACAAATCGTGTCTGTTTTTAAAGAGAGCTTGCATTAATTACTTCAAATGGTAGTTTATTCAACATGTCCACCACTCTATTTTGCAGTACTTTCTTAAGAGGATTAGATTAAAATTTTGTTCGTTTGAGTTTTTGGTTGTGACCTCGAAGATTTGTGTTGACGCCGAGTTAACTTTTAAATATTCTTTCTTTAGGTATATTTTACTCGTAATAATTTGTGAGAATTATCTAGGTCCCAATCTGGTTCGCTCTTTGTCTTCTTTGTTTGAGAGTAGTCAGTAAGTAATTCCAAGGAATGATATTTCAATATGACAAGAAATACTTCGTGGAACAATCTTCTTCATATGTTTTCAAAAGTCAATACCAACTGCAAAGACCTAAAACGAGATACATCTTGCGGTGTCAACTACAACGGGCGAGCCCGTCACCACAGGACGTTTTAACGATTAGTCGTTCTATCGCCCTGCAGTGAACGTAGAGACTTTGGACAGTACATTCTACGTCCAGCTACGTCAACAACCCGTGAGAGTCCAACGCCTTACCGCGAGTTAGCCAGGAGTAAACCCGGCGGGCTCGAGATACTCGCGCCCTCACTTCCAATTGTGACCAGATTTCTCCGGTCTCTCGATTGGTACCGAGTTCGAGGTCGCTTGCGCGGTCCTCTCCCTTATGAAGCGGTGAAACGGAGAGCACAACCGATTGGAGCAAACCCCGCACGGTGCGCAGACCGTACAATCTTCGCGGACCAAGGCGTCCTTTGCCCGCCTCTTACCCGGGATCCGATGGCCAATGGTCAATTCCAGAGCAGTCGCCATAAGGTACGCAACCACCCCCGCTCTATAGGAAACAGTACAGTTCCCAGACTCCCCCGACTGTTAGTCGGAGAGCACAACCGATTGGAGCAAACCCCGCACGGTGCGCAGACCGTCCAGGGGCGCCAGAGGTTTGATTCCCAGGGGAGACCGGTTGACCCAGTGTCCTACCCAGGACTCGCACCCCATGCGAGGAGGCCGTCGGATGGGTGTTGACCCGTGAGTGTGACCGACCCTGGACACATGGGTCATCGTGGCCAACTCATCATGGGCCCGTTAGCCCCCGGGCTAACGGGCCCATGATGTTGTTGCGAAAACGAGATACAGTGATTGTTGCATGTATGGCAAAATTCAAAACTCACAGATGCCGTCCCTCCACCAATATAATCTGCTTAGTAATAAAACCAGTATGCCGCCTTCTCTCCGAACGACAGCCGACAATAACTGACAGCGCTTCAGTCTACCTTCGACAACAGCGGTTGTAACATGACCGAAACGTTGGGTGCTACAAATCATTACATTACATTACATTTTCGTCGTGTCCAATTGACGGCTAAAGACCGCTCTTGGATGTGTCAAAATAATTGGGTTATGTAGTAAGTTTCGTTACTACTCTTTACTGAACATATATAGGTAGTCAAGAATTAACTACTAGATTGTCAAACTATAAATATAAATAATCAAAATAGAAGCCTAATATTTGAAGTAGTTAGTAATTCGAAAAGATACGTAGTAAAATTATTAATCGTAATATTCAAATTGTCAGTAAAATGTTAAATAATCAAATCAAATCTAAAAGTACAGATATAAGACCATATAAAATAATCAGACAATAAGGCTATACTTTTGTAAGTAATTTAAATGGGCACTATATTTGAAAAATCATGGCCCTCAAATTTGGCCAGATTATAGAAAGGGTGGCCTAGCAGCATCTCCTTGATGTTTTTTTTAATTTTATGTCCTCCAGCTGTTTAAATTTTGTAGGGAGTAGATTATAGAATTTAATGCTAAGGTACAAGTAGCTTTTCTGTACTTTTGCCAGTCGTATTCAGGGTACGCATAAAAGGGAGCTACCGCGGGTATGATGCGAGTGAATGTCTGCATTAATTGGTGTTTCTGCTAGGTGCTGTCTAGCATACATTAAACACTGGTATATGAACTCCGAATCAGTTGTTGTATTACTGTTGTATTACTTGTTGTATAACAGTAATCAGTTGTTGTATTACTTATTTCTCTCTTTCTTCTGTAGGTATTCCCGTAACGGTTCACCCCTGCTTGGCGCGTCGCTTTCCCGCGCTCCCTTGCACTGCGAAAAATGCGGAACGAAAAGGGTGTTCGAATTGCAGCTCATGCCGTCTTTCTGTACGAGCCTGCGGCTCTCCAGCGAGGCCTCGGCGAGCAAGCGCTCGGCTCGGGAACTTAGCCTCGCCCACCTCCACTTCCTCTCGGTCCTCGTCTTCACCTGCAGTCGCAGCTGCTGGACTGCCGTGCAAATTGGGGCCGAAGAGGAGATCATTGTTCAACCACAGACTTACTAAACGTAGCGGTATAACTTCCATTTTAAAAATAACAATATTCGTCCTACTAAAGCTCGAGCGATATACAGAGGACATCTTTAACACATTGAGCCCTTCAAATCCCATAGAAGGCGATAGCGACATGGTTGCAGGGGTTGTATAGCCCACAGGTGGGTGAAACCGGGATTATTTTTTAACACCCTTTTATTAGGTCGACCTGTATGTAACTATGTAATGGAATCTAAAATAACTAATTTAACCATCTTCCAAGGATCGTAGCGTCATGAAAATTGGTAGCTGTATGTAGTTCTGATGACTACAATAATATGGTACTGTCGAACTGATCTGATGATGGAGTCGAAAGATATGAACTGGAACATCATGATGGAACATCGTATCATAGCTGTGTCTGGACTTGTTAGAAAAGTCTTGGAATGAACTTTGACCACGATTAGGTTTCAAGGTCTGATGATGCGGTTTTTACGTGCATTTATAAAAGCGTGTTTTTAGTGGTTTTTTTTAAACTATTAATTTATTCAGACTGCGTTGCCCACTTATATGGGAATGTTTGTGTCGTCTAATTTCGAACTCCGTCAGATACAGTTTTTACAAAAAAAATACATTTTTACTCTATGGTCCTGTCTAACTTCTTCTACTTTGAGTTCACTTGAATTTCACTTGAGTACACTTGATGCTCCCAAAATTATTTAGTTTTATTTGACATATTTTTTACGGAATTGACATATGTTACGGAACCGCATCACGGAGTGCAGTCCCCCAACCGAACTAATATTTAGTACCGTTTGGCTCAACAAGTTAAAATAATATAATTTTATTTCACACAGGATACACTTCACATATACAGAGTGATAGGGTAAATCTGGGGAAATCCTAAACTCCAGCGGATATAAGCTAAAAAGATTTGTGATATCGATTTTGAGAAATCAAAAATGGCATCATATATTTTTTTAATCCATTTTATAATCCAATTTAATTTTTGAGTCATTTGTTTTAACCCCTCACATCGCGAAGTTAAAATTCGGCCCATTCGGCCGTCCCGTTTGTTTTGTCAGTTTGGCGCGTGAAATTGGCGAGAGTCGATGGCCTTGAGGAAAACGATCATAAGTTATAAACCACTATATGGAATGTAAAAAGAATAACTGTAAAATGACCGCATTGAAATTTGAAATATAAAACATTATAAATTTATCTCGTAAAACAATTAGGATAATAATGAATAAATATTACAAAGTTGGCGAACTGAAAAAATTCGCCTATAAAATCTTTTCTATGTTTTTATCACAAATTACGGAAAATATGCAAAAATTGTAAATAGAGTTATGTTCTTTATTAAATGCTTTACCAAAACTGTTATTTTGTTTTACTTATTTGCATACAAAAATATTTAGTAATTCAGCCAAGAAAAATTTGATGTAAGTATTCTCGTAAAAAAAAAATTTTTAAATTTTATATTTCTGACTATTTAGGGTACTTTTTTATATGAATTTCTTTCAAAATAACTTTACCATTACTTTCAGCTTTGTCTGATATTACAGAAAAATCTAAAATTTTGAGAGTTAGCATCCACAACTTAATAATAAACTTTGAATGCTCATAATATAAAATTGGTTATATTTTTTCAAATATATTGTCTCATTGTATACTTATTATATGTCGAATAACTAATTATAATACTCCAAAGAGTCACATTTCATAGAAAAAGAATAGAAAAACGCACTCGAAATATTGTAATACTTTCATAATACTTGTCAAAACAAACACCATAATGCGACGGCATTTTATGAAACTACTCGTAATGAAAAAATACGGCTTATTATGTAATTACTTACGATGTAAATGAAAGAATAACGATTTGATCAGCGAATTGAAACAATATTACATCATATTACGCGATATTCCGTGATATTTCATAAACATTACAAAACACAAAAAGCTATCTGTCCCCAGCGCGTAAGTTGTCGCCGAAGCATTTTGCATAAATATTCGTGAATAACAGCAAATGGACTATCTCAATTGACTAATCCTCATTCCTTAACTACTTAAAAATGCAAATTACTCACTGTTCTCCAGTAAATGGCACAGAAACACTGCACAAACACCGTTATATTACCGCACAAACACCGACTATACGCGGCCGTGAAAGAGGCCGGCGACCACTGGCGTTTGACGTTTCTGCTCACTTTTTAAATCGTCCTTCGATATTGCCAGACGGAAATCTTGAATTAAAGATATTTTGGCCATATCGTAGCGCCCTCAGAAAGCGTATAGTACGGCGTTTCGAATTGTAAATTGCATTTTTCGCAGCGGCGAGCGCTCCGTCCCTTAAGGGACATTACGGAGTTTTGGGCGGCCGACCTTTGGTCCCCCAAGGGATGTCGCGTAGCGACCGGGTTAAGAATTAATAATAGAACGGTAGAATCGTTCCCGCCACATTCTATTAAGTATTAAGGTACAATTTTGCCAAATATTTTTAAAATATTTGTAGCATACGCCAACTACTCTCCCCCACTCTACCTAGCGAATTTCTGGACTTAACCCCTCAAGACAGTAGTGTCCCGAATCGGGTACGATGTATTGTAGTCAATGCTCAGTAACATCCCAAAATAGTAGTATTGTAGTCAATGCTCAGTAACGAGCGCGGTGCGACAAACCGCACTCTCAACGAACTGAATTTACACCAAAATCACAGTGCAACCACCCCCCCCCCCCCCTGTTAGATATGTCTGAGAAAGACGGATAAATTCTGTATTGTACGATTATTCAGTCGTGCTTCTCGCAGTCTAGTATCCCTAATATAAATGTTTGTATTCTGGGGCACTTAGTCGAGTGCTGCAATTGCTCGGATCTGTGCTTCTCTTCGAATATATTTATGAAAATAAATAAAACAAACTAATAGATTTGGTAAAGCATGTAATAACGTACACAAATGTGTTTACAATTTCTAGATAGGGTTTCGTATTTTGAGATAAAACGTCGATATCACTGAATAAGTGAGTTTTTCTCAGTTCTCCAACTTTCTAATAGTTTAATATAAAATCGAAGACTATCGCGGTTGTTTGACATTATAAATAGGATAGAAAACGAATTTACCGCGTGAAGTTTGTAGGACCCGACGTTTCGGTGACGTTGCAGCCGCCGTTGTCTAGGGTAGACTGACAACGGCGGTCTGCCCTAGACAACGGCGGCTGCGACGTCAACGAAACGTCGGGTCCTACAAATTTCACGCGGTAAATTCGTTTCTAATAGTTATTCATAATTATCCAATTGTTTTACAAAATGAGGTTTTATATTTCAAATTTCAATGCGATCAATGCAAATTGCAAAAAAGCAATATTTTTCTGCATTTTCAATTTTATTTTGTTAAGTGTTAACTGTGGTATTGTTTATTTTTCGATTGTCATTATAATAATATTATTAGTAGTGATATTTTGATTGTTATTAAATTATATAGAAGGATTGCTGGTTTTATTGATTTTACAAAACGTTTACTATCCACCTTTTTTTTTTTTGTTGTAAATACACGGAAAAAAGATGGTGGGGGAGGTGAAGTGGACGGTCTCTTATATTTCCCAAACAGATTGTGACATTGTGATCGTCCAACGCTACAGTGTGAATCCAGGATAGCTCCGCTTAAATTATTATATTTTGGTGTTAAAAGTGGAAGTTTTCCTAACTTACCTTAATTATTAGGTGGATGGTGATAGCAGACTTGCAAGGACACAGAATCAGCACTTAATTACAACGCAGTGAGTAGTATTTCAACTTCAAAATATGGATAATGGAAGAGATTATTTTCTGATTATTTTATATGGTCTTATATCTGTACTTTTAACGTAGATTTAATTTGATTATTTAACATTTTACTGACAATTTGAACATTACGATAAATAATTTTACTACGTATCTTTTCGAATTACTAACTACTTCAAATATTAGGCTTCTATTTTGATTATTTGTATTTATAGTTTGACAATCTAGTAGTCAATTCTTGACTACCTATGTAGCGAAACTTACTACATAACCCAATTATTTTGACACGTCCAAGAGCGGTCTTTAGCCGTCAATTGGACACGACGAAAATGTAAATGTAAATGTAAGATTTGGCATTTGATCTCCAGTTTGTTCATAAGGCTTGCCAGCGGGTATTCTATTTCCTCAATTTTGTAGGTTTTTATTTGGACGTCGGAGGCTTGGCTTGCATTGTTTGTATACTGTGAGGGACCACCCCTCACTAGACTCCAAATTATTCGGTGTGAGGTGGTGGTGTCAACTTGCAGGTTATCTCCGTATTAAAAGTCGATTTTAAGTATATCAGAAGGCTTCTCGAATAGGTTATGTTGATGCGAATGTATTGGCTATCTGCCTGAAGCTACGAGGGTGTATGTATGAGGATTGTACTTGTGCTCCTAGTATCTCGTACTGGGCACGGCTCGAGTCTGTGGGAGTGCAGACTGATGCTTCTCGCCTCGATAAGGAAAGGAAGGAAAAGGTGACCAAAAAGCCGGGGTACTGAGGTATGCCGTCGCTATCTTGGGGGGACACCAAGAAGTCGGGGTACCGAGGTATGCCGTCGCTGTCTTGGGGGACGTGATCACTCGAGGAATGATGCTTTGGTTGCTTTTTCGCCGGTTTATATAGGCCGAAAAATGATGCAATCCAAAATATTCCGAATTAAAGTATTGTTTCATCGTGCTGATTCATCGCTCTACGAGGTAGAATAATAGCTGATTTGTGTCAGAGTATTTCACTGGAAATCAATGCATTTCTTGATTGCATGTGACGGTACTTAAGGGCCGTTACAATACCATCAAATCTATAAAGGACAATGGGCAAAAATTTATGGGCGCTGAGTCCATCTTTCCAATAACAATAACGTTTTTGCCATTAGAAAGATCTATTTATCCAGAATATTTATGACTACTACAACTTACCTCAATTATAAGCAAGTTTGGAGATGTGAAGTTTGGAATATTCTTAAATATGGCTAATTACACGAAACCACCATGCCAATTATTTATTTAAAATATATTATTTGCAGTGAAGATCCATAAAAGATTATGATATACGGTCACTGAGCACACCATGTTGAACAGCTGACCTTAGCATATTACATATGTTAGGAAACAGAGCGGGAATGAAATCAAGAGACACATTACAGAGTTCAATCAACATACCTTAGTGTTTCCATACCATATACTGCTGTCAAGCTCGAGCATTCTTAGGAATATATAGTTGGTACTCACACAATTACATTTACATTTCATTTACGTCGTGTCCAATTGGCGGCTAAAAACCGCTCTTGGACGTGTCAAAATATTTGTGTTTAAAGTAGTAAGTCTCATTACTACTTTAATCTTTACTAAACATACATATATTATTAAAAAAATATATAGTATCTAAGAAACTTTGGAACCTAATAAAAGTTATTCGTCGTAGAATCGTATTACAAAACAAATTAAAGGCTTATTTCATAAAATAGTCAATAATTCTAATAGCTACCTACTAAAAACACAATATTGAAAAAAAAGTCAGTTAAAAAGTTGAATAATCAAAGCAGAAGCCTAACAATTGAAATAGTCAATAAATCGAATATATACATAATAAAAACTGTACATAGTAACATCCAAAGTAGTAAGTAAATTGTTAAATAATCAAACTAAAGCTAAATCAAATACTAAAAGTACATATATAATTATCATTCAAATTCGTACAATATTTGCAAAGTCATGGCCCTCGAATTCGGTCAGATTATAGAAAGGGTGGCCTATCAGCATCTCCTTAATGTTTTTTTTTAAATTGTTTGTCCTCCAGTTGTTTGATAGTGGTAGGTATGTACAATGTATGTACCTTCTCGTTTTGAGTATTCTGCAACTGTTTTCATTTAACTAGTTTTTAAAAATACAATGCCTGGATGTGCTAGGTGCCCTAGGGAATATTGGGTAATTAGCCATATTTAATAGGATATAACTCAGAAATGACTTATAATGGAAAACAGTTGTTAATAGTCATAAATGTTCTACATAAAGAGATCTTACCGTTGATATATGATTTACAGCTATTGGCAAAGTGGGCCTAAAATGCCCATGCTCTTTTCTTCAAATCTTATAACCACATATGTTTTTCTCACTGTTGGAAAACCCAGCATCATTTGTAAACCAAGACAGGGAACGGAGGATGGAGTCTAATGAATAAATCTTGTATTTCAATATACAAATTCTATTCTCTCGATGCCAAGGTTTCACGCATAGTGACACGATATCGAATAGAAGGTATCGATACTGTACTCATGAGTAGTATCGAAAAAAAGTATCGTACTCGTAAAAGTATCGACACAAAAGTATCGATACCCCAAAGTATCGGTACTTTTCTTAGGAACTTTCTTGTGTTTGGTTTTATTATTGTAGATTTGTAGACATGGACTATATAAATGAGCACACGACTTGGTCAAGCAAATGGTAGGTACTTATAAAAATAAAATAATGAAAAAAAATATAAATGGACAAATTAACGTTTATTAATTATTTTTTCAAATGTTATTAAATTTCCCACTCTGGACAATCACTTAAATTATTTATTTATTAATTTCAAATTATTAATTTCGCATCGACACGGGGTGACCTAAAAACTCAGATACGGTTTATTTTTTAAGTAGTAAGTCGCCTTAATAGGTATGTGACCCCCAGCAGTCAAAACCATAAAATTCCTCTGGCGGTGGCGCAACTAAGTTCTCGCTGTTTGTCAATAGATGGCCCCAGCAGTAAGTGCGGGTCGATTTTGACATATCCAAAACGTAATAAACCTACTCTTAGAAAAACAAACCGTTTTGACAAATTTAAGTGATTATACAAATCAATCTATTTTTAAAAATATAAGTTAAAGTAGCCGCTTTTGGCGCTAATCGGTTTCGTGTTTTTGTTATCTTACTGCCTGGATTTTGAAAATAAACTTTCAGAGGCGACTGATGTTGCTGGTATTGGTAAGGAAAAAATGTAAAATGATAATCGAACTACCACATCAAAAAGGCTCTCGAAAAGTCGCTAGTTTTTCACTAAATGAATATAAAAAGTCGCTGTTAGTATCAAAATCGCTAAATTTGCAACACTGGTGAGAGTTGAGTTGAGTGAACGAACCTCAACATATAAACGTTAACTTAATGAACTTTATTTTCAACCAATAAAGTTCAAATTCCGGTGTACCATAATGAATGAATGAAGCAAAACATCTTGTTATTTTTTAACCGGCAGGCAGCCTAAACATGATTCATAAACCTAGTTTGAAAAAAACATTCATATGATTTATTCGATACGATAGGTACTTGCCAAAAAGTACTCATTGAGTAAAAGTATAGATTTAAAAAGTATCAAAAGTAAGTAGGATAGAGTATCAAAAGTAAGTTGGTATACTGATGGGTCCAAATCGGGACTTGACACGACCAAACTTCGAAAGAAGTGTAAACTTGGGGAAATACGCCTCCATATTCCAAGCGGAGGTATACGCCATTATTGAATGTGCGGATATCAACCTCCAAAAGAACTACGCCAACCACCGTTATCTATATCCACTCGGATAGCGAAGCAGCTCTTATGGCATTAGACTCAATTCAAAGCTATTGCAAAACTGCATATCACTACTGAATTCCCTGGGCGAAAAGAACAGGGTAATTCTAGGATGGGTTCCCGGCCATGCAGGAATCGAGGGAAATGAAAAAGCCGACGAACTTGCTAAGGCGGGAGCAAAGGGAACGTTATACGGCCCTGAACCTTGCTGTGGCGTACCAAAAAGCCTTGCAAACCTAATGCTCAAACAAATATGTTTAGAACAATCCGTCAACCACTGGAACAACACGCCAGGGTTGAATCATTCCAAAGCGCTAATTAAGGCTTACGACCGTAAGACGGCCCGTGAGGCCTTGTCGCTAAATAGGAACAATCTACGCATACTGGTGGGCGCTCACGGGGCATTGTGGCCTGAACAAACACATGTTCAACCTCAAGCTCAGATACACAAAAATGTGCAGGTTCTGCTAGGGAGCAGAGGAAACTCCCCAGCACCTCATGTGCGAGTGTGGCCCGCTGATGCGTAAAAGATACACCCACTTGGGTGGTCATTACCTCCAACCTGAGGAGGTTAAACAATCTGGCGCCAAAAGCCTGCTGCGGTTCTTAAATGACACAAGGCTTAGCGCAGAACTATATTAGGTGGCGAACACAATAGATCAGCAATGGTCGCAGTGTTACAAGGCTCATAAAGACCTTAGAAAAGCCCCAATCAACAAATAAAAAAAGTAGGATAAGTAAAGTATCGGTATCGAAACAAAAGTACTCGATATCAAAAAGTAATGAAAAAAATCCATGTCCCTATTCACGCAGAAGAAATCCAGGAAGAGCTAATTGGAGTTCAATCATATCTTCCTCGATTACTGCTGCACCCACTTCAACAGCAATACCAAAAAAAACGAATCAGGTTATGGGTATCATTCGATTTGGTCTGTTTATATTCCGTGCCTGCACTGTTTTTTTTACTTTGTAAATGCGCTCCATCGCACGCGCTCCAGTGGCGAAGCTTGCACGTTTTGTTATCTGCCAATTTTTACCTGATCATGAACTTTGTTTCGCCGCCTACATTTAGTTCTCGCGGACCCCTGATCTCGGTTGTGAACTACTGATCTAGTCCAGAGGTACCCATAGTTTCTTGACCCATAGACCCCTTGATGTTTTCCGTATACCCTCTACCTGAATTTTCCTTAACTTACTAACATTGAAAGTTTTTTTAACACCTGGAACAGTACTGATCGCCTACATAGGGTTCTTGGTAATGTGGACAGTTGTAAAAAATTAAAAATGTGTACAATTTTTATTTGTTCATTTCTAAGCGTCCACGACCTTGAATTACGAAGCATTTGGGAAAGCCGCACATAAATGCACGTGTAGCACTATCTCGCTTGCTCATTCATGTGGCGCGTTTATCCTACTCTTTCGCACGGATACCCATTGAAGCGCAATTTTTTCACATATCTCATTCGCACCTTCCCTCGTTAGTCATGTGCGCTGGCCTCTTCAATCGACTAGTGATGCAATTTGAGTTGAGTGTTGATTTCATTCCGTGATACTTGTGACGCGCGCGTTTGTTTATTGCTATTATTATAATTTTAAAATACTATGCTGTATACAAAATCTGTTTAAGAAGTGATACGACATTAACGGATCGCCTGAATGCTTATGGTAACCTGCCTACATGGAGTCCACTAACGTGGACCCCATTTACTTCTCGTGCACGGCAATTTTTTTTTCGCTTACATGGACCCCCTGCGAATCGAAATCGACCCCTGGGGGTCCATATAGGCCACTTTGGGAATCACTGATCTAGTCAGTCTGAGAGTGGGTTCCCTAATAGGACACCTTGCTTGCTTTAGATTTGCTCCCCTCCACATTTCCTTAACCTAATCTTTGGTTCTGTCTCGCATTGTGATCCTTGTTTATACCTCTGCAAATTGTATTATCTGCTCTGTTCTCATTGGAGAGTTAGCCGATCTCTGTCGTACGAGTCTGTTCACCTCCGAGTCATTACCCCTGATTACTATTATTCTGTTATCCTGTGCGATTTTTTCGATGGCGTCACGGCATTTACCTATCAGTTTGGATGCCTGCCTGTGGCTTTTGAGTACTAGAAGCAGCCCCCGATCTATGATTTATCCGAGCTGGGGCAAAAACTTGCCATTATTATTATGCCATTATATTATGCCATTACTGCATCCTCCCCTCCAGCATTTGAGATAAATGATTCAAAAAAACCCCACAAAACAAATATACTGGGTGGGATGTTTTGAGATCGGGGAATAAGAACCCTTAGATAAATTTGCACTCCTTATTACCTATCTGCTAGTAACTTTTCCTTATGTGTGACATTAATATAGAATACATACAACCAGTGTAGACAATGCACAAGTCAGACTGTATACACACCTTTAACCCTTTAGTCCCAGCAAATGTGACTAATTAATCTTGCTAAAGTTTTACACGTCGAGCGTTACTTTCCGCGAAACAATGTATTACCACATCAGCTAATAATTATAGACACGTTTGAAAGAGTAGTTAATAACAAAGAATCATTGCGAATTACTGGCACGCCTAATCAGCCACATAAATACCGATCGTCGCCTGACCTTCGAATGTTCGGGTTCATTCGGCTCTGCTCGTGTAGCCCCATCCCCTTCCGTCTGTAGATAGGATTTTTTTCTAGATGCGACGGGAATTCCTCTGGCAGAGACATCACACACACTGCGCACGTGTTCGAAAATCAACTTAGGATACGTTCCAAGATCAAAAGAACAATCGATAGTACGACGCACCCTGGATGCTAGGCGCTTTAGTGAAACAAGTTTCAAACACATGATTTTGGCGCGCCTTAAGTTGCCGCCTGGGGCTGGTATCCCTGTTTGACCCCTAGATCGATCCGGGGCTGGCTAGACGCACCGATCTGCTATCTGAAATTGTGTAGATCTTTGCCTTTTAGGTCTCTCTCTCTCTCTCTGTTTCTCTAATCTCACCCGCTCCCATAATTATACCCAGGGCTTCCGCCTGAAAAATCGTGGCGTAAGGAGCCAATAATTTATTCAATATCAGTCTAAGATCTTGCGAATGTCTACTTGATAGCTGCCAAAGCTGTTACACGAGCTGTCCAAAGTACCTATATCTTAGTTTAGGGAGCTAATGGACCCAGTGCAGTTGGGCCACTATGACCAATGTTTTAGGGTCAACCGAACTCACAGGTCAGCACCCATCCCGTAGCCTTCACGCGGAAGTGCGAGCCTGGGTAGGACTCTGTGACTGCGGGCCGATTCCCCTGGGAATCGCCCTTCGGGCGCTCTTGGACGGTTTGCGCACCGTGCGACATCAGCCAATCAACTGTGCATTCCGATTGATAACCCGGGGCGCCTGGAAACGGCTTTGTTTCCTATAGAGCGGGAGTGGTTGTTAACCTTACGGCAACTGCTCACGAAACGACCAATCGGCTACCCGATACCGGGTGAACAGCCGGCCAAAGGATGCCGTTGTCCGCGATAGATTCGGTAGACACTGAATCACCGCTACGTAACGGAGAGGACTCTGTAAGCGACCTGGAACCCGTAACCAGTCAATAGGCCAGAAAAATCTGGCCGTAACTGGAAGTAAGGATGCGACTGTCGGCCCACTGGGTGCACACCCAGATTCTCACGGTAAGGCGTTGGATTCTTACGGGCGAGTGGCCTAACTAGACAGTGGACAGTTTCGTCCCAAGTCTTCTACGCTCACCTCGCTTCCTTCCTGAGGTGGCGGGTTTGCCCGTTGTAGTTGACACCTCTAAGTGTCCAAAGTAGAAAGATATCAGGAGCCTCAGAGGAAAAAAGAAAAAACATATTTACTGTTACAACATTTTATTATATACTTCAAAAATTATATTCAAAAATATAAAAAAAATAGCTATGCTTACTTTGTATATACAGTACCTTAATTCTAGCAACGGACTTATAAATAATTAATAAATAAAGTGCTTACAATATCCCTATTATTAAAAACAACTAAAATAATATATTAAATGCACATTTTCACATATGTAATCGTTACGTATACGTTTCATTTTCTACGTCTATATTTTATTTTACATCTTTGGTTAATTTTATTACTTCTTATATTGTACTTGTCGTTATTATATTGTACATAAAACCGCGTTGCTCTATTTGAAGCAGACTAGGCCGATCTCTATAGTGAATGCTTGATTGCGTCTACCGACATCTCTGATTGCAATATCTTGAATGGGAAGCTGGTTAGATTTTGTTGTTTCATATTCGATGATTGTTTTCGCCCATGAGTTTCGCTTGTACTGAAAAACGTCATTTACATTTACATTTTTGTCGTGTCCAATTGACGGCTAAAGACCGCTCTTGGACGTGTCAAAATAATTGGGTTATGTAGTCAGTGTCGCTACTACTATTTACTGAACATACATAGGTAGTCAAGAATTAACTACTAGATTGTCAAACTATAAATACAAATAATCAAAATAGATGCCTAATATTTGAAGTATGCAGTTAGTAATTCGAAAAGATATGTAGTAAAATTATTTATCGTAATATTCAAATTGTCAGTAAAATGTTCTACGTTAAAAGTACAGATATAAGACCATATAAAATAATCAGACAATAAGGCTCTACTTTTTTAAGTAATTTAAATGGGCACAATATTTGAAAATCTTGGCCCTCAAATTCGGCCAGATTATAGAAAATATGTTATATCTGATTATATCATTATTATATTTATATCAGATTATATCATGAAATATGTTATATCTGTGCGTATGTGGAACATCAACACAGACCAAGAGATGATGCTTTTTCTACAATATGTCTAAACCTCGGTGTGTGGCTAGTGAGGTAGAACATATATACATTATTTTGTATAATGGACGAAATCTTATATGAGTGTTGATTGTTGTGTGCACGGCGAATTTTCAAAATTTGCATGCGCCGAACCCACCGCACGACCACTGTTATAATCTGTGCAGTAACAGCAGCAGTTTGCCGCTTACCCGCAGAACAATGGATGACGATTGACAGCACTTCAGTCTACTCGGGACAACGACGATTACAATTTTGTCAGAACATCGGGGGCTACAAACTTCACGCGGTAAATCCGTTTTTAACACGCTTTTATTAGGTCGACCCGTATGTAACTATGTAATGGAATCTAAGGTAACTAATTTAACCATCTTCTAAGGATCGTAGCATCATGAAAATTGGCAGCTGTATGTAGTTCTGATGACAATACAATAATATGGTACTGTGGAACTGATCTGATGACGGAGTCGGAAGATATGAACAGGAACTTCATTATGGAACATCGTATCATAGCTGTGTTTGGACTTGTTAGAAAAGTCTTGGAATGAACTTTGACCACGATTAGGTTTCAAGGTCTGATGATGAAGCCGGAAGATAGGCACTGGCATTCCATGATGGAATATCGTATCATAGCCGTGTTTGGACTTGTTAGAAAGGTCTTGTAATGAACTTTGACCACGATTAAGTTTCAAGGTCTGATGATGAAGCGCGAAGACAGGAACTGGCATTCCATGATGGAATATCATATCATAGTCGTGTTTGCACTTGTGAGAAAGGTCACGTAATGGACTTTGAACACGATCAGGTTTCAAGGTTATAACAAACCTATTATATATTGACTTGTAAATATTGAGTGTAAATAGTGTAAATATTGACATAGGTGCCTGTATAAAATGTATATAGACCTGTAAATGGAGAGTATAAATAGAATAAAATTGATATATCTATATACGATGTATATTGACGTGTAAATAGGGTAGTAGGTTGTTAAAGATCCCACCCAAACCAAGGTGAGAAACGTGCCGAGGACTGAATGGCATGAGGGTGGTTAATAATATTATTTTTTTGTTTTTTACATGCATTTATAAAAGCGTGTTTTTAGTGTTTTTTTTTAATTATTAATTTATTATCTTATTTATTTTATATGGAAAAAATGTAAGGCTATAGGAAAATGACCTGGAAACTGGTTCTTTAACCAAATCAGAACAGAACAATGATCAAAAGGTACCCACCTGACACTCATCTACTTGCACCTTATACTTGAGTCTCTGACTTCCGCGCGGTGTGATTTCCACATCGTTCCAGCTCATTAGCTTCACTCCGTTCTTATAAGTTTTCTCATCGTCGTCGTAATATGCAACAGAGTTCTTGCAATGGTAAATAATCTGCTGCTTGGCAGTCAGCGAACGCAGTTGGAGGAAGCTGATTTGGTTGCTCGCCGCTTTGTACGTCAACTGGAAGACATTATAAAATTAGTTTTTGACGTGAATACGTCTTCAAGTTCCTCGATGCCGAAATTATATGTAAGTATATAAAAGGATGTAATTTAAGGACGTAGAAGCAAAAATAAAATTAACAAAACAGCTATTTAAGGATGTAAAATATTCACAATCACCACTATACATATAATTAAGTGACTGATTATCAGTGTCACTGTGACCCTCTTGTTACTTTATTGTAATATAGCTGTTACCCGCGGCTTCGCTTTGCGTTAAGTTTCAAATCGATTTGTTAATTTGAGTAAGGTGGCGTTTATTTGCCTTTTTATAGGCTACCTTTAGATATATAGTGCAAGATGTCCCCCTCAGATGCACGCTACCTATCTCGTAGACGTACGCGTCTTGTTCCTCGCCACCCGCGCCGCCTTAAGCTGAATGCCGACATATTTATTTCGAGGTGCTGACACGCGTTACTATTTTCATGATACCTCTATAAATATACCACCTAGAAAATTACAGTTAATAGCTAATTTTGTCTTTATTCAAGGCCCTTGATAATGGATTAATTTATTTTGATAACGATTCTTTATTGCTAATGTCATTAACAAACACTTTCTTTTTATTTTTTTGAGACATAAAAGCAGTTATTGTAGCTTAAATCTTATAAGTTGTATACAGGGCTGTTTTTACTGGATGGGCATTTTTTAGTGGGTGATCAGTACAACGAAATAAACAACCTTTAATTTCAAAGAAATAAAAACAAGATTATTTGTTTTTTTTTTTTAATTGTATTTTTTTATGTTTTAAGTAGTATGAAAAGCTGTGATTACAATGCGCTATCTAGCGGTATTCAGTATTCAGTATTCAGTTTATTTATTCAGAATATACAATAACAGCATGAATTAGGAATTAAAGCTAATTATCGCATATTAGAATTCGTCAGTTTATATGTAGATATAAAACTATTTAAGCATAAATATTAATTCAACAATAGCATTGACTAAAGTCGGCTTTACACGACAGACAAATATTTTTATAAAAAAAAATAATAGAGCTGAATCCATGTACATGAGTATACATATAAAATAGATTATTATTATAAGAATATTAATAGTCATCAAGCACTTTATACAAAAAATAATCACACAATTGGAAGTATCGAAACAAAATTGGAAAAAAACAACGTATGTATATGATCAGGTATGTTACATTACACATTGTAATCTACATATTAAATATTAAATTCATAATATTATAATTAAATAATAAAAACTAAAATGAGGTACCTGAAAGTTACATATTAATGTTATTCCCATTTCAAAGAATTGGCATGCTCAAAAAAATCACCCAGCTTATAGAAAGCATGTGTGGATTGCAACTTTTGTTTTATAAATCTTTTAAACGCCTTTGTTTCCATCTTCCTTGTGGAGAGTGGTAGCTGGTTAAAGAGCTTATAGCTCAAATATCCAAAGGACTTTTGTGTCTGCGTAAGGCGTACTTTAGGCAGGATAACGTCATCACGTCTGCGTGTATTGTGGGAGTGCATATTCCCGTTTACCTCTTGTTCGTTAATATTTGATTTAGCATATAGTAGACATTGTAAAATATATTCAGACGTAAAAGTCAGTTATATTATATCATGATACCTAGGAACTTTGTCGATTTGCTTAATTCTAGAGTACTGTTGTTTAGAGTTATATTGAATGGTATAGCAGACGATTTATATTTTGAGGAGAAGTGCATAGTTACGGTTTTTTTTTGCATTAAGCAAGAGATTATTCTCTGTGAACCATGAACTAACGCATGATTGGCATTGGTCATTAGGTCGTTAAGATTGTTATCGTGAAACAGGAAACTTGTATCATCCGCATAGAGCAAGGTTTTGGTGTAGGCGGGCAAGCAATTGCCTATATCATTAATGAAAAATAAAAATAATAATGGACCAAGAATCGATCCCTGGGGAACTCCGCAGGTTATCGGTTGAGGTGTAGATCTAAATCCATCTATTTCTACTACCTGTGACCTGCCTGTTAAGTAGGATTTCATCATGTTATTGGCTTTGCCCCGAATCCCATAACTGTTTAATTTATTGAGCAGTATTTCGTGGTCAACCGAATCAAACGCTTTGGATAGATCACAAAAAACTGCCACGGGTTGGGAAGAATTTTCAAAAGTGTCGGTAATGAAATTTACCATCTCCGAAATCGCCGAGGTGGTGGACATGTTCTTCCTAAAACCATATTGATATTTATTTAGTATATCGAATTTATTTGCGAATAGATATAGCCTGTTATATAAAATTTTTTCGAAAATTTTGGAGAAAGCTGGAAGCAGTGAAATTGGCCTGTAATTTTCAGGATCAGTTTTGTTCCCTTTTTTGAAGACTGGTACTATCTTTGCTATTTTCATTAAATTTGGGAACACACCTTGTTTCATACAATTATTAAAAATAGACCTCAAGGTGTTGGAAATCGTTGGTGCTATATTCTTTATTAATTTAATCGAGTGTGCCCAGATATCCATTGATGTTTTTGTTTTAATGCCATTCAAGGCCTTATCAAATTCAATGGAAGTTATAGGATGCAACAGTATTGATGCTGGTATCTCACCTACAATTGTTGAAGAGGGTAAACTAGGAGAATTTGTCATTCGTTTAACAGCGTTTGTAAAATATTCATTGAGTATATTTGCCGTTTCTGTAGGATCAGAGACTTTAGAACCATTGTGAAGTAATTGAATAGGTTCATTTACCTTACTTGAAATATTTCTCCCCTCTCTATTGATGATACTCCACATAGGTTTGGGCCACGGTAAGTAAAATGTTGCTAATATTGTTTATTTACGCTATATTACCTACCCCTAAAAGGCGCAGGGCGCTCCAACGCTTCTTAAACCTTTATTTAACAATCAACTTCTTCAAATTTTCAAAATAATTTTTTTTTCCAAAATACCTTTTTTTCTTGGTTTTTGTCCAAAAAAATTATCAAAAGTTGCTTAGTTCATTGTACCAATTCACCCACTAAAAAAATGTCTGTCCAGTAAAAACATCCTGTATATGCTTTTGCCGACTTTTTTATAAATCTCTTTAAGGCCGACATTTTTGACATATTTTGTTTTTACATATTATTATATCAATCCGTTTCTTCAGCGCACGCTGATAAAGCAACTCACCAGCTCAATTTTCTCCGACTTGGTTTACCAATATCGTGATTTTGTATTGAAAACCAATATCTATCACAATAAAATATAGCATTACCACTTTTCGATAATGGAGCTTTCCAGTAGTGAAATGGGAAGCTTATTTTTTGATAAAGTTCATGCCTATTCTGAAATAATTTTGAAGTGCCAAAATAGCGGAAAATGTGGAGGACCCCCGGATCAGTCTCTAGCCGAGGCCCCCCAAAGGAGCCTGTCCGGGCCTGTCTCTACCCTGCACTAAGTCTCTGCGTGGATGTTTGCACTCACGCAACGAGCCAGTCATTCTGTCACCCCAAGTTGCCCATCTTGTATTTCACATTTTTATTGTGCTTACCTGATTTTTTCTAATCATGAAATCCTACTAATATTATAAACGCGAAACTTTGTATGTATGTATGGATGTTTGTTACTCTTTCACGCAAAAACTACTGAATGGATGTTGATGAAACTTTACAATAATATAGCTTACACAACAGAATAACACATAGGCTATAATTTATAAAGATACCTATATGGTTTTCTATTATCATTATCACAATTTTCCATCACCACGCGGGTGAAACTGCTGGGCGCAGCTAGTAATATCATAATTGTTTGATGTGTGGACATAGGTTTCATCAGAAGATACTATCAACAACACGTTTTGAATGAGAATCTTTCTACAATACAATCAGAGATGGCAGCGCACATACAAGAACTCGGCTTTGAGGTTATACAGGTGAGTTTTAATTAACGGGCATCCTTCAAATGGGTGAATCAGTAAGAGCAACTGAGCAACTTTTGATTTTAAAAAATGTGGAAAAACGTAAAAAAATGTTTAAAAAACAAATAATAAAGTTAATTTTATCAAGCGGTAGGTAAAATGTCGCTAATATTGTTTATTAGTAATATTCTTCCCACCGCTAGATGGTGCTTTGCGCTCAAACGCTTTTCAAACTAACAGTCAAGTACAAACTTTCAAAAAAAAAAAAAATTTTTTTTTGCTCGTGTTTGTTTATCTGAACGATGGCGGTTAATTAAAACTCACCTGTATAAATTTCGAACAAGTACTTTTTATTTTATTGTTCATCATGCACAGAGATGCACTGTTCAGAGATGATCGCATCATCTCATAAAGCCATTTTTAAGAAGATCCTAACTTCCAAACTAGAGTCATAAATATTCTACTTAAATATATCTGTTCGAAGGTAACCTCGTTAAACTTTATTGTTATTGAAGAGATTGGAAGGTGTGCCCAGCGCCCATACATTACCTATTGTCCGTTACGTTACTCTCACCTTCATTCCATTTTCGATTTCACTCAGCCATACTTGGGGCTCCCCTCCATGGTAAGTAATCTCTTTGGTTTTGTGCGGTTTTGGAATCAGGCAACTCTCGCCACTGTTCATATCGCACCTGACCAAGATTGCATCTTTAATATCGCCTCCGTTGGGATCAATCCAATATTCACCTGAAATTAGAAAGTTGTATATGAAGATTTAAGAAAACTGGAACAATAACCGGTATGAATCCTATCCTGCGATTAACAAACTACTACTTAAGGGGGTTACTGACTTGAATCTGAAAAAAAACGTTTTTTATTCTGATTATTATTCTTCATTCAATTTAATATGAAATAAAATGAACCGCAGATTTTTCCCATGAGTAAAAGTTGCTCAAAAATTAATTTAATGTTAGGAAGATCGCTGATCATCAGACTAACAGTGCGGAGGCCTCGCGGAGCGCGACAGATTGCGGGTCTGATGCCTACTCCCAATGCTTCCCTCCTCACTTATTAGAATAGTCTAAACAAATAAAGTAATATATACTTATTATTATTATTATTATTTATTTAAAATAGCATATTTATATACACATGATACTATTTCAGTTTTTTTTGCTCTAATGAAAAGTTTTATTTTTGACATTTTTTTTCACTTCGATACCTACACTTCTTAAAAATGGTAACAAATATCAAGATGATTTTTTATGAATATGTAAAAGTGCTAGCTAAGAAATTTACAGAGGGAATTTAAAATAGTTGAATACAATTATATTTTTTTTTAAAACATGAAAAAACTTGAAGCTTTTACAGCTTATAAATAAATTAGTTTTGTATATTTTTGAAATTCCTCTGTATATTAGCCTTAGTTTTGCTAAAATAATAAGTACACAAAAAAATATTAAAATCGGTCAAGCCGTTCTCGAGTAAATCGTACCTCATTCTTGATGGAAAACGGTCACGCCAATTAAGGTTCTCCAGAGCATATCGGCGAATGGAATTAGTATACTGGATAGCCCAGCTGTTGAAGCCATAATAGAAGGTATTCTATGTCTAATAAAAGAGGCAACCTGTATAAGCTGTATAAGTTGATAAAACAGCAGAGCACACCATCAGTTGATTAACCAACAACAACAATAATAACGCTCATGTAGCTCACCTTCGCAGGGCTACAAAGAAGCTAACAACTGTACAGAGGTTAGCATATATAGGCGCCAGGGTTGCTAGGAGAACGACAGCCACCGAAGCAGTTGAAAAGTTACTGGGTCTACCTCCCCTAGACATGCTTATACAACAAGACTTAGCAAGTACAGCCAAGATTTTAGAACACGAAAGTAAAAACCACCAAATAAGGAAAATCCTACAGCCAAAAAAACGAGTCTACATATATCTATATTGCGCGTACACTTTACAATGGTGTAAGCATCAACAATATGATATATGCGGACTAATTGCCGGAAGCGTGGATTACTACAGCTTGGAAGAACTTCAGCTTCTCATTGACAATGCTATAAGGGTATGTGGTAAATATGGTTTGAAGCTAAAGACAACAAAGAACATGTGCATGATAATCAGTAAAGTGGCCGTAAATTCATCTACAGTTGCAGCCTATGAAATTCGACTGTAGAAGACTGATAGCATGGTTTATCTGTGCTGCAATTTGAATTACAACTATGAGAGAAGGATATAACATGCCGTGAGGCCCTTGAAAATATCTCACAAGGTGACAGAATAAGCCTGACATGGGTAAAAAGATATAGTGGTCAGGGATAATTAAGAGGCAGGCAAAGCCGCACAACAGGGGTCGACTAATTAGCCAGTTGGACCGAGCCGATAATACTATTCATTAGCAGACGGATACACAAGAACTGCACTGAAAGAAAGTAGGTGGGGAGAAACAAATGTACGGCAGGCAAAGTGTGCTGTTAGGGAACCCACTCAGACTAACTGGATATTACTTGATACTCTCCAGGGACAACCTACGGAAAACGGCGGGACTGCTAATAAGGCACTGTTGGCACAATAAACACCTTCTTAGTCTGGAGATAGCTGATTTCCCTATATGTAGAGACTGTGGAACAGAAGAAGCGTGTACGAACGCGGTGTCTGTTCGGGTCTGGGTGCATTTAAGGTAGTTTAAACTAAGTGCATGTAAGGTAGGGTGCATGTAAGGTAGTCGATTTAAACTTTCCATCATCGTGCGCTCAACACCTGTTTTCTCGGGTAGACTGGTAGTGGTAACTGGCGGTGTGAAGTCCTGATCTATACGGGGGTAAGCTGCAATGGTCTTAAACTAAGACTGCGTGCGGGCGGCCAGTCAACTGGCCATCCCACCATCATCAACCCCCACAAAGTCAATTGAAGACGAAGTCTCAAGAGATACATTTATAGTAGTAAAATTGCATAACTGTGGCAATACCTAAAGGAGGGCAATACATCAGGAGACAGCGGCAGACCAGGTATTAATGGGCCTCAAGTATTAACAGGAGCACCGAGTATCCAAGGAAACAAGGGTGATAATTGGAACAGCGTCCTGTCCGTGCGTAGACATTCGCAAGTCTTTTGGCATTCCTGTGTTATAAAAAAAATGTATTGCAAGTCTCACCGCTAGGTAATTCCGGGTGAAATTCTCTGAGATCGCTGCAAGTCCTTGCTGGTGCATCTTGCTTTCCATCTGGTTTCGTCAGTCTCTCGTATGTGTTCTGCAATCTATGGTAGGCTTTGATCAGTAGCGCCTTCCTTTCGTCAGCCGATATTTCCTTACCAAACATCCTCGGCATAACATTTGGATCGTCGCCTTGTGGATCTGGTCCTTTCGTTTGTCCTATTAGGAAAATATCATTTTGAAGATATAACCATTCCTATTCCGTAGCCCGAAGTTAAACTAGTACTCAAACGGTTTAATACCTTGGCTCATAAGTGCGCTTAAAGCCGCCATGTCATAATTGAGCCCTTCTCCTGGGGGACCCGGAGGTCCCGGTGGTCCTTGCGCCCCCACAGATCCATGTTTGCCCTCATCGCCAGCAGGGCCTCTCGGTCCCGCAGGACCAACGGGACCGATAGAACCAGGATTTCCATCACGACCTGGCAATCCTGAAATTTAAGTACATAATATTTAAAATTAGCATTATCTTCCGCTGCACCCACTATTTCAATGAACATACCTCTCGGTCCCGTATCTCCATCTTTGCCTGGGAACCCAGCTTGGCCAGGCAAACCTCTCTCACCCTGTGCTCCGGGAGTTCCAGGCAAACCTTGCAGCCCAATCAAACCTCTATGACCTTTAGCGCCCTTTGGCCCTGATTCTCCTCTGTCTCCCTTTATGCCTTCTAATCCAGGTGGACCTGGTTTACCGCGAATTCCCACTTGACCTTCGACACCCGGAGGCCCTGTTTCACCTCGCGCCCCTCTTTCACCCGTGGCTCCTGGGGCACCGTGCTGTCCTTGGGGTCCCTGCATATAAAAGTCGTTATTATTGGCTTGTGTTGCGAACTTCGTAGTGTCACTTAGTTGATAATATTGAATAATTTTCTGCTGACCGGTAATCCTGGAGGCCCAAGAGATCCAGGTGATCCAGGGGCACCTTGCGGTCCTTTATCACCAGGTCGTCCTGAAATTCCTGGTGGTCCTGCTTTCCCTGGGATACCTTCAGGTCCTTGGTCTCCTTGAGCACCAGGGGCGCCAATAGGACCTGCTGGGCCGACTGGCCCGAGAGGGCCTTGTGGGCCAGGTTTTCCTGATATACCAGTTTCACCCTAAAAAAAAAGATTCGACTATTTTATGTGTTCTAATATTTTTTCTCAAGCTCTAACTACAAACCTGAGCGCCTCGTAAACCTCTCGCTCCAGGCGAACCGGCTAATCCTGGCAGGCCTGGAAGTCCTCTCTCTCCAGAAATTCCGCTCAAACCTGTAGGCCCAGAAGGTCCGGGTGGCCCTTCGGAACCCGTGTCACCCTTGATTCCTTGGATACCCGGTGCTCCTGTCAATCCTTGAGGCCCATGATTACCTGGTCGGCCGCTGTCCCCTGTTGTTCCTTTTATCCCTGGTGATCCCGGGGGACCGGCTGCTCCGGTGTTTCCTATAATACCCTACAAATTACATTATGTATAAATATTAGTGCTCGTAATCAATGATGTTTTATACTCAATACCGGTGGTCCTGTTTCTCCTGGTCGTCCTGGTAGACCCATATGTCCCATGTCACCCTTAGCACCTGATTCTCCTCGAGCGCCTTTCACTCCTGCGAGTCCGGGAAGTCCATGGTTTCCGGGCTCTCCGGGCCTACCTATAGCATAAAACAATTGAAGTCTGCTCAATCTGTTTTTGGGATTTTATGATGACGTATTGATTTTTACAAATTTACTCACCGACAGGTCCCACGTTGCCTTGTTCACCCTTGAGTCCAAAAGCACCTCGTTCTCCCTTGATGCCAGGCATTCCAGTCAAACCTTGGGCGCCAGGGAATCCTTGAACGCCTTGAGGTCCTAGGGGACCTCTTTCGCCCGGAGCTCCTTGCGCACCTGGTTCACCTGACAACCCCGGAGGGCCAGGGTCTCCTCTTTCTGCTGGCTCTCCAGGAGGACCCGTCGGACCGATTGGCCCTTGCAGGCCCCGGTCTCCTTGTCGACCTATAAAAGACGAATGCTATAGTGTGTTTAGATTCATTGATTTTCCTGTGTGGGGCGCGCCTCCCAAGGAGGGATGAAGATATTCCAAGGGGGGCACAGGCGCCTGATTGACACAATTACAGCGGACGCGATGGACTTCTTCAATTGTACCAGGTGCCATACAACCACGACTAATATAACGAATATTTTTACATTTCTTTTTATCAATACAATATGGCCCTCTGCAGCGCACCGGCATCTCCGTGGATTATGCCGTTAGGCACGCATATATTATGAACGGCAATTTAATCAGTAGCGATGCGACCTACTACATAATTGTTTTTTTGCTTAATTTTAATGAAAATAGTTTTAAATAACATTTATAGATATTTACTTAATTTGATATTATTATTTCTATATAGCACCTTGATGTTGCATTTAAGCATATAAGTTGTAATATTTTTATAAATAAATTTATTAATTCCTATATGGCCAGGTATCCAACGCAGTTACTATGTAAGCAGAGGTCTCTTAGGTTGTTCTCTAATGACCGGGTGGGCAGGTGTACGGTCATTAGAGAACAACCTAAGAGACCTCTGCTTAAGTAGTAACTGCGCTGGATACCTGGCCATATAGGAATTTATTTATTTATTTATAAAAAATATTACAACTCATATGCTTAAATGCAACGTCAATGTGCTATATAGTAATAATAATAATCAAATTAAGTAAATGTCTATAAATGTGATTTAAAACTATTTTCACTAAAATTAAGCAAAAAAACAATTAAGTAGTAGGTCGCATCGCTACTGATTAAATGCGCGCGGCATAGGAAAACATCACGTCAACTACTGAATTCTTGCAGCTTTTCGACCTTTTTTACGCGATATTTTGATCGTCCCTTCCAGCCAGTCTCTCAATTATAATATTTGCACGGTGTGCTGGTTCTCTAAACAGTAGGTGATTTCGCATCGCTGTATAGTTCACCGTGTACATAGGCAAATTTTGAAGTATTTGTGGCAAGTACACATTCCCTTTGATAATGTCTGTCTGATTTAGGTGTAGATAATGGTTGCAAGATGACAGTAGACAAGAAAGTGTATGCATAATAATAATTAATGTGATTATACCTTGTGGTCCTTCGGGCCCGATACCACCAACTGATCCTCTTTCTCCTTTTTCACCTTGAACACCTGGTAAACCTCGGATGCCAGGTAATCCTACCATGCCTGTCTGGCCTTGGTGTCCTTTCTCTCCTCTTGGACCTGATACTCCCTAGATAATATCAGAAACCTAATTGAATTATGGTTTTTATGGTATACATATCTACAATATCATAAGAATCAATGAAAGGAAGCAGGTCGAGGAAAATATATTTACTAACCGGTGGACCATCTACTCCTTGTGCCCCTATTTCACCACGAGGTCCATTGGAACCAGGCTGACCGACGGGTCCACGGTCTCCAGGGAAACCTCTCTCACCTCGCGGTCCAGCAATACCTGGCTGGCCTACCGGTCCCTGTAGACCTGGCTCGCCGTCTTTTCCTGGTTGACCTGCATTACCGGGCGTACCTGGCAGACCCTAAATAATAAAAGAGTAAATTACATCATCCTATTTATTTTCCTAATAAAATGCAGCATTTTAATCTGAGTACTTGGAATCCTGTTGGTCCTGGTTGTCCGGCTGCACCTCGTTCTCCATCTCTTCCAGAAGGACCTGGCACACCCTGAGGTCCAGGAAGGCCATCCTTGCCGGCATCCCCTCTCGGCCCAATCGGTCCTGCAGGCCCAGGTTCTCCGTCTTTGCCTGGTTGACCCTATTAAATAATAAGTAAATGCTTAAAGAGCACCAAGTATTGTGAAGATGCAAACTATTTACCGTGAGTCCTTTATCTCCTGGTATTCCAATCGGTCCTGGTAAACCTTGTAAGCCTTGAGGTCCTTGTTCTCCAGCTTTTCCATCTGCTCCTTGAATTCCTCGTTCACCTGGATTTCCTGGTTTGCCAGTAGGCCCTGGACGTCCGGTTAAGCCTCGAGAACCTTGGAGACCGGCTGGGCCTGGTCTGCCAATGTCACCGGTAGCCCCCTTAAAACCTGTAGGTCCTGTGGGTCCGCGATCTCCAGTCTGTCCTTTAGGCCCTACAGCTCCATCAGGTCCTGGCAAACCTCGAGGCCCTGGCACTCCTCGCTCTCCAGGTGGACCGAGTGGTCCTATAGGTCCACGCATGCCTCGTTTTCCTCTTTTTCCTTCGGAGCCCTGAATACCTGGCAGACCTCGCAAACCGATAGCACCAGTTTCTCCCCTGATTCCTGCTTCGCCTTTGTAGCCACGTTCTCCGGGTTGTCCCTATAGCAGAAGTACATTTAATAGTATACCTACTATGTTCAAGAAGTATCCAACCTTATTTTTTCTCGTAAACAAATGAAGGCGTGGAAATATGTAGGGAACGTGGGAATGCATGTTTATTTTTCACGCCCGCCGAAAGCGTAAGAAGTTGGTAATCGGCCTATGACTAAGGAAGTGTAATGTGAAAGACTTGTTAGAAATTGTATCAAATTTTACCAAAAGCTTGGCAGTAGGTACCAAAGTCGAAAACATTCACAACATTCAAAAAGTTTTCGGGGACAATGCCTTAATCATCACAGATGGTTGAGTGGTACAACCGCATCAAAAATGGCCATATATCAGTGAGAAGCGAACGATGCCCCGATAAGCACTCAAAAAGCCGAAATCACGATGTCATTGGCCAAGTGTGGACTTTCGTCATGCAGACATGGATCTTTATGATTTTTGGCTAAACTTTGAGTTCAAAATGTCTCTGAAAGGGACCGATTGGAATCAAGATAAGGCATTATGCGCAATCCGACGGCCCAGTTAAACACCATTCCGGAAGATGAGTGGAGTATATTTTCTGCTGGGAGCAGTGCTTTACCAAGGGTACTAATACTTTGTAGGATATTTATTTTGGACGAATAAGGGTATTTTTGTTGAATAAAGGTTGCATACTTTTTAAACAGGATGGTATCAGCACTAATGTGCCATGATTATTAGAAGTGTAATGTTACCGTGTTACCCTTTCCGCCAGGGAAGCCTGGACTGCCATTCAGTCCAGGTGCTCCTCTAGCACCAGGAAATCCGGGGGGTCCAGGCGGGCCGAGCGAACCCGAGCTTCCCTTTTCACCGGATACTCCGTCCTTTCCTTGTAGACCTGGTGGTCCAACTTCCCCCGGTTGGCCCGCGCGTCCCGATTCACCTCGAGGTCCTTGTAGACCTTGACTACCTTTAGGCCCTTGGCTGCCCAGGTCGCCTTTGTTGCCTGGATTTCCTGGAAAGCCTGGTGGACCTGGTTTACCTATGCTGCCCTGAAGAATAAAAACTTAATTCATTTGGGAACGATTTTTTTCCTAGATTTATTTATAGCATGCTCCTGGATATTTACGGGTTGTCCGGGTGCTCCTGCTGAACCGTCCATTCCTCGGAGACCTGTTGGTCCGGGTGGTCCTTCGCGGCCTCTTTCACCTCTAGGACCAGCAGGACCCTAAAAAACAACGTGATTAATCGATGCCTTGAATAGATTTTGCATATAAAACATGAACTATTACCGTTGGTCCTACTAGTCCCATCGGTCCCGTGCTTCCAATTGAGCCTTTCTCCCCCTGCAGACCTTGATCGCCTTTTCGCCCTTCCTGCCCTTGAAAACCTTGATGACCTTTAAGTCCTGGCACTCCAGGGACTCCTGGAAGCCCTCTAGGCCCTGGGGGACCAACCGCCCCCACGGCGCCTTGTTCACCGTCTTCTCCGGATTCACCCTAGCGAAAACAAAGAACAAGATTAAAAATATTCAAAAATAACATAAAGGATTGGCGCTGCTTACATCTTTTCCAGAAGGTCCTGTAGGTCCGCGCTGACCCGCGACTCCCGGCGGTCCTGGTAGTCCAGGTTCGCCGGTTTCTCCTCGAATCCCTTGGAATCCCTGCTGTCCCGGCGGACCCGGTTGACCTGGGGCTCCCCGCTGCCCTACGGGTCCCACCGACGCTTGCAAATACTGGAATGGTTCTGGGTACGTTGGTCCTTTTTCTCCTCCCGCTCCTGCCAGCGCCAGTTGTTGGTAGTAGAGCGTTAGCTGTGAAAATATGAAAATTTTCAGCTTTTGAATATAGTGATTTTACAAAAAAAATCTTCTTTTATAATGTTTGGCGCTAGAACAAGCCAAGACTTAGTTGGGTAGCACAGGTCAACCTGACACATTTTCGTCTGGTAGGCAAATGCCTTCTTGTCTCTCACTATTGGTCAAAATTGGTAATTACTGGTCAATTGTTGTATACGGTTTTAGGTTAATGCACAACAATGTGATGCAAAATCATTCCTGCAGTAATTTAAATTAGCAAGAAGCATAAACAAGTACATTTATTAAAAATAATAAAAAACACGACTGCCGTTTCAGAATGTGAACTATTGTATTTATAAATATTTTTATTATAGTTTTTTATGGTCTATGTATTTATCCATATAGATACATTGAAATTTCCAGAATGTACTCAATCAGGCCTCTCATTTAAAACTAAACACGATATATTTCATTGACATTTGGACATTTAGACAACTACTTACTTGATATTTTCACAGACAATACACCTATGACACCCTTCATGACATAGCGATTCTAATAATACAACACACTTCTAAATCGGTTCAAGCGTTTAGAAGTTATCGTTGAAAAAAGAAACGGAAAACCTAAACACCTATATGGTGGAATAAAGAAATGGTGAAACCTATACACATTAGGTACACTCCTTTTTGTTGGGCAGTCGTGTAATAATACTGAAACTAGTGTCGATGTCCTCAAGCATAAAATATAACGACCTCGTTGTCCATCTAATAATTATAACCAACCAATTGTCAAACATTGACCCAAATCGTACACAAGTTATATTTAAATCTGCAATCAATCATCAATACTCTTATTGATTCATTTCCTAGTACACTTTGACATTTGGAGTATAAGACTAGATGACCGAAATGTATAGTTTAACTAACAAATGCAGTGAAAAGCAAAAGTCCCACAAATTAATCGAGAAGACTGCATAGAGGAATGTTTCTTATTTAACCCGTTATGTTATGATTTGTAACACTGGGATGCGGATCCTCAGTTCTGGTCAGAAAGTCATGAAACGATAGCATAAATCAGAATAGAATAGATGTTTATTTCTTCACTGTTGGTTGAACAGTTACTGCATATTTTACTAATGTGAATCCAGTATCATGTGAACCCAGTACCAATAGACTGGGTACACGAGAAACCTCGGCTAAATGAAACACCATGCCGGCTACCCTTCAACATCATTTCTCCCTTCTTTGGTCGTCATGGCGTCTGCATTTTCGCGCGGCTGTGGAAGTTACTGTTTCCTACTTAAAATTGTCCTTTCCCTGAAGTTCCAAAATCGTCACCGTCAATCATATAGGCCAGGATACGTTAGACACATGACACGACTTTAATAATATATTTTATTTACTTACATCTGGTGTAAGTCCTGGTGACCCGGGCATGCCGGGTGCTCCAGGAATTCCTGGTGATCCTGGCAGGCCGGCTGTTCCTGGAGTGCCCGGATATCCAGATTCGCCTGTTTCACCACGTGTTCCCGGAACTGGAACGCCCGGTTCCAGCGTCGGTGGAGGAGCAGTTACTGCAATAACAATCAGAAGGAAAATGGTTAAATACATATTATAAAGACCATTTTTATCGTTGTCCGTTCGCTCAATACAGTTCTATATGGAACTGCTTGAAGTATTTTTTTCAAAAATTTCCCTACCGCATAGCCTATATATATATATATATATATATATATATATATATATATATATATATATATATATATATATATATATATATATATATATATATATATATATATATATTCATTTGGTGACATTGCCTCGAATATGTTGCGGAACAAGTTTTGGAAGAGCTTCAGCGGAACACGCGGGATCACATAATAGAAACATTGTTGCCAACCCCTCCACCACGACAACCCCCCCCCCTCGATAGTGATTATGTCAAGTAACTATAATAGCAAAGTAGCATATTTTAGTATTTTGTAGTATTGCCGTGGTTTTAAATACCTATACGAACGTGCCTGATACGTCCGCTATATTATCGCTCGAAAGCACCAAGCCGTATCACGTACGTTCAAGTACTCTCCCACAAAGCGTACGTGATACGTCAACTTGTTCCTACGATTCTAAATACAAAAAAGAGTAATAAATGGGTCTATTGTGTAAAAAAATGCTTGGTATATTGTAAACAAGTATTGTTATTAAGAAATCTAATGAAAAAAACCCAACGATTTTTACCCACTTTTTAAATAATAGACCAAAAGTAGGGGCGGTTAAAATGGTATTTTTCAAAAATGATGTAGTATTTTCTTAAACACGGCGGTATTTATTTTTTTGCGTCGCTTGTATACAAGATATTCCAACCAAATTTTCAAAACGCGCCTTTGGTCCAACAAAGTATCTGTGTATCGAATTTCCAGAATCTAACTTCAATATTTCGAGATTGAACTATGACTAGCGCGCTCTCTGGTGGACCGATTTTAACTACGATCTTTTGAACTCTTGCCATGACCGAATGATACCTGCATGCTAAATTTCAGCTCAATCGGATGAAGTGTTTGGGCGCTATCGAGGAGGAATACACACAGACACACAGATTCACAGATAGACTTCAGTCTGTAAATGGTCCTAATCGTCTCAGGGGGTGTCAAAATAAATATTTCCGTCTTCATTTCGATTTTTTACCGCGTTCACAATACTTTCCCCAGTGCCTGGAAAGTAAAATTAAAGGAATCATTGTTTTATGTATGTTTTCTTGATGGTAGTACTTTATTTTTATTTATTTATTCGTTACATATACATTCAAACGCAATAGCACAAAATAAATATAATGTACAACCCAGAAAATACCGCTATATGCTTCTTCTCTTTCGCATCATATCGACAGCCCACAAATTCTAAGCAGAATAGCCTTAAATGACCCATCGCGCCGAACTCGTCACCCAAGGGTATTCAATGTACCCAGACTCTATACAAATCAAGCAAGGAATTCAACTCTGCATCGAATTATGGAAGCCTACGATGAATCGTTTCAGGAACTATTAGACATATTCTCAATGAGCAAAAACGAGTTTATCAGAGCGGTAATAGACCATACCATAAAAGCTTGAACAGATACATACCTGTGCAGAATCATACACTCTCATATATACACACTAAGACACATACACGTAGATGTACTTACACACACCCATTAAACACACATCACAATTACACATATAAACACACTCATCCTACTCTATCATACACACTCACAATTCGACAGAACATGATTATGTAACATAATATATAAATATTATTACACAACATCACGCACATAAACTGTATATTATCAGGAGACTATTTTGGCCGTAATATTGTTATTATTATTTATTAACTTAAGGACCCGAGCGCTGTTTTTCTCTTTTGTTAGAATAAAATAAAATAAAAAATAAATTTCGGAAGACATCTGTCTGTGCCCTGGCTAAATTGTGCATAAATTATATGGTAAATTTTGTATTCCTAATGTGCCAAGTAAAGTGAAACCTTGCTAGGCACTCCTGTGATAAGGCGAGATCACTTCCTGAGTCTTATTGGAGTGCCACGGTTGTGTCAGAAAAAAAAAACAAATTAAATTTTATATATATATATTACCTAATAATTTTAACCGCAGATCATATCAAACATATTATGCGATACCAGCCCTTTTGTCGTTCCGACGGCTGCCGTGCGCATTCCTACGAACGTCGTTTTTATTATATTATCAATGGTAGTACTATCGTTCAAAATAGATAGCTATTATGTGGTACAGATATATAATATTAATAAATAAATAAATAAATAAATAAATTACATGACGACGCGGTGACAAAATTATATTTCTCTTAAGAGTGCCACGGATAAGTTTGGAAAACCTTGGCTAAATTAAAGAAAATTTAGTATAAAATCCCATATATTTCACAATATAGGGTAGGTGGGGGTAAAGCCCCTCACGGAGCAAATCCACGCACGGGGGTTTTCACAGGGATTTTTTGTATTTTTTTCGATAGCCGCCAGGTGGCTGACCCGCATCAACAACTTCCAGTTCCACACCAATCCTCAAGAAGTTCGGTCGCACGTGAGCCTGGAAAATGAGGAAAGGAGCCTGGAAAATGACATTTGGACAGTTGAGGTATGACACGGGTAGACATAACAATTCTAATAATATCACATGTTTCTAAATCGGTTTTAGCGTTTAGAAGTTATGGCGGAATAAAAAACAAATGCGTAGCTATACAATATTCCTTATTATTAAAAATCGGTAATATTTTGTGAAGTGTAATAATTAAACACTGTATAATTTATTTTCCTAAATAAATATTCCAAATATTTCTTTTCGTTACTAGGCTTACCGGATCTATTACTGACGGCCGCGAAGAGGAAGAACGAAAAAACTACACTGTCAAATGATGCATGTCAACACGCACCGCGTAACACGGCGATTTATATTAAAGACTGCTTTCTCCGTATAAGAGAGCAAGAGGTAGCGGCACGTACCCTGTGACACTCGGGAGGTCGACACGGTTCTCGGTTCAAGCGTTTAGAAGTTATGGTGGAATAAAGAAACGGAAAATATACATAGATGAATCCTGAAAACATAAAAATCCTTTTGGACAGTAGCGTAAAAACAAGGGAGTATCGATCCCATAAACAGTCTTCAAGCGGTTATTGATTTCGGTTGCTTCTTTGTCTTTTTTTGTCAGGAATTAATCACAGCACGATACACCAATTTATGCATTTCCAAAACAATGCTAGATATGTATATATTTTACCTCTGCAAATATCCCGGATTCTGCAAGATATCTCTCCTTGGGAACACTCGCAGATTGTGCAGTTGCTCTCTTCAAAATGCTGACCTTCTCGATACCATTGTCCATCCCTCTGGCATGAAAATGGCGCTAAAACGACATACTCATTATTGCGAATCCTATTTTTCAAGAACCCAACGATATAGAAGACACAATATACCTGTCAAATTTTCCGAAGTTAGCGTCACTGGGGCTCGAACTGTAAAGTAAATACATGTTATTGATGTATAAATTAATAGTTTTAAAAAAACCACTAAAAACACGCTTTTATAAATGCACGTAAAAACCACATCATCACACCTTGAAACCTAATCGTGGTCAAAGTTCATTCCAAGACTTTTCTAACAAGTCCAAACACAGCTATGATACGATGTTCCATCATGAAGTTCCAGTTCATATCTTCCGACTCCATCATCAGATCAGTTCGACAGTACCATATTATTGTATTGTCATCAGAACTACATACAGCTGCCAATTTTCATGACGCTACGATCCTTTGAAGATGGTTAAATTAGTTACCTTAGATTCTGTTACATAGTTAGTTACATTCAGGTCGACCTAAAAAAAGCGTGTTAAAAATGACTACCCATTGAGAAACAACATTCGACTAAGAACAATGTTCTGGCTTTGAAATCTATGGGTATGGTTTCAGAAATCAACAACCTTTCTTTCCGATTAAATTAATCAACATGCAGTAACTTGACAAATGAAATCACGGTTTTAGTGGTTTACTTATTCTTTAGTCTAAGCCCCTACTGCGGTAAAAAATCGTGCATTTAATTTTCGGAAAATCTGCGAACGGAAGCGCACGTAAGAGCGTGCAATACGGAAACAAATCGGTCCGGGTTTAAATTCTGTAAATTGCCACAGATTTCCTGCGGTCCATCGCCGCGGATGGATTTTTTTCATACTATAGAATTATATATATCCCCGCGCACTGTGGGAAATATTCCGCAAATCGCCGTAAGAGACTTGCGTAGACAACGAATGACAAATAGGTCCGAAAATTACACTCTCGCGGTCCACAAAAATGTGTTTCTTTTCCCGTCTGGCGTAAAAGAGGTACCGCAACGCACCGCGCCGCAGTGCGCGGTTAGTATTAATCCTTATCACGCCTTGGAAGGATACGGTATACCCACGTCCTTTTCAAGAAAACTTCACTATTTTGTGGATGAATAAAATGATTGAATAAGAAAAGAAGAGCAGCAAAGGGCAGCAAATTCCTAATTTGTTTATATCAAAAAACGGATTCTCCAATATTTTGGTACTTTTATGAGTAACTAGCTGACCCGGCGAACTTCGTACCGCCTAACAATCAATGAATGTCGTGTTACAGGTTAGCTGAACTTAATTTATGATTTTATGAAAGTAATACAATGAATACAAAATAAATATTAGGTTCACTACTTAATTAAGATAATGGGTCCGATTGCGATTCTTTGTGAACTAAAACTAAAATTAGTCCAAGCGAACGAGACAGATCAATACGTTAGAGCGGAATATGAAACAAACGATCGTCGATAAAACGAACGATCGTTCGAAACGAACGTCCGAATAAATTCGAGCATATTTCGTGCGGTGTAAGATTTGACCTTGGCGGGCAGTTTTAATGCGAAAAAGTGACAACCGGTCATCTCACACTCCGCTCTAGCATATTGCCCTGTCTCGTTCACACGGACCAATTTCCGATTTTAGTTCACGAAGAAACGCAATCGAGCCCAATAACACAAAAAGAAATATAAAAGTACAAAAAATAAGTATTTCAATCGCGTGTCAGCAAGACATGATTGAATTAAACTCCTATTTACATATTGTGCAGCATGGGATGCACTCGGTTTAATTCTCTTCATTGAAGCACCTTGTGATATACGAAATTTTTAGTTTCTTTATCAGGCGCAAGAACAAATAAAGCGGATGATTTGCCGACACATGAACATGTCACGTACAACTGACCATGAGAAAACGCGGATTTACATTTTGTATGGGAAAATGTTTTCTTTTATTTGAATTTTTCGCCAACTTTCCAATTTTTGTTTTTAATGGTTATTCTGCTATTCGGGACGGAGTCAAATACTACAAATCAAAAACCATGAAATTCGGTCTAGCCGTTCTCAAGTTATAAGTGTTCGAAGAAACCCGACTTTGTTTTATATATATAGATTTAGGTCTTATTTTGGTATGTAATTAAATAGTGAAAAAGTACATATGTGATCAATTAAATTACGTTACATTACGTATAATCATTAGATACTATAATACAACGTATATTCATTACAATCATTACAACGTATAATCATTACATTACATACATTTAATTTTACAATATGGTTTAAGTACAATAAACGACTAAATTAATGGAGGCCACTTTTATAAAAAAATATCCTATAGAATAGAAGCCTATCTTAACATGTATTTTTTTATTGCCTTTATATATGGATTCATTTCGCCCCCTCTAACGGCAGCACTCAGACTGTTAAAGGTAGAAGGTCCAACCGATGACAGGCCAAGAATAGAAGTCAAAAGCCTTTTAATTATTTGATTATTGACTGTTATTATTATTTATATTTAATGATTATAAAAAAAGGCCGGTGATAAACCGACATCAATGACGTCACTGTGTACCAGCAGATCCCGCGGGTGAAAGGAAGGAGGAAGGGGGGCTCCAGGAAAACACCATATTTTTCCAAAAAAAAAACGTAAAATTTCCTTTAAAAAGATTTGCCTGAAAAGTTGTTCATATTCCCCTTTCTCCGCTATTTTTCGATAAAAAATACCGTCTGCGCTATGAAAAATTGGTCATATTTCCTCGAATAAAATTCAAATTAGTGAACAACTGTTAATTTTCGACAAAAGAATCACCTGCGGCGCTTGCCTATGAAATTTGCGCTATCATTTATTTTTGCAGTTTCCCCAATAGCTGATTCAAATGCAACAATGGTAGTTGCAAATACATCAACGTCAGAAAAAATGGTATTGTTAGAGTGGTAGGCCCTAGACAAAAAGCGATTGCGTGCTGATTCAGTTTTTACGATGGGAAGGTGGAAAATCTATGAGATCTCGTTTGACTTAAGCAAACACTTAAATGGATCTTCTCTACGATCGATATTGATACAACTGAGTTGATATTTTATGCAGGAAAGAGGCGTCTATCGGGGATCTACGATCTTGCATACAACATGTTGGGGGTTCTAAGGGTTCTAATTCACGAATTATTATGACGAGTTCCTAGTATTTTTAAATAATGTTTATGGCCCAAATAAACGATGACGATGATGATGATGACGAGGAAGAATAAGAGGGCATATTTATCAAATTTTGGAAAAAACAATCGTCATCACCTTTTCACTAAGACCAAGCTCATACAAAACTTTTCAATAATTAGACTCTGGATAATAGAAAGCAAAATTCGCACTAACCTGTCGGTAGTTCATCGGAAGGCTGTCTGTATACTTCGGTTGATAAATTTGGTCTGTCATCTGGCGGTTGCTGGGTTGATGCTGAAAACAAAATTGTTTTTAAAACTTACATTATTATATTTGCTCAAATAGCGGAAAAAAACAGAGCAGAAAAGAGATTTTAGGAAACTTCTTACTACAATACTTGATCTAACAGCTGCAAATGCCTGAATCGAACAAAGTTTGTAAGTGACTTATAACTAAGTTTGTCATGTATAAAAATAACTCCTAATCTCGAAAAATACATAATAATCTCTCAGGTCAACAGTTAAAATAAAAAAGTACCGCCCTAATCTTGCTCAAACGGTTTACAACTTTTGTACCGATTACACACATAAATACAAAATACTTAACGTAGTCAGGGCAATTTGAATTGTCAACTACAACAGGCTAACCCGTCACTCTAGGAAGTTTTAACGATGTGTGATCGTCCATGAGGTGAGCGTAGGAGACTTTAGGACGGTGAAAACCAGCCGCCTAGCAAAACCACGAACCCTTCAGAGTCCAACGCCTTACGGCGAGGTACTAGGCAGGTAACCCAGTGGGGCCACCTCGCCCCCTGGCTATCAGTTTTGGCAGGATATCTTCGTCTGGAATTAACCTCCAGGATACCTCCTTCCTTACGACTGGTTACGGTACTGAAGTCGCTTACGCGGCCTCTACCTGCCGTAAGTTCAGCGGTGATTCAGTTTGAATCTATCACGGATCAAAGGCATCTTTTTCCCGGCTCTGAATTCAGGATCAGGACGCATATAATAGTCATTTCAAGAGTGGTTGATGACATGTCAACATTCACCCTGCTGCTTAGGAGACAGTATATTTCCATAGTCCCCAGACTCATTCAGCAATTAGTCAGAGTGCACAACCGATTGGCATCGCCGAACGGCGCGCAAATCGTCCAGTAGCGCCGGGAGGCAATCCCCCAGGAGAAACCGATCCACCAGCCGTGAGGCCTGAGACGCGAGAGTATCCATCCATACGAGGAGGCTCTTAACAGAAGTTGAATCGTGAGTTGGACCGATCTGGGTATACAATGAACCTTGTGGCCCAAGCTACACGAAACCGTTCGCTACCACGTAGACAGGGCAAATAAATTAAAAGATGCCCTAAGTTTACTTACTCCTAGAAGTGTCATATTCGTCGAAGAGGTCCGGATTGTAATCGTAGTCGTACGCGTCCCTGTCTCCAGCTGCTTCATCAGCTTCGGCAGTGGAATCAGACCCAGCAGCTGGGGCCTCCGAAGGGCTTTTAGGCCTTGCCCTGGCCCTTCGGGCTTTGGCCCCCGAAGCCTCGCATGACAAGGACAGCACTACCGCTGCTACCAGCAGCCATGTGCTGATGCCGCCTAGCATCTCCTCAACCCTTAAAGTCCCGTGGCTGCAAATAACATAAATGGTATTCCTTGATAATACATAAGCTGATTGATACCTAAGTACCTAATAGATAAGTATTTCAATAACTTCTATAAAAACGGAAATTTAATTTATTATTTAAAAAATTAACTTTTTAATACTTTGTTAGAATTGTATTATTTTATTGAGGATAATTTAAAACGACAATGAAAATTTTATTACTTCAAATCTTCATGTATGATCAATTAGACGAATAGTTTTAAATTTATAATTTGTATATGAAGATTACGCTTTTCAAATTTATTTATTTATTTATTTATTTAATTTAACAATTCATTTACAAGTGCACAAGTATCACTAATAATCATATCAATGAAAAAAATATATATAATTAAAATTAAAATTAAACACGGCCGATATGAGCATTAGCATTTAAGTACTGCTGCTGCCCAACTAAGTGCCAGGACTTGTTCCAGGGCAGCTAGCTCTCTAGTTTTTATATCACATATATTCGGCAATGAATAAAAAAAAAATAAAAAGGAAAAGAAATATATATATTCCCGTCACCATTACAAATTATAACTAATAATCACTAACTAATGATCACAATAGGAAATAAAACACAAAAATAAATAATCGTGTTAATAAAATAAAAATAAAATAAAATGTCAAATGATATCAAACAATAGTCACCAAAATTTATGAATAAGTAATAGTAATAAATAAAAATAAAAAAAGTCAAAGAAAATAATAATAATAATAAGAAATGTCAGGGATAATTGTCTTGGTATATTAATTTGTGGATATTTTGCCGGGCGTCATATTTTAGCCAGGAATCAATTTTGGCTTTAATAATATATATGTTTCCATTTTATATGCGAATTTGTATTTTTTTCTCCTACAAGTTCGGCACCGATTTAATCCTGTCGGTTTCAGTTATTTGATTTTATATTTTTCTAAAATATTATATTATTCCAAGCCATTTTAATTTACATTTCAATGTTTTAATATCGAAAGATAGTTATTATTTTGCATTTTTTCTAATTTAATTAAATTTTAAATAATATCATTATAGGTGAGCCAGTGGAATAATTATACCAATTAATTAAATCTTATAAATTTTGCAAATAAGCAAAAATTGACAATCGATCAATTGAACAGGGAATTAATTATGAGAGAAGTAGTCAAGCAAATGGGCCCGATTGCGTTTCTTCGTGAACTAAAATCGGAAATTAGTTCGTGTGAACGAGACAGGTTAATACGCTAGAGCGGAATGTGAAATGAGCGGTTGTCACTTCTTTGCCTTCAAACTACCCACTAAAGATAAAACATATGAATCTGAGACCGCACGAAATGTATTAAAACTTATTCGAACGAGTACAAGTTCGACAGATCGTTTTTATCGACTATCGTTCGTTTTATATTCCGCTCTAATGTATTGCTCCATCTCTTTCGCTTGAACTAATTTCAGTTTTAATTCACAAAGAAACGCAACCGGGCACATTATCACCATAAATATTACACAATAATTCGGACAATAAATTTATATCTATTTTTAATTCAATTTTATTAAATTATATTTAAATATCATAAAATATATTAAAATTGACAGCTTGGGTGTATTTAAAAATATCATGGAAATCGGTCCTTTTAGGGATCATTTATTAAGACAATTAACACTGCCATTATATTCAATTTAGTGCTGAAATGAAATCCATCTCTTGATTTCTCAGTTATTACATATTGAATATATCATATATTTCTTTTTCCTATAACCAACTTTTTAAGTTGGGGCTAAATTTCAAATCAACCAATGAATATTTTGTAATAAAGCAAAAAAAATGTTAGCTAATATAGTCCTTCTTAATTCTCATTATGCATTTTCAATTTAAGCATAAAACAATAATGATAATTAAAAAAATCCCTTTTTCTCCTGCCGTAAAGCAGCAAGTTTACGGCTAAATTTCAAAACAACCACTGAATGTTTGGTAATAAATATTAACAACAAACGCTAGCTAATTAAGCTCGCTTTAAATCACGGGGGCTATATGTTGAATTTACTACATAATTTAGACGTAAATAATTAAGAAAACAACGAAAAAAAACAGATGTTACGAGCAACCGAGCACTGCTAGAATTGAATCGATTCAAATTGTCTCGATCTATTCGTGCGGTGCCCGCAGTGGCTTGCCGAGCCCCCTTGATGCCACAGTGAGGATTTTGATTTTCAGTAAGAAAGGTGCAGAGAGTTTAACTTCGCTCGCATCACAGATTGCACTCACCGCTTATTATTGTAAAAGAAAAACTCAGTGGTCGTCGGGAGCATCACCCCATACTAAAATGATCTAGGATATCCTTGAGTAAAAACAGGACTTATTCACACTAATCGCCGCACCCTTCATGTCAGACATTGTTTTGCTCTTTTAACAATCATGAATTCAAATTCGAGGTTATACCTATTTGTTTCGTCTTATTCACTAAATAAAACGATTTTTTTCATCGTTACTTTCTTCGACACTGGATTTCTCTTTATCAACCCACCTTTCTCTCAGCACTTCTTAATTTTTCTATTTCGCTTGTTTTGAAAATATTTTTTATGCTATCTTATTTACTAATTGAAACAAAGTTTTTATTGGTAATTTTTGCAAGATTTTTCTTTATCAACTCACATTTCTCTGAGCACTCGTTGATATTTTTATTTCATTTTATTTTTAAAATATTTTATACTATTTACAAAATGACGCTATGTTTGTATCTTTAATTTCTTTAAGACACTGGATTTTTCTCTATCAACTCACCTTTCTCTCAGCAATCCATTTTTTTGTTTTATTTTTAAATATGTTTTTTTGACCTATTTACAAAATGAAGCTAAGTTTTTGTAGTCAATTTCTTTAAGATACTGGATGTTTCTCTATCGACTCACATTTCTCTCAGCCCTCCTAAATATTTTTATTTTGTTTTATTTTTTACTTCCTTTTTATTTTATCCTATTTACTAAACAAAGCAAAGTTTTTATCGTTAATTTCTTTAAGAGACTATATTTATCTCTATCAACTTACCTTTCTCTCAGCACTTCTTAATATTTTGTAGATTATTCCAGCTCACGGTTTGCCAGAAGTTTTCAGGAACCGGCGCCGGCGTCAAAATAGACGGAAGCAGTGCGTGTAGCCCTGACGAGCGCGCATCGCACTGTGTCTTCACACTCACATCGCCTTTCCCATCATCATAGATCCTTAGATCTTAATCAGCGGTACTCAAATGTGGATCGAGGATGACGTCACTGGATCAGCAACAATAATTATCCAACTGCACGACTCTAGATGAGGGAATATTGTCAAAGTTGACTTCGGCAGTACATTTTAAATGAGGGAATAATTTGAAGCGATGTTACTATGTACAGTTTTTAGTACGTATTCATTAGATTTATTGACTATTTCAATTCTGCTTTGATTATTCAACTTTTTAACTGACTATTTTAATTATTGTGTTGAGTGGCTTTTAGTAGGCAGCCATTACAATTATTAACTATTTAATTAAATAAGCTTTTAATTTGTTTTGTAATAAGATTTTATGACGTATAACTTTTAGTAGGTTGCAAAGTTTCTTAGATACTTTTTTTTGATGACATATGTAAGTTAAGTAAATATTAAAGTAGTAATGAGACTTACTACTTAAAACACAAATATTTTGACACGTCCAAGAGCGGTTTTTAGCCGCCAATTGGACACGACGTAAATGTAATGTAATGTAATGATGCTCAAAGGCAGAAAGAGTATATTTTTGAAAATTAATTTTTAATTATCATGTTAGTAAATATTTACAAAGAAAGTCATAAAAATTATTTTTCGACTAGTGCACGGGCGCTCTTGAAGGGCGAGACCCACCAGGCCGCACCGCGCCGGCACTGCAAGTCGGCAGACTGTCGGTGCCGATGACGCGAAACCACACTTGTCCCCGCCTGATCCGTATGTTGGCCGTACGTTATTTCTCACGATGGAAGTTCAGTATTCTTTTAGAAGCTTCGGGAGCAGTTTCAGGGAGACAAAATGTTGAGAAAGTTTACAAATAGTTAATTAGGGATGGTAGCACTTGCTAGAACTAGAAGATGTTAACTGAAATAGAAATCATTGCGAAAATCGGAGAATAATGTGGGTTCACAATGCATGGAAGAAAGATGTGTTTAAAGGGAGTATTTCTCGCTGCTGCTTTACCTAAAGTGCAATGAGACGAAGTTTCGTCGATGTCCACATTTAACCAACTGGAACTGAAACTCCAAAAGAAACCGGAGAAAGAAGAAACATATTGTAGACTATCAGCAACACCAAGAGGACGTTAGGCAGTATGTTTGAATTTAGTAAACATTCTAAAAATAAATTGCAGGATTACTTTAAATCACCGTTTATTTTCCACATGTTTACCTAATTATGAATAAGTTATAATATACAAATTCTCCAAGTCCTTAGAAACTAAAACATTTTTAAAATTCATTTTACCCTAATGGGAGATTTACCTTATTATATTAGTATAAGGGAAGTCATAAAAATGATTGTTCGATATTACTTGTTGTTATTTTTGGTTGTTACAGTTAAGTGACGTGAAGAAGCATAAGAGGTATTAAAACTGATAATATGAATGTTCATTATGATTTGTGGTTTGGTCTGCTGTTGTAAAATATGAAGGTGTTAAGAGTGATGGCGATTGTACTGATACTGGTGAAGGCAACGTCGTGTAGTTCGGTAATGTAATATGTGAAGGCAATAAGTATGGTAACGACTGTGTTGATGATAGTGAAGGCGACGTCGAGTAGTTCGACACAAAATATCTTGCTTGGCTACTCGCATTTAATTGTAACTATCTCAATTCTAATTCTTGAACATACTACGATTGATTTCATTGGTAATTCTTTGGCCTTCGGGTTTGATTGGTATTTCTTCGTCCGTTAAGTACGTAGGCTGTGGTAATGGTTACAACACTATTACAATGCTTTCTAGCCAGTATAATATTTTCTATAAAAGTTCATATTATTATGTATATTAACATTATAAATACATTGTGATGTATATTATATATATTTATATTAACTATACATTTACATTTTATTATTGCCTTATCGTATTATTTATATTAATTTATTATTTGTGCACGTGTATGTATGTATATATGTATGTGTGTTATATATCATCATATATCTTAAATACATCTACATAACTCATAATGTGGCTTCCCTATCCCTTTCCCCTTACTTAAACCTGCATTTTTTTGTAGCTCATTGCGCTGTAACAAAAGATTTAGTTTAATTGTGAAAACTTTTAATTGGCCTTAGATTTGTATAATATGTGTTAGCATTAAGTATGAAACGCTGTAAGTTTTCCGAAAAATAAAAATAAAATAAAATAATAACATATCAAAAATCTTTCCTTTTTCTTCATTCAGATGAGCCTCGAAAGATTTGAGAGTAGGCGCGATTCCACACAAAAAATCTCTAAGAATTGTGAATTTTCGATGGGCTAATGCTGTTAATGAAATATAGCGATTCTAACTCGTAAATAAGGCCACGTTCGGCAGTAGGAGCTCCTACAGCTGTCCTGGGTTTCGTTTTTCGCTGTTATCCACAGTTTCCATGCGGTATTATTTTCTGAGAAGAAATGCCACGTGGGCGGGTACCTACCGTTAGAGCCCACCTTATATGGTCTCCTCGATGTTCGAGCGGCCCGCGTGCCCAAACCCAGTCTGCTTTTCTTCGAGATAGCTTTCGAGCTGCTAATTTCGAGGCTCAGAATGACTGTTGTGCTGCTTTCGCCGCACGTAAATCACACTCGTGCCCTTTTCTAAAGTATTAATTATAATTATCGACTAACTTCCACGCTCCAACAAGAGATTTGGATGGGGTTTCGCTAATCTGAGGCCCTGTACAGAATTCGGGTATACCTCAGCGTCAAACTCAGTATTCTTTTTGTCAATACGTTAATCCACATTTGGAGCTGTCATCTGCAACGGGCGAACCCGACATCTCAGCCTGTTATACCAATATAGATTGTTCTTTCAACCGTGAGGTTCAGTGACAACACACAGAGATTCAGTGATTCAGGGACAAACACAGAGATTCAGGGACAAACACAGAGATTCAGGGACAACACAGTCTGTGGATACAACACAGTCACCACACAGTCCCCAGGGACAACACAGTCTGTGGACTAGACTGTAGTCTAGCTCCGCCAACATACATGCCCATAATAAGCCGACGCCTTACCGCAAGACACTTTCCACATTCCTGTGACACCAGCGGACCTCACGGTTTCGAGGTCGCTTGCGCGGCCTCTACCTGAAGTAAGCGGTTATTCCGTTTGAATATTTTGAGGACCGCGACGCCCTTTGCCTACCATGGTCACTCGGGATCGGGTGGCCGACGGATCGGATGAAGGGTCGAAGACGTCAGGTCGACAACTACCATCCGCTGTTAATGAAACATACGTCTCTAGTCCCCTCTGGTTATTCGCCAGCTGGGCAATTAACACCTAGCAAATCGGATGAGGCACTAACTGCCCAGTTCCGCCCGAGGTATTCCCCCGAATCCGCGATCTTCTGATCCCAACCGCCTCCGACTGCAGGATTACAGCCGTGGCTGTAAGCCTGCCCACAGCGGCCCTGACAGGTTAGCCCCTTTTCGAGGTGGCTAGACGTAGGAGTTGAACCGCGCGTTGGGCAGGCCAGATGACATAGATTTTGGGTTAACACCACCCAAGCTGCACGGAACTATTAGGAGTCACGTTAATTCGCCTAATTAAATATTATCTAAATTAATTAGCATAAACTGTTTGGGAAACATTCGTAGATGCGAACACGCAGATAAGTCAACTGCGTGTGGCTATCTCGTATCGGGCAATTTGTCAGAGGCGAGAGGCATTGCCGTTGCGTTGATTAGATATTTTGGCATCGCGCGGAATTGTCATCAGCGTGCGGCCGAGCGACATAAATCATGGACGGGCAGATGATAATTGTCGCTGGGCAAATTCGTTTCGCAGAGCAGCCTAGCCGCACTTGATTGTCCGTTAACCTATATCGCGTCACTGCGAAATCATTGATTTGCAACAACATGAATCTGAAGTCGAATGCTTGAGCATTGCTTAACCGTTAGGACGCCATTACCACCGATCGCTAGTTTTTCTGTTGAGATAATTCGCCGGCCGCCGATCTCCCTATTGTTCCGCCCGACGCGAACATCTCGCATTTGACTCTTACCGTGATAGACTACAGCATGTTAATATGCTGTCGCTTGAGGATCGGCGAACTGCTGCGGATATGACTGCGCTACATGACATCGTCAATGGGACGCTGGATAGCCCATACATAGTTTCGAGCATCGCTCTGAAGGTGCCGCAACGTAAAACCCGATCCATACAGTTATTCGAGCCCCCGATACGACATTCTAACTACACGAGCAATTCAATGCTAAACCGATTGCCACGTACGTATAATGATAAATTCACAGGGCTTGACATTTATAGTAGAAACAAAATTAGCTTCAAATCGGCAGTACGAACCGCCCTTGAAGCTGCAGCGACAACTGCCAGTAATTATTGATTTGTAATATGTATGTATAAATATAATATAACCTATATATGTATTCCCATTTACTTATTTTAAATTTATGTTGTTTAAGTTTATATGTTTGCGGTTAACTCTACAACTTTTGCGGTCATTTGATTAATAAATATTTACGGATGTAGTGTGTTTTATGTTTCATAATTTAGTTTGTAAAATATTTTTCAAATAATTTCGAACGGCGTAAGTTATAATCGGCATAAGAACATGTTTTTTTAAAGAATTATGTATCTAATTATAAGTTCATGCTGTTACTTACCTAAATAAATAAAATAAAAAATAATAAAAAATAATATGCGGTAAAAGTCGCCTTGATTGAATAAGCCACCGTTATATATTAGTATGCGTGCACTTCCCCCCCCCCCCCCCTACAAACGAAATCTCGTGGGTTATAAACACGATGTCGTGAGTTTCATTCACATAGCTGGGTTTCTACAGGTTAACCAAGCACTGAGTAATCTATAGACAGTCAACTTTCTTAAGCAAGCTCAAGCAGTCGGGATTTTTTCCGTTTCGTCTGGCAATATACGTAAAAGTATTGATTATAGCCAACCATGCCTGAAAGAAATCATGCCTTCATGCAATCATTCAACATGCCTTCATTCATTGCCTTCAATCATTCATGCCTTCATTCAACATGCCTTCAAAAAAATCCTATTTAATGGCCTAGTCAAGAATCCAGTATATGACTTAAGAGATTTGGATAATGCTGAATTCTTATTCCAAGAGCATCCTAATGTAAAATAACGGAAAATTCATGATAATCAACATTGCCAAAGAGCGTAATTTTTATTTTTATTTTTTCGACGACGGCTATATTGCTAGATTTGACAATTAATTTAAATTTAGATATTTTTAGTATACCCTTATCTATTTTCATGACCATCATATTATTGCCTTGATTAATTATGACTACAGACATTGAGCTCTTTTTTTGATCAGCAATTTTGATTATTAGATTATTTTCTATTTATCAATGGTTTTCAAACCAATTATAATTTACTAAAATTAATTTATATTGCCACAACTATATCATGATAGTTAATATTCTTTAATTAATTACCATATTTAAAATTTTAGAGGCAAAGACGCATCCAAGTGTAGGAATGCCTATACCTACTGGAGCAGAACTAAATTGTAATTGTAAAATTGTAAAAAATATAGCCAACCGTGCTTGTGATAAATGCAGTCGGATACAAAAATGGATAATATCCGTACAGCGTCGCGCTTAGCCGCATTTTTCATTTACGCCCTAAATTAATTACAATTAATTAAAACGTGAGAGCGCTCTGAGAGTTGCGCTAAATATGCTTTACCATTAGCAGCCTTGTACCACCACTGCGCAAAGGCAGTTATTCTGTGCTAGCGCTGCGATCGAAAGTTTAGTATGCGCCTGGTAGCCGGTGCGAGTGGACATGGAATCGGTGCCTGACGCTTCGTCAACGCTGAATTTTTATTGGTCAAACCCTACAAAATTGACTCCGCCTATTTCTTTGCGTGTCCGTCCGTTTCGGATATTTTTCTGAGAGGTCATAACAAGCGCGTAAGATATCGAAAATTGTGTAATCTATTTTATTCATCGATGGAAATAAACGATAAGTTTGAAGGTTCCGTTAACGGATCGGGAACTGTCCTACATTAGGATTGTGCGTTCTTGAGTTATAAAATTCCAAGCTGATTGACTTATGGGCCGTGATAGTTAGGGAGCCAGCGACAAAAAGGTGCAAGAGTTTTGTAAAAGCTGATACAAACAGTATTTGACCATAAATTTCCGGGCTAGAGCCAGCAGGCCAGACTCCGGGACACCTGGCGCTGGCGTACTAGGAAGGGTGTAGTTTTAATTAGTACCCGCAATGTGTTTAGGAAAAGCTGAAAATTCGTCAGTAGACAACTTGGGTTGTCGACTACAGCGGGCGAGCCCGACACCACAGGAAGTTTTAACGATTAGTCGTTCTATCTCCCTGGAGTGAGCGCAGAATACTTGGGGACAAACAGTCCACCATCTAGCTACGCCACAAGCCCGTTAGAGGCTTAACCGCGAGATAGCCTTAACCGCGAGATAGCCAGGAATGTTACCCAGCCGGCCGACACTCGCGCCCTTACTTCCAATTGTGACCAGATTACTCCGGTCTCTCGATTGGTTACGAGTTCGAGGTCGCTTGCGCGGTCCTCCCCTTACGAAGCGGTGAAACGGTGTATACCGAATCTATCGCGGACCACAGCGCCCTTTGCCCGGCTGTTCACCCAGGATCTGATGGCCAATGGTCATTTCAAGAGTAGTCGCCGTAAGGTCCGCAACCACCCCCGCTCTATAGGAAACAGTACTGCTTCCAAACTCCCCCGACTATTAGTCAGAGTTTGGGAGCTAACGGGCCCATGATGAGGTGGCCACGATGACCCATGTGTTCAGGGTCGGTCACACTCACGGGTCAACACCCATCCGATGGCCTCCACGCATGGGGTGCGATCCTGGGTAGGACACTGGGTCAACCAGTCTCGCCTGGGAATCAAACCTCTGGCGCTCCTGGACGGTCTGCGCACCGAGCGGCGCAAGCCAATCGATTGTGCTCTCCGACTAACAGTCGGGGGAGTCTGGGAACTGTATTGTTTCCTATAGAGCGGGGGTGGTTGCCTACCTTACGGCGACTGCTCTTGAAATGACCATTGGCCATCCGATCCCGGTTCAGAGTCGGGCAAAGGACGCCTTGGTCCGCGATAGATTCGGTGCACACCGTTTCACCGCTTCGTAAGGGAGAGGACCGCGCAAGCGACCTCGAACTCGGAACCAATCGAGAGACCGGAGAAATCTGGTCACAATTGGAAGCAAGGGCGCGAGTGTCGGCCCGCCAGGTAACATTACTGGCTATCTCGCGGTAAAGGCGTTGGTCTCTTGCGGGTTGTGGCGTAGCTGACGTCGGATTTGTAATGTCCAAAGTCTTCTACGCTCACTGCACGGTCGATAGAACGATGAATCGTTAAAACGTCCTGCGGTGACGGGTTCGCCCGTTGTGTTGACATCTCAATATGTTAGTCAGAGTGCACAGTCGATTGGCTTACGCCGCACGGTGCGCAGATCGTCCAGGAGCGCCAGAAGTTTGATTCCTAAGGGAAACTGACCATAAGGCCAGAGTCCTACCCAGGCTCGCACTTCATGCGTGGAGGCCGTCGGATAGGTGTTGACCTGTGAGTGTGACCAACTCTGAACAGAATGGGTCTTCGTGGCCAACTCAGCAAGGGCCCATTAACTCCTATCATCATCAGTAGACAGTGGATGCAAAAAAGAACTCGAAACAAATAATCAGAGAAGTCCCAGTCCCTATCAAAAATACGTACGCCGGTACGTATTTGTAACTATTACGCATCTGTCTAATGTGCCGCGCAATATATTGGAGTTCTGTATTGCATCCCCTGTCTACTGATGAATTTTCAGCTTTTCAAAAACACTTTGGGGGTAGTAATTAAAATAACTTCTTTCCTAGTATGCTGACTCTACCCCAGCACTCTGTGCATAAAATACTGTCTGATCTAAAAGTATCAGCTTTTACAAACCTTGCACTTTTTTGTCGTTGCCTCTTGGCTATAACTTTTAGACAAGTTCTTTCACCAATTAATTTTGTTCATCTGATTAGAGCTGCCATATACAAAATGATACCGAGCCCAGCATTAGCGTTTCGATAACTACTCTATGAAATCAAAAACTCCAAATCTCGATACTCAATTCCATATATTCAAGCTTGCATGAGAATATCGGATAATTTATAAGCAAAGATGCGGCCCGGATCGTAGCGCCCGTCGCATATCGTTATGAAATTAGACCATAAACTATGTAGAGCGGAGCGTCCGCATTGTTGTGGGTCGCAAATGTTCAACTGTGTCTCTAATCATATGCGGCCGTGATTAGTTTAGCACGTTGTAAATTATGGTCAATGGTCTTGGCTAATGCCCCGGCGCGATTCATAATCATTTTACGAACACCACTTCATTCAACGATCGCACTTGGTAATGAATGCTATCTTCTGCTTATCCGATGCCCTTTACCGGTTAAGAGTAAAATATAGTTATTTTTAGTTAGCTTAGAAAAGAACAATGCGGAGATTTCAACTGATTACTTCTTTTACTTTTTCGGCACTAGGGACATTGTTGTGAACGCGCTTAAAAATATCGAGATGAAGACGGAAATATCCATTTTGACACCCCTTGAGACGATTAGGACGCTTTTCAGACTGAAGTCTGTCTTTGAGTCTGTGTGTCTGTGTGTGTGTATATATTCCTCTACGATAGCGCCTAAACGCTTCATCCGATTGAGTTGAAATTCGGCATGCAGGCATCATCGGTCATGGCAAGAGTTGAAAAGATTTTAGTTGAAATCGGTCCACCAGAGAGAGCGCTAGTTATACTTCAATCTAGAAATATTGCAGTGAATGACTTGAAATTTGGTACACAGATGCCTTGTTGGACAGAAATCAGTTGTGAAATTTTGGTTGGAATATCTCGTAAAAATATATTAAATACCACTGTATTTAAGAAATTACTACATACTTTTGGAAAATACCATTTTTATACCACGGAAATACTATCAAATACTAAAATAATCTACTTTTGTTATCATAGTCACTTGACGCAATGACTGTAGGGGGGGGGGGGGGGAGGTGGAGAGTAGGGGTTGCGACGGAGAAGGGGGATTATTGAGGAGGTTTGACGCGGGGGAGGGGGCATTGTCTGCTTGCCGCAAAAGTCTTGGGGTGACAACAACGTTTTTTTTTAATTTTAAATACTTTATTCGTCTATATTATATCGATGTCTATATTATTATCGATGTTATAAAATATACCCGGAAAAATCAACACACAACACACTCAGTGCCCACCTAACTAGGACTGCACTGTCCTGTATTAAGGGTCTCTTAGAGTATGTACCTAAAATAAGCAATATAAATTTAGATATTTTAGCTAACTTATTTAACGTAACCAACGTTTTGTTTGTACTTATTAAAAATTTGAAAATGTAGCCTAGTAGAAATAATAATAATAATAATAATAATAATAATAAAAGCCTTTATTCGCTGACCGTATTGTACAGTTTTGCCTTATGTGATAAAACAATATATTTTATTAATTTTTAAATAAGGTATCATTCTTCAGCAGCCAGTTTTTTGATCAGGTTGTCCTTCGACATAGGCCTCCCGCATTTTCTTCCATTCATCTCTGTCCCAAGCCAACCTTCTCCATCCTTTCGGTAAGTCATCTTCCCATCTTTTAATTTGACGTCCTTTTTGTCTTTTCCCATTTCTCGGATACCATTCCATTACGTCCTTCGTCCATTTTTCTTTGTTGGTTCTCATGATGTGACCAGTCCAGTTTCATTTTAGTTTTCTAATTTTGTTCAAAACATCGCTCACCTTTGTTATTTTCCTTATTTTTGAGGTCGTTCACCTGTCCTGTAGCCTTATGTTCAGTATGTTTCGCTCCATGTTTCGTTGGCATACTATAAGTTTTTGGTTGTTTTTGTTCGTGGCAGGCCAAGTTTGACACCCGTAAGTAAGACATGGGGGAATGCATGTATTATAAAGTTTACTTTTTACTGACATTGGTATCGTTTCATTTTTAACTATCTCTTTTAGTGGCCAGTACCGTTTCCAAGTGTTGCTTATTCTTCTATCGACTTCTTTTGAGTATTGGTCTTTTATCGATATTATCCGTCCTAAATATATATATTCATCTACATATTCGATAATCTCTTGTCCTATTTCTATGTCTTCCTTTAATGCATTCGTCATTACTTTGGTCTTCGTTGGATTCATGGATAGACCTGCTTTTCTGCTTTCGTAATCTAGTTGTTGTAACATAGTTTGTAATATGTCTGGTCTCTCAGCGAATATCACAATGTCGTCCGTCGGCGAATCTTAGGTGATTTATGTTTAATCCGTTAATGTTTATTCCAAAATCTTCCCAGTTTGTATTTCTGAATATATTTTTTAACACTGCCGTAAAAAGTTTTGGAAAAAAATTACCACAGCAACGGTCCAACTGGAACAACAATGAGAAGAGTTTAGTTTACAGAAAGGCATCAGGCTAGGCGATCCACTTTCCCCTAAACTTTTTAGTAGAAATAATACAATTATACAAATCAATTCATAAAATCTATATAAATAATACAAACCATAATAGCGATATTCGTTGTATATTATAGACCTACTCGTATTTAAGTAATAATATGGTAAACCTAAATACGATTATATTAAGTAATAAGTGCAATTATATTATAGACACTATAAATATGATAGAAAACGAATTTACCGCGTGAAATTTGTAGGACCCGACGTTTCGGTGACGTTGCAGCCGCCGTTGTCTAGGGTAGACTGTCTACCCTAGACAACGGCGGCTGCAACGTCATCGAAACGTCGGGTCCTACAAATTTCACGCGGTAAATTCGTTTTCTATCCTATTTATAATGTCAAACAACCGCGATAGTCTTCGATTTTATATTATAGACACATTTGTAATATAACATAATATAATATATAAATACGATTATATAAATAAATAATATTCTTAATAAATACGATACGATATATGATTATATGCATACTACTTTATATAGCCATTTGATATCTGTCTAATGTTTCTGTCTTCCAAACTGGTTTTGTTTAGTTGAAGGTTTGCAATTTTACAATATGGAACGTTTTACGACCGAACAATGCGTTAAAACTGTTAAATTGTTTTACAACTATGTTTTCCGCTGTTTCCACTTCTCGCGCGTTTCCCAATAGATTTTTCTTTTAGCGATGCGGCCCTTTTCTTGCTCGGTGGATACGTGAATAAGCAAATTTGCCATATATGGAGCTCTAAAAACCCTTATGTTACGATAGAGAATCCATTGCATCCGGAAAATGCGACTGTCTGATTTTTTCATGCGTTTTTCTTGAATTTATATTTATATACGCTCTACAAACCATGTTTTCATTTTTAGACTGCCCTAATTTATTTTTATTTTTTATTTTATTTAGTAGTAACACATCTAGTAAAAAGTTAATGTCATATTTGATTAAGATGTTAGCAAGAAATTGAAGCGACATTATTTTTATGATTGACACAGTCGCCTAACTAGGCCTAGGCCTGTTCTAAGGCAGACTTTTAATGATGATATTAAGTGTGCACTGTCAACTTAATCTATAATTAGTACTTATTTTTAAAACTACAAATATTTACGCAATTCGAACCTTTATTTTATTTAGTTTCATAGAGATGCAAAATAAATTATGAATACATATCATTATCAACTGTAAACAATTAAGAAAATACGCCGGTGCAATTAAATATTCAGATTGAATGCAATTAAATATTCAGTTTAAAATCAAAAAGGACAAAAACGGGTGGGTAGTCGGATATTGCTACTCAACCTTAATTTTTCAGCTTTTTAACTTTCAACGACAACTTTTCACTCGAGCTTCTTTTCTACTCAGTTCATATTATAGAATACCTCAAGGTCTACACGACGAGGCAAGAATCACTTGTGCGACTCTTTCCGTTGCGGAGTTAAAACTGAGGAATAACTGCAGTATAGGAACCTCTCTCCAAAAAAAAAATCATTTTGATGCTAAATCTGGAAGAAAATTGTTTCGGTCGCTATAAATAAGCGAGATATAGGCATTCAAAGTTTAAATTTTATATGTAAACAAATAGGTCAATATAGGCCAAAATAAAATTCACCGCGCTATATTCACCACGCTGATTCCTAATCTTCCATAATCTTTATTCGATCTCAATAAATAAGCGAGATATAGGCGTTCAAATTTTTCATCCCAATGTCAAGAAAGTTGCGGCCATTTTGTTTGTACATACCGTGTTGTACACATTTGAGTATATCGTAATATCGATAACAATTAGCGATATTACAGAAATTATGTCAATTTGCAGAGTTTTTAGATTAATCGGTATATTTTGAAAAAAAAAAAACGATTGAAAAAAGACATATTTTCGCGAAACTTTAAAAAAAGGCACTATTTTCGTTGTTTTTTCAATAACTTTGCATATTAATGACGAAAGATATCCTGAAATGTCGTTTGTTTCAGGTTACCTTTAGTCATCAATACACCAAGTCATTTCGCAAAAACTTTGAAAATTGTCCAATTGTTTTAGATGATCGCTAACAAATAAATAAGAAATATCGCTAACACATTGGCATGTTAACAATAATAGCGCCGCAGGCAAAATTTTTTTTCGAATTTCGCGCGAATCTTCGTGGCGAATATAGCCCGGTGACGTTTAAAAATCAACAATCCAGGAGAGGTTCCTATACTGCAGTTATAATGATTTTTCGGAGTGAATTTCGAGACACCTTACCGACCCCTCCCCCACTCGATGACGTAAACACATATGGAAGTTGAATACACTTAGCATATACACACCACTTCGCGCCGCAACTCTTGGAACACGAGATATATAATATATCAAAATACTAGCGGACAACAAAAGCGTTTCATCGCTAACTCTGGCGAGACCTTAGTATTTTTACGTCACAAACTCTTCGTCTGGATGCCCGGATGTTGTTGCTTAGAATATGGTTTTATATTATCTAGCTTGTAGTATTTTTCGCTACTTTCGGAGTAGTTATTTTTTTGCTACTATAAGCTGGTAGTATTTTTATGGCCGGATGTTGAATGTGTAGTATATATGTTTTGTTTATATTAGCTGGTAGTATTTTTTTGCTACTTTCGGAGGCTGTATATGTCTGAATAAATAAAAACTAATCGGGATCGATTTAAGCCCATGGCTCTTAGACTAATAGGAAATATTAGGGAAGTTTTCATTAATTTTATAGAAGTAGCGTCATCGGGATGGAAGTAGGGAAACGGCTGAGTGACAACTGCGAAAATATGGCGTTCCGAATGATAGAAATTATCATCAATATCCAGCTTATAGACATTGTTAATGAAATCATTAATAATGCAAAGAAATTAAACATCGCCATTAAAACAAACTGAACAAGAATATTGTCAATCGCATTTATTGTTACTTTAAAAAATTAACACAATAAATAATAGTAAACAAGAAACAAACACGTCATTAAATAACATTTCCAGGAAAAAAGCAACAAATATACATAGTTGTACTTAGAGAAGAAGAGACTACAGAATCAATGCTTAGATTCGAGGTCACGATCGCAGAAACAGCCGCCTTTTGTATGAGATCTCAGCCAAGATATGAATCTGTTGACTCTGGTGTAGACCCCGGGTTTGTTGGGACGCGCGCAGCCTTCGCCCCAAGAAACGACCCCTGCGAAAACACACATAATTATATTAAAGGAGAAGGCGACAGCCTAACTAGGCTGAAGCCTGTTTCAGGGCGAATTTTCTGTGTTGATTTATTCTTGCATTATTTAGTAGAAAGTACATCATATTGAAAAATAATTAATGTAAGTATCAATGTGCAAAAAATAAACAATACCAAATTATCGGTTAAAAAATACTATAATAGAAATATTACAGGGAATTATTTACCATTACAGGTAACCATGTATTTATAGATTTAAAATCTATCTAATGGGTAATAATACTGAAATATAAGAATATAAGAATCGGTATATAAGAATCTAAGTAATCTCCGTAAGAATTTAATATTTTTTATTTTATTTTTATAAAATCTACAAAAATACATTTATTTCAATTACTAAGCGAACCCTATTCATATTCTATGTATCCTATGCATCCTATACATTCACTATACGATGAATCTGTATTATATATGTATAGATTAGAATAGAATAACTTTATTGTACCTACTATAAAAACAACTCTTAATGAATATTACACTGGTTTAATAAAAAAGACAATTTATGCACAAATGGCGGACTTATCTTATGTATCTATATTATATTCATATGCCATCGTCCGATTTCGCCTCTTAACCCCTCAAATGAATGGCGATTAGCTCGGGTTGCCTACGGCAAAATGTATATAAATTTATATTTACATTTACATTTACATTTACATAGAGCGGGGTTTACTATAGAGCTATAGCATAACTATAGAGCGGATTACTATAAAGCGGCGCACATTTACATTTATATTTACATTTATATAAATTTATATACATTTTGCCAAGGCATCCCTTAAGGGACGCCTCACATTTGAGGGGTTAAGAGGCCGTGCCGGCCGTTGCGGCCAAAAGCTGTATGAAGCATAATTTTGTGGCCTGGTTGTGAGAACACGATACAATAATGCCGGATTTTAAAAACCCGGTCCTTAATCTATCATTTCGCCAGAACGAAAATGGTAAATTATTTCCATATTAATTGTAAATTATCATTATTCTGTTACTGTTTTCCAAAAAAATAAAAACGAGCGAGATTTGTCTTCAGTTTTTGGAAAACCTAGAGATGATTCTCAATATATTAAAAAAATGCTATTTACACCAGCGTATGGTCTATTTGCATAGAATGTTTTTGGAACTTCTATACAAAAAATATAAGAAAAAAATGTTTGAAATTAAGTAATTTCCAGAAATGTTATGGCCAAACATTATTTTTTGTTCTATTTATTAAAGATACTCTTGAGAGAAATAAAAAATAACACAGTGATCTTAAGGTATTTTTTTATTGTTATCTAATTTTTACTTTATTAAAAAACTATTCATTTGATAATTTATTATATTATAATTGAAAAGCCAAATCGACTATATTAGATGACGCGCGAAGCCGAAATCGTCATTCGTAATTGGCCACTGCCAACAGTGGGTCGTATTCCCTTGTCGCCGCGGTATACCTATACATCTTTATGTATATATCGAAAGCGCGCGGGCGCGTGGCATTGCAAAAATATCTATATTTTTAGTCGCGTCAACTCGGAAGGGAGCCTTAATCACTTCCAAATGTCTACCTTTCTCAGCGACTTTATATTTATATACCCATTATTTGTAATTTGTAATTTTTCATTTAAATATGCTAATATTTTTACACATATAACTATCGCAGGAAATAATTATGGGCCGAAAGTTTTTTTCTGTATACGTATGTATAATTATATGTTACATTAGTGTAGGCGCTGTATGTTTTCCGAAATGATTAAAAAAATAAAATTAATAGTACAAAGCATGTTTAAAAACAAGCTCTGAACTAAAGAAAGAACGGGCTACTATAATAGAACTCGTATACAAATTTATGTGTACGTGCTGTTGACCGTTGAGGAGTCCCCTTGTCGGGAGCCATCCCTGGTTGCAGTAGCCATGTCATGGTGGAACTTAGAACAGGCTATCATAATTAAATGCTATACGAAATTTCCTGTCTGTGCTGTTGACCGTTAATCTAGCTAATGCTAATGGGCCCTTGCTGAGTTGGCCACGAAGATCCATTCTGTTCAGGGTTGGTCACACTCACGGGTCAACACTCATCCGGCGACCTCCACGCATGAAGTGCTAGGTTCCCCTAGGAATCAACCTTCTGACGCTCCTGGACGGTCTGCGCAACGGGCGGCGTAAGCCAATCGATTGTGCACTCTGACTAACAGTCGGGGGAGTTTGGAAGCAGTACTGTTCCCTATAGAGCGGGGGTGGTTGCGAACCTTACGGCGACTGCTCTTGAAACGACCATCGGCTACCTAATCCTGGGTGACCGGGCAAAGGATGCCGTGGTCCGCGATAGATTCGGTATACACTGTTTCACCGCTTCGTAAGGGAGAGGACCGCTCAAGCGACCTCGAACTCGGCTTGTGGGCATGTGGCGGAGCTTGGCGGTGGACTGTTTTGTCAACTGTAGTTGACAACCCTATTTGTTGACCGTTAATGAGTCCCCTCGTTGAAAGCCAACCCTGGGTGTAGCAGCCATGTCATGGTGAAATTTAAAACGGGCTATCATAATTGAATGCGTATACGAAATTCCGTGTCTAAGCTGTTGACCTTGGAAGAGAAGCCTCGTTGGGAGCCAATCCTGGGTGTAGAATCAGGTCATGCTTACCATAAAAATGCATTGTCATCGGAATTGAACCAACACTTAAAACTTCAAACATCACAGGATTTTAATTCAGCTTGTAAGATTTGACCTAAAAAAACTGACAACATTGCAAGGTCAAAATGGCACCGATCAAAATTGCAATAGCTTCGTATACGGGACCGGAGAAATTTGCATATCCTTTCACTTCCATATAATGTCCTACGCAACCCTACATCTCCCTCCTACCTCAACGAGGCTTTTACCGGGCTAGGAAGTCATGGTCTCCCACTTCGTTCAAGTCAGAATAATATCCTACGTATCCCAAAACACAATACCACTTTTTTTCCCTACTCCTTCTCCGTACATGCAGCTCGACTGTGGAATCAGCTTCCTTCAACTATTCGAGGCGCTAGCTCGCTGTTCACCTTTAAGCTATTATTGAAAAAGCACTTCCTTTCACAATAAATATTAATCATAAATTCTAACCTTTCCGTTATCCCCTCCCTTTCCATACCTTATTTTGGAAGTTTATTTATTTACTTATTTATTTATTTATTTGTTAATATATCAAAATATGTATGTTTGTATACATACATATAATATTTCCAACTCAAAAATTTATTTATATATTTACTTTTTACTTTAGATACACACACAATGTATATTATATGCTATAATTTCAAATTTAATTTTAAGCTATAATTTTGTTGCCTACTCTTCTTTTCAAACCAGCATGTTGGTTGACTGGAAGATATTGTTGTAGTGTAGCAATAAGTCCGCCATTGTACCTTATTTTTATTGTGCAATAAAGAGATTTTCATTCATTCGTTCTTTCAAGGTAGGTAAAAGCTTGTAATAAATACCCCCCTCTGAGGTCTAAGGCTTACATTATTCATATTGGCGACTGACATCCAGGAACTTGACAAATGGAAAATGACATACAATAACTTCTATAATTACATCGTGGCGGGTGCGCTCTTGCAATATTATTCTCACTACTCTATCTAATAATAGTCTTTAGTATCACCCATAATATATCCTATTAGTAAAAAGAATGTCTACTTTACCAATTTGTTGGTAGCGTGATATGGTGCCGTTATAGTAGTGCAGGGGCCCACCGCTGTCGCCTTGGCAAGAGTCCATACCGCCTTTGCTGTAGCCTGCGCACATCATGTTGTCCGTGATGCTGCTTTTGGTGTAGTTTCTCCTGCATTCATCGTTATTTAGAACTGGCACCATCACCTGAAATAACAAAAATATTGATCGTATATCAATGATTTCCGAAAGATTCTGTGACAAAGATTGATGTGACGAAAGATTATGCGACATTTTTGTGATATCAGATATTATTTTTTTTTAACAGAACATTTAAATTTATGAATATCTGTAAGAAATATTTTTATTTATTTATTTATTTCAAATATAATGTGGACAAACATACATCATAATAAAAATGGTCATACCAAGTAATAGTGCAAAGTAAACAACGGCCCACATTCACATGGCCATGCTCAGCGCATACCCAACTAGGCCGAATATAGCCTGTATCTAGGCATACGACTTATTGTCTGACTTGGGTGGAGAAGCATAACTGACATAGGTACTCATAGACATACATATACAAATATACATATACATACATACACAAATATAATAAATATAACGATCTAAATATATTAAGCTATTGCATAGCTTTTATCGCGGGCCTAGGCCAGCGCGGCGACCGAATGGAGAAATTTCTTAACGAAAATTAATGATTTTAAACTGATAATTACATCTAAACGAGTACTGCTTACAATTCGAAAAAAATATATGTTAAACCAGAACATTTTCCTAATATTCTTAGCTTTGAATATTTTAGATTTTGTTTATATTACATAGTGTAATTAATTTGTGAAATTAGGTCTAACCGAACACAAAAACGACTACTACGCAAATACTATCTGACGTATTATTATGAAACCTGCACCATTTTAAAGATAATTTAATTATCTATCTTTTTATCTACGATTTTTTTTTGAATAATCCGTTTTTTTTGCTTTATCGAATAAAAAATTCGTGCGCGGCGCTCTATCGAAAGAGGTTTAAATTATTCCGAATCATTTGCTTCCGCAGATGATTCGGAATAATTTCGACGTTTTCCGATAGAGTGCAGTTATCTGATATCAGAAAAAATAAAATAAATAAATAATTATAATTGCTTAAGTTGTTAAACATGCTATGCAATAGCTTTACCGCGGCAGTCCCCGAGTGCCACACGTATTATTATATTATTATTCCTTTGTTTATTATCTTATATCATATTATGTAGTATAATAGTTAACTTATGCAGGCATATTATTTTTTAAGAGATGATTTGCAGAAGCTCGTTATCTGTCCTTGATCGACCTATTCAGCCATTATTTTATTTTACCCCTAGAATGTGTAACGTCCCTTCCGGGATGCAAAAGGTACGGCCGAGTTTTTACTTCACAAGTTTAGGGGTATGTAATATAATGTGTTTATTTTATTTATTTATATATTTATCAATAGAACCAATTCGTAGGTGCCCTTACATTTATCTAGTGTGGGTAATGCAAGAATATAAGAAATATTATTGAACAATAATTCAAAATCAAATTCAGATTCTTTATTTCCTATAACCTAACTTAACTGTATCGCACGAGACCTCCGAACTAAAGTAGGTTCGGATACGTTTAATTAAATACTGCCTAATAATAAATAAAAAAAGAGATTGAAGTAGTGAAATCAATTTAAAATATTCACAAAACCTAGAATCAAACAAATAGGTACACTAATACAAGTTAATCTAAAACTGGAATATTGGACTTTTTTATTTATTTTCTTATTTATGTTTAGTTAAAAAAGGAACAATATTATAATATCTGCAATGCATTAGCACTATTAGAGGCTTCATTATAAACAGTCTCAAAAAATAGGGCACCGCAGCCGAGTATTTTCAATAAATCAACGCCGCCTAATTAGGCCTACTTAGGCTTGTACTAAATCAAGCGTACCAAGCAAGAATGGCTTGTAGATACGTAAAATTACATAATTATCCAATTTAATTAATAATTAAAAATAAGAGTAAACTAATAATAACAAACTAGGTTTATAATAAACAAATTTATCATCAATTTAAAAAATATTCAAAATACCCATCATTAAAAACATGATAAACTAAATAATTAAATTAATAATATGTGTTAAAGTTTGATTAATATTTATAGAAGGAAAAACATTGCAGTAATTGGTAAATAATCAAACTAAAATAGTCAGAGGATAAAATTGTACATAAGATATGTACAAAAAAATAAAATATTTAATATAATTGATATTTGATGTCACTTTAAATAGATGGCCACAAAGTGACATCATTTGTGCAGATTTTTTCCCTTTTTTAACCGACGTCAAAAAAAGGAGGAGGTTACAATTCGGTTGTATCTTTTTAAGCTATTGCATAGCTTTTATCGCGGGCCTAGGCCAGCGCGGCGACCGAATGAAGAAATTTCTTAACGAAAATTAATGATTTTAAACTGATAATTACGTCTAAACGAGTACTGCTTACGATTCGAAAAAAATACATGTTAAACAAGAACATTTTCCTAATATTCTTAGCTTTGAATATTTTAGATTTTGTTTATATTACATAGTGTAATTAATTTGTGAAATTAGGTATAACCGAACACAAAAACGACTACTACGCAAATACTATCTGGCGTATTATTATGAAACCTGCACTATTTTAAAGATAATTTAATTATGTATCTTTTTATCTACGTTTTTTTCGAATAATCCGTTTTTTTTGCTTTATCGAATAAAAAATTCGTGCGCGGCGCTCTATCGGAAGACGTTTAAATTATTCCGAATCATTTTCTACCGCAGCCGCAAATGATTCGGAATAATTTCAACGTTTTCCGATAGAGCGCAGTTATCTGATATCAGAAAAAATAAAATAAATAAATAATTACTATTGCATAAGTTGTTAAAAATGCTATGCAATAGCTTTACCGCGGCAGTCCCCGAGTGCCACACGTATTTTTTTTTAAATGTTTGTCACCTCAGAACTCCGTCATTTATGAACCGATTTGGAAAATTCTTATTTTCTTTGAAAGGATATACTTCCAGATTGGTCCCATTTTTATCAAAATCCTGTTTTGATGTTGGGATCGATGAATATTATTATATGAAGTTAAAAATTTACATATTGGTTCAGTTCTGATAACAATGCATTTTTTATGGTAAGCATGACCTGATTTTTCACCCAGGGTTGGCTTCCGACGAGGGGACTCCTCGACGGACAACAGCACATAATTTGTATAAGAATTCAGTTATAATAGCCCATTATAAGTTTCACCATGACACGGCTGCTGCACTCAGGGTCGGCTCCCTACGAGGGGACTCCTCAACGGTCAACAGCACAGAAACGAAATTTTGTATATGCATTCAATTACGACAGACCGTTCTAAGTTTCACCAAGACAGGACTGCGGCAAGCTTTGCAGCAATATAATTTAATGTCAATTTTCAATATAAACACGTGTAATGTTTTTCACACGATTTTCGTTTGACGTCAATAGCAATATAATTCACAGGAAATTGTACTCGTGTCTTTCCCAATCATCAAAAATTATTCGTCTTTCAATTCCTACGAACTGTATATCTTTACGTACTTTCAAACATTTCAACGTCATAATACTGATTATAAAAACAGCGATATTAAATGTATAAAATCACTCTTTAGTTTATCTCCTCACTCGCATCATCTGCTATGGTAAGTCGTCTCTGTATACTATTTAATAAATGGTTTAAATATTAATATTGGTGTTTACTTGCTCTCTGTCCAACTAAGGTAAAAATCGACTCAAGATTGGAAACCTGGTCTTCACATAGCATCAGAAACGGGAGACCAGGCCGCTTCCAAAAAGGCCAGCGCTGTACAGGTTAAAAGGGTGAATGCCAGAACTGAGCCCTGATGGAAAACCTAATGACGAATGAAGACAACGTGAGTCTGTGTCAGATTTGGATGAAAGTTAAATATACGCTGATGATAACCATCCTCCGATATAGGACTAAAACTACAGAACGACGATCATGAGAAGGCATACTTATTTATTTATTTATTTATTTATTTATTTATTTATTTGCAGCTGTTATAAAAAACATATACAAAAAAAAACAAGAACACACAGATTAAAAATTAAAACCAACCTGTTGCAGCTTGGAGCTGGTGGTACCTCCCTCCATGAGGGCGCCCCACCCAGTCACGATGCCTATTCGACCAGTAAAGCTGCTGTTGGAAGTCGGAAGGCAAACCGGTCGCAATTCTCTTGATACGTTCACCTGGTGAAATACAAACAACACCAACGTTACGAAGTAAGAGTGAACGTCAATGTAGCGTTATTGCGTCAATTGCTTCATACAATAATTTAAAATATGTGTGTATGTAGTGTATGTGTATGTGTGTATATCATATATGAATTTATTTATTTATTGGTCCACAAAAAAAAACACACCGTTAGCACTTAACATAGATTGTGTTGCTCCTAACTAGGCAGAGCCTGTTCTAAGGAGAACACCAATACAAATGATTATAAACTACATAACTTCCATAATAAAAATGAAAAATTTGAATCAAATCAAGTTAAAATGAAATTCTCACTACACCAATATAATATTAGAACTTAGAACTATAAACTTGTAATACTAAATAATAATGTATAATAATAATAATAATATATAATAGCAATAATAAATAATCATTTATAATAATAACTAATAATATATAACAATTAGTGAAAATACGTCTATAAAATATATAGAAAATAAATATATTTATTTATTTTAAAATTGTGATGAATATTTTCTCCGTCTCTCTCCTACCAAGGTTTATTAACCATAATGTAAGGTGATATCTTTGTTGGTTGCTGCTAATTTCCAATATGTTCTCTTTACTCATGATATTAACCATTCTTGGAGCAAGAAAGCTGTAATGACGTTGTCCAAAAGACGTTAGACGTTTCGGCACTTCAAAGTTTCCCTTATAACGATCTGATCTCTCCCTGTTTTCCAGAGAAACACAATATTCGTCTTCATTGTTGTTTTAAAGATGAAGTATTGATTTGAGGCAATACAACTGCGTCAAATCAAGCAATTATGCCTCAACATAAAGGTTGTCAGAAGGGTAACGCCTAGGCTTCCTTAACATGATTCTAGTTATTGCCTTTTGGACGACGTTCACTTTCTGGAGGAGGATTTTCCGCAAGCTCCCCATCCAAGTATACCGTATGTCATTACGGATTGGCATATAGCGTAATATATTATTTTTAAATAGGGCAGGCCCATAATATCTCGCAATTGAATAAATATATGAATCAATGTCCTTAGTCTTTTCACTAGACACTCGGTATGTAATTCCCACCGTAGGTGTCTATCTATAATTTATTCCGAGATATTTTATCTCTCCGACTCTCTTGCAGTCGTGAATGATAAGATGATGGTGATCATCCGGCTGGTCTCTACATCGATGCTAAATGGGATGTATTTTGTTTTGCCAACATTTAAAGTAAGTAGGTTTAGGTCTAACCAGGTTTTAATTAAAGCTATCGCGATGTTAGTTCGATTATATACCTTTTCCCAACTAGAACCGGAAATTACTAACACCGTGTCATCAGCATACGCTATTGTTCTACCAAAATCAATCTCGCAAAGCGGATTTATGTACATAGTGAACAGTATTGGTCCGAGCACGCTACCTTGAGGAACGCCAAATTTTAGTGGCAGGGATATACTTCGAACACCGTTGAGGTTAACAGTTTGTGTTCTGTTTTTTAAATAATCGGAAAACCAATTTAATGCAAGGCCATTGATACCATAACCCTTTAATCTTTTACAAAGTATTTTATGGGATATAGTATCAAAAGCCTTCGCTTGATCTAAAAATACCGCAATGCATTTCTTTTTCGAGTCCAATGCATTCATTATGCTTTTAGTAACCTCAAGGATAGCCTCGCCCGTACCGACACTGTTCCGAAAGCCGAATTGATTTTTAGATAGAAGGTCCATTTTATCTAAGTTGCTAGTTAGTCTTTTCTTTACCACTTTTTCAAGTATTTTGCTCATATTGTTAAGCAGTGAGATAGGCCTATAGTTTGCAATATCTGTGCCATCATCTTGTTTATATATTGGTACTATATTGGAAATGCTTAAAATGATTTGGGAAGATCCCCGTCTTAAAGCTTTGGTTTATTATGTATTCAAGTGGCTATTCAATGGCAAGGTTATTTCTATAGGTTTTTATAATATCTGCTTTGATATCATCAGGACCGTTTGAGTTGTTGTTTGTTAGTGTCAATGATATTTTGATAATTTCTGTCTGTGTTGTTGGTCTCAAGTAGAATGATGAGGACATTATGCCATTGGCATCGATCCTGTCCGCTAGTTCTTCTTCCCGAATGTTATTTTTTTGGAGATTTTTATTTGCTAAGACATAGCCTATGCTATTAAAATATTCATTAATATGATTCACGACTTTTTCAGGGTCTTGCTCAACTTTAGTTATCTCTCCAATTATATTTAACTCTGAGATTGTTTTATATTTTGTATTATTGGAAGCAATATCTTTGACTGTGTTCCATATTTTTTTTTAATCATGTTTGACCTCTTCTATTTTTTTCTATAAAAGTTTATTTTTGTGTTTTTTACTATCAATTGGAATAGATTTTTATATTTATATATCACAGTCGACACTTCAAGCGAAATCAGATGCCGCCACTCCGACCAATCAAGGGCCCGTGACGTTTCAATCGCCAACCGCTAGAGGGCGACATACGCCAACCGCGCGAAATTCAAATAATATCAATCTGCCATCACAAGATAATAAAAAATACTTACGGGTGCATCCAAGTGCAGAATAGCTATGTCATTATCGTAGTTTTCAGGGTCGTACTCCATGTAGACTGATACACTTTTCACTCTTCTGATCAACGTGCTCGTCTCGAAATTGCTGCTTCTGTCGTGTTCTAATAGTTTCACCACTAAGCTCCTTGTACTCGGTCTAAAATACATAAAAGAGTAACAATTTGATGAAATCAAATCAAATCAAATCACGTTTGTTGTCTTGAAAACTTTACATATGTAGTACTTTCGATAGCCGTCTAATATATTAACTTGACATAAATATTTTTTTGTAACAATAATGGAGAAAAACCACATTAATTTAATTGTTTTTTACTTTCAAAGCTGTAATTACCTGTTTCTATATTAGATAAACAAAAAACATCTTATAAATATGTTTCTCTTCCGAAGTTCTAAATGTTTTTTACGTTCAAAGCGGTACTTACCTGTTTCTATCTTAGATCAATATAAAGTTTTGTAAAGGAAATAACAAAACAACATATAATAAATATGATTCTCTTCCGAAGCTGTAATTGCATATTATATATCAAAGATTTTGTAAAATTTTCTATTTTTATTTTTACGATCCCCCGGGAGTCTCTTCGCGACCCACCACGCGGTCGTGACCTACTGGTTGTCAAACACTTAGTTAGACCATTGATTTTATATTATAAAATCAATGGTTAGACCAATAACCAAAAGTTGGCTCCCTAGAACTGTGGGCCTGGTGCACTGCACCACCTCGCAACTTAGTACCTACACAGTATACCAACCAGTAGCTTTACTCTCGAGCTACAGGGCATTGCGGGAAGAGGGTGCGAGGACATTCCACGCACCCTTAGAGAGGTATGTCCCGACGAACTTGAACGGTTAACATTACGAGCAGGTAAAGGCTGGCCATATTTTGTGCATTCGGATATCTGCGTAGGCCGTGTAGCGGAACAACTGGCGACCATATTCGAGCCCTTGCGACTCGTGACGTATTCGCTTTGATTTCAATTTTGTTTTAAGAGAAACTATTGTAGTACCTACGTCTGGGAGTTAATGGGCCCTTGCTGAGTTGGCCAAACCCATTCTGTTCAGGGTTGGTCGCACTCACGGGTCAACGCTTATCCGACAGTCTCCACGCATGAAGTGCGAGCCTGGGTAGGACTCTGGCCTTATGGTTAGTTTCCCCTGGGAATCAACCTTCTGGCGCTCCTGGACGGTCTGCGCACCGTGCGGCATAAGCCAATCGATTGCGCACTCTGACTAACAGTCGGGGGACTCTCTAAGCAGTACTGTTTCCTACAGAGCGGGGGTAGTTGCGGACCTACCCGATCCTGGGTGAACAGCCGGGCAAAGGATGCCGTGTCCGCGATAGATTCGGTATACACCGTTTCACCGCTTCGTAAGGGAGAGGACCGCGCAAGCGACCTCGAACTCGTAACCGATCGAGAGACTTCAGTAATTTGGTCGCAATTGGAAGTAAGGGCGTTAGTGTAAGCCCGCTGGGTAACACTCCTGGCTATCTCGCGGTTAATGCGTTGGCCTCTTACGGGTGGGTGGCGGAGCTAGACGGTGGTCTGTTTTTGTCCAAGTCTTCTGCGCTCACTCCAGGGAGATAGAACGACTAATCGTTAAAACTTCCTGAGGTGACGGGCTCGCCCTCTGTAGTCGACAACCCTAGTACCTACGTCTAGAGGTGAGGTTCAGCTGGTCGGTAGCGGATCTGTAGATGTTACATCCCAAAATCTTTGCGACTCATATCCTCAGGGTAACGACGACGAGATTGTTATAACATCCTTAGATAGCTTATAGCATGATGCCACGTTGCTCTGTACTGAAAATTAGTGGTATTAAAACAATATATAAAAAAGGCTTACCCTGTGCAATGAGCCGCTGTCATGACATGCCTGTCTGTTATGAGAGAACCTCCGCAGTAAAATGTATTACCGTTCATCAAAGCAGCCATCCAAGGAAACTGCAGCACTTGCGTTTCGTTTCCCCCCACGATTCGGCGTTTCAAGTTAGGAACTCCGCAAGCTGAATAATCATAATAAAACTTCTGAGTTTTGAATGAAAAAAATCTGAGTTTATTGCCTTGAATCTATATTCATCAGCTAAACTAGACCTTAACTTTAAATCGCAATGTTTGCACTGGCTACACAAAATAAATAAAAAAGGTAATATAAAATACAATCAGGAAAAAATGGGCAATAAGCAGAATAAACAAATGAATAAAAGACTGGATGACGATTGTAGACTGAAGTGCTGACAATCGTCATCGATTGTGGTGCGGATAGGCGGCAAACCGCAAACTAGTAGCTGCTGCTACTATACAGATTTAACTGCAGGTTTAACGCGCGTGAATTTTGAAAACCACAAACCAGATTTTCAAAATGCACGCGCGCGGAATTAGAGATTTTAGCCGTCCTAACAGGAGATCAAAGCTTACTAAAATTTGCGTATTACAGCTCATGAATCTCTTATGGACCACTATTTTGGGGAAATGCCGCAAACAGTAAAAGAATTTTACTTTTGCAAAAGAGAGCACTGCGCAGCATGTACCAGGTAACGCCTAGGACCTTATGCAGATAATACTTCAGTAAAGCAAGGATAATGACTATGTATTCGGCGTTCATATACCAGTGCTTAATGTTTGTCAGACAGCACCTAACATAGAACATAGAACAATCATATTTCGTTAAAACTTCCTGAGGTGACGGGTTCGCCGGTTGTAGTTGATAGCTCTAGTTGTAGAACATAACAGAAACTGCAACTCACTTTTACCATACCCGCGGTAGCTAGCTCCCTTTAATGCGTGCCCCGAACAAGACTGGCAGAAGTACAGAAAAGTACTTACCTTAGCATTAAATTCTACAATCTACTCCCTGTCACTATCAAACGCTGGAGGACGTAAAATAAAATAAAAAACCCATTAATGAAATGCTGATAGGGCACCCTTTCTATGATCTGACCGAATTCGAAAGCCACGACTTTACAAATATTATAACAACTGAAATGATAAGTTTACTTGTAGTTTTAGTTTTTAAATGTATGTTTTAGCTTTAATTTGATTATTTAATATTTTACTGACTACTCTGGATAGTACTAACACGAAAAACTTTTAGTACGTATCTATTGGAATTATTGACTATATCAATTAATAGGCCTCTATTTTGATTATTTTAGTTATTGTAATGAGTAACTTCTAGTAGGTACCCATTGGAATTATTGACTATTTTTATTAATAAGCTTTTATTTTGTTTTGTAATAGGATTTACAATAAATAACTTATAGTAGATTCCAAAGTTTCTTAGATACTATTTTTTCGTCGTAGTAGTATGTATCACCACAGTAAATACTTTAGCAAATATATTTACTGTGGTATCGCTGTGGCGCGGTCGGAAAACCAACTGTAATTTATCAAGTAACACGTGGGAAATTAACTTCTTTGAATATATTCAATGTGTTTCATAACTTGGATAATATTTGAAAAATAGAAATAGGCCTCATATGATGATCAAGGGAGCCGTATTAGCTATCTGTCCTGTTTTATCTGACTATTTTAATAATTAATGTAAGTTTCTTCGAATCTATTTTTGATTATCTAATAGTTAAATTCTTGGCTACCTATTTATGATAAATAGGTATGAGTTATTAGGTAAAGATCAGGTAAAGAGTAGTAACGAGACTTACTACGTAACACATGTTGACCCATCCAGGAGCGGTTCTTATCCGTCAATTAGACACGACAAAAATGTAAATGTAAATGTATCTTTAGCCGAAAGAGAAGACAACATATTTGGAAGATGAATAATGAATGCTTGCTTTCATTGGCTCGAGATTGAAAGAGTCTGCTGTATCCAATTTCACACCCATCGACAAACGATAATCCCAGGTCAAAAGAACGACTAATATCGAAGTTTTTGTTAGTAATATATTACCTACATATACTTACCGCAGTTTGAGCAGTAATCGTCGGAGCTGTCAACGGGATACGGATGCGGCTTCGTAGGTGGAGGTGGATGCGAAGGATACGGCCTTGGAGTCGTCATCATATGGCTGATTAGAGTCCAAATAATTCGTTTCGTCGATGTCGATGACGATTTAACGCCCTCCACTTTCTTAAATACTTTTAGCGCTTCGGTGTTCGTCGCTGATAACCATATTGATAACGCTATCAAAACTGTAAGCTTCATTATTGTCACGGGCAGCAGCCTGTGAAATAAAGTATTAACATAAGACATAGCAGGGAGGCTACTCTTGAAATATTCGGCATGCTAAAATTGTCTATGGCCCATGTGAATTAAATAGACCATAGACTAATTTAGCATGCTTATTTTTCAAGAATCTTCCCCCAGATCAGGTAAGGCCAAGCTACAAGAATCACTCAAATGCTCAAGATCGACAACCACGATTAACTATCAGTCTAATAAATCTATGAATTAGTTGCTACTAGGAGAGAGGGGGGACACCATCAGTACTGAATTCTTAAATATTGGAAAAAAGTAGCTGGCTAAAGCCTTTAACTTTGTTCCACCATGTCAGACTGTGGGAAGAACTAAACAAACTTGACAATCATAATACTGTTTTCGACAGGTTTAGAAGCTACATCACAGAAAATAAACACTATGTAAAATTTAACGATGTAACTGGTGATTGGCTAGCCATTTATGATAGGGTGCCCGGGATAGTAAATTGGGACTGTTTTGTCCTAAGTCTTCTACGCTCACCTAACGGGAGACAGAACGATACATTTCGTTAAAACTTCCTGAGGTGACGGGTTCGCCCGTTGTAGTTGACAACTCTAGTTGTCTCCTATAGAGCGGGGGTAGTTTTTCACCTTACGGCGACTGCTCTTGAAACGACCATCGGCTACCCGATCCCGGGTGAAGAGGCGGACAAAGGATTCCGTGATCCGCGATAGCATCGGTAGACACCGTTTCACCGCTACGTAAGGGAGAGGACCGCGCAAGCGACCTGGAACTCGTAACCAGTCAGAGACCGGAGTAATCTGGTTGCAACTGGTAGGAAGAACGTGAGTGTCGGCTTGCTGGGTAACATACCTGGCTATCTCGCGGTTAAGGCGTTGGCTTCTTACGGGTATATGGCAAGCTTGACGGTGGACTGTTTTGTCCTAAGTCTTCTGCGCTCACCGGAGACAGAACGATCAAATTTCGTTCGTCCCTGTAGTTGATAGCTCTAGTTGATCTCTTTTAAATTAGTTCCTAACACGCCTACATTTCCATCAAAAGGTTTAGGTGGTTTAATATAGGCCGATTTGATCTCACATCCCTCACCTTTCAAAGAACAGGTGTTCTTATCCTACACCTATTAGGTCTCCTGGTATACCCTTGGACCGGATCAGGGTAACTCCTGTGTGGTACGATCTAATATATACGAACTCCAAATATGTCTAAAACGGTTATTCTAATTTGTAATAGATATCATCTATAAAAGTTGACTACCGAAGTTGCGGAATTAGTTAAATTCCTCGGACTACTCCTGGATGAAAAGATGCCATGGAATTTACATATATAGCATGTTAAGTCATCAGCCTAAGTCATCAGAAACTGTTTATCTGCTATGCTCTATTACGCTTCAGGATTAAACTGCTATGATCTATTACGCTTCAGGAGTTGTATGGCGAGAATTGAGGTGATATAAGCCTATTACGTTCTAGTTAAATCACACTGGCACAAGCGCTATAGTATTCTTCTATGGGGTACATCAGCGCACATCAACAGTGTATTCACTCTCCAGAAAAGATCCATTCGTGCGATAGTGGGTATTGGTCCATGTCAGTCATTTCATGAACACTTCCAAAACTAGGGATATTTACCGTATATGCAACTTTTGCTCAAGAAGCTCTTTGCGAATTGTATTCCAATAAGAGCTCGGCAATATCCCACGAGGAAGTACATTGGCATCACACCAGGAATAAAACCTATTACCTCCAACCTTCCGTAGCACGTACTGCCAAGTTCCAGGCGACTGATCGATACATAAGGCCTCATGCTTTTTAATATAATAAATAGCCCGATAGATTAAAGGCGACTGAAAACATCGATATTTTCAAGAGATCCATACGGCTGTATCTGCTTAAAATCAATATGCATGCGCATAACGACGTTTTAAAATACTGTGAAGACAGCATCGTACCTAACAATATAATTTATTATATTTTTTATTGTAAATTGTTACTTTATAGCCTTTGTTTTTGTTAATTGGAAAGTTTGGAGTAACTTTATGAAATCTTTCTTAAATTGAGTTTACTTAATATCATCTTTGTGAAATTGAGTAACTAGTTTAAGACTAATTTAATTACTTTTATACACAACAGCAATGGTTGTAATGGAAATAAATACTCTTAATCTTTATCTTTAACTATAATGTATTAAACACAATAAAAAATAAAACGGTTCTGTCAACACAAAACTTTCCCGGCATGTAGCCATGTACGTATAAAAGGATTTTGAGCGTGCTGTCTCTTTGGGAAGGGGCTTTGACATAACTGTAATGGCGGTAGCGGGATTGCAAAACTTTTAGGCCAGTTTGGTAGTTAATTTGGCGGTATGTAAATATTATTGGTGTAGCTTGAATATGAGATATTACAACCAAAATTTCACAATCGATCTAACAAGGCAGCTGTGTACTGAATTTCAAGTAAATAAGTCCACTATTTCGAGATTTAAACATGACTAGTGCGCCCCCTGGTGGACTTATTTCAACCATAACAATTCAACTCTTGCATGTATGCCAAATTTCAGGTCAATCAGATTAAGCGCTTGGGCGCTATCGTGGAGGAATATACACAAACAGACACACAACAGACAGAGAGACTTTCATCTAGATATGATCTAAATCGTTTCAGGGGGGCTTAAAATTGACAATTCCGCCTTCATCTCGAAAAAAATGGCGAGTTCACAATAATTTCCCTCCTTGTTGGTGGACTGGGAAAGTAAATAAAAAATCCTTTAAATTTGAAACTTTACAGTTAGCATTTTTGGTCTATTTTTTTTATTTTTTTTTATTTCAAACCAGTTGATAGGAATTCCTACACTTGGTTATGTCAAAACTTACAAAATAAAACAAGTATAATATTTAAATATATACCTATTAAGGTATCAAGGTATGAACGTCGGTACTGCAAGGTATGACCGTTGAACATCCAAGCACAGATTTTCTAGATTATATAGAATATAGAGGAAACAACATTTTCCAACATTTTTATTCAAAATTCTTACATAATTTCGTAAAATTTTCATGTGGACAATAGTCCTAAATAATCAAACAAATATTGGATAACTTCACAAATTATCATACGGGAAGATATTTTAAAGAAAAAACACAAGTACAAAGAAGAAGAAATAGAAGAAAAAAATACGTGTGGCACTCGGGGACTGCCGCGGTAAAGCTATTGCATAGCATTTTTAACAACTTATGCAATTATAATTTTAAGCTATTGCATTTTTATTTTATTTTTTCTCATATCAGATAACTGAGCTCTATCGGAAAACGTTGAAATTATTCCGAATCATTTGCGGCTGCGGTAGCAAATGATTCGGAATAATTTAAACGTCTTCCGATAGAGCGCCGCACACGAATTTTTTATTCGATAAAGCAAAAAAAAACGGATTATTCGAAAAAAATCGTAGATAAAAAGATAGATAATTAAATTATCTTTAAAATGGTGCAGGTTTCATAATAATACGCCAGATAGTATTTGCGTAGTAGTCGTTTTTGTGTTCGGTTAGACCTAATTTCACAAATTAAAAACACTATGTAATATAAACAAAATCTTAAATATTTAAAGCTAAGAATATTAGGAAAATGTTCTTGTTTTTAACATATATTTTTTTTCGAATCGTAAGCAGTACTCGTTTAGACGTAATTATCAGTTTAAAATCATTAATTTTCGTTGAAATTTCTTCATTCGGTCGCCGCGCTGGGCCCGCGATAAAAGCTATGCAATAGCTTAAAAAACGCAATTGTGAAATAATCAATAATAGAAAGCATAAGGAATAATAATAGTCAAGTAGGTCAACAGAGCTGCGGAAAAATTGATATTGTCGAAATCCTCAATGCTATAAATGGGGGTTTTAATCAAAACACCCTGTACCTTTTTCTTAAAGGAAACCTCTCCAAGGCCCCTGATGTGTAGTGGAAGTTTGTTGTAGAATAAGTAAGATTGGCAGAGAAAGCTATTCCGAACCTTACTCAGTCGCACCCTAAAATGACGCAAGTCCTCTTTATTTCGCGTATTATGCAAATGAATATTTGAGTTGAAGTAGTCTCAATATTTTTTCTCGTATACATGATGTTTTGGTATATATACACGCGGCGTACAAAGTCATGACACCAGATTCAGCTTGCAAGATGTTAGCGAAGATATTGAAAACAGATTTCTAATCGCTCGTTTTTGTAGGCGAAAGATCCTTATATCATTTGCCGCCATTCCCCAGAACATGAGGCCATAACTTAATAAGGAATGGAAATAGGCAAAGTAGACAGATTTGGAAGCTTCAAAGCCACATAACAATTTGTAACATATTAGTTTCCTTATATCCCCAGAATACAAAATAAAAAAAATAAAATACAAACGGAGCTGCCATGGAATTTACCGAGCGAAGTCGGGCCCATCATATACTATTAAATACACTTCTGGGGGGTGAGCGGTAGATTCCGGACTAACGGCCGGCTGCGGTAGGTTTCGGACAGCTGTCTTGCCACATGTGAGCGTTTACATTACCACCCATTCACTCCCCTTTCGAAGCCATAGATTTTTAGATTGTGGTTTTATATATTTTTTCTATTCCTATACGTAATTGTTTTATAATTAATATATAAAAGAATAGAATCACTTTATTGTGCTAATATCATTAGGTACACTGGTATTATAGCAAAAGACAATTAATGCACAAATGGCGGACTTATCGCTATAGCGATATCTTACAGTCAACAATTACTCACCGCATGGCCGATGATATACTCCCCAAAGAGCAATTACAGGCATTAATCACTTCACTTCACTAACGTCGACATTTCGCACTGAACGACCTCACAAATACATCAAAAAATCACGTTCTTGACCACGAAACGCGTGAGATATCAACGAAAGTAGATTACTGATTAAATTAACATATTAAAAATAGAAAGAAACGATTTGAGAATGTGGACCAACGACAGTTATAGAGAACAATCAGAAGAGTGGGAGTTGGTAGCCGGATACTATCGATACGCATAACCGAAACGAATCCTTAGTAAATCTAAACACATCTAACATATACATTTTTAATTCGATTCGAATAAGAAAGCTAAGTTGATATTCCAGAATACTAATTGGAGTCTACACACTTCATATTCATTTTATTGTGTAGAGTTTATTAACATTGTTGTAAGTAGATATCGTATGTTATTATGCATTTGGATATTGAATTTGCATAACTTGCAAATTGCAGGCTTGAATTATGCCCGAGTCAATTCCTCATTTGCCCAAAGGCAATTATCCCTCTTGTCCACACACGGTAATTTCGCCGTGCAAATCCACGGTTGATTCGCCTTGTCTAGGCTCGGTTGCAGTGGGGTATGGATCACTATGAAGCTTTTACACGGACACTTCGGAGAAAGGGCACGGCGCCGCCGCCGTATGCATCCCATATTCCCCCTCGGCGAGCCGCGTTTATTTACAGAGAAATTTGTATGAGTGTTGCATGGCAGTGTATGAGAGCTTGTCCATGAAACCGGACATTTTCACGACGGAAAATTATTGCATCACCTTGAAGCTATTTGCAAAACGTAAGTACCTAACGCGTCGTACGGCGAAAAAACCGCGCAGTAGACAAGAGATCACGGTTTAGGCCTTATACTATATAGCGCCGAAAATATTCAACCGTCTTGATGACGACATAAAAAATAATAGAAAATACCATTTTCTTAAATAAACAAAATGGCTTCTTGACGGATAGATCGTTCAAGAACAGATACCGAACTTTTGCAAATTATCTCTTTAAGGATAATATACCTGCATACATTTACTAATATACTAAGTACTATAGTATAATATAATAAATATAATGTAATGTAGGTAACCTAATTTAATTCATAGGAGGAGTACTATAATATATAATATGTTAGAAAGTAATATTAAAGTTAGGTCGTTATATTTATATATTTATGTCTGTGTGTGTATATGTAGGTATGTCTGTATGTGTATATGTAAATATATTTTATATTAACAATAGTTGTTTAAGAGCCCTATCACATATTTTTTCCAGAAAGGCAAGAAAAGTGGATTTTTGGCGTTCTAATTCCAAGAAATGAAGAGATTTCTACAAACTTTAATTACTGAATTACCTGGACCATTTCTTGATGTTGACCATAGCGGCCTTTAATTTTAGATATAACGAATATTATTTACTTATTCAGCCCATTTTCCGAAAGTCGTTATTCGTAAAACGCTCGGAAGGCAAACTTTGAGCTCCTTAATACAGTAATATCACTACAACGAAAACCGTATACTATTTTTTTTATGTCCGTCATGTATTCTTGATGTACACTACGGCTTTATTTTTTCGTTTTTTGACCACATATCCAAGGTATACATTACTTACAATTACACAAAATTAAAAAAAATCTTCCTGTATCATTCTAATTTTCTCAGAAATAAAATAAGATTCTTATATAATACTTATACTATATTAAAGTTCACTCTTTTAGCAATACGACATAATATAAATTATTGTCGACATAATATAATAAAAACAATTAGAAATTGTGTATATATTTGCTTGCGCAAGAGAAGAGCGCTCAGTGCCGCGGTTTTCTCCCAGGGTTGAATAGTTATTTATTTATTTATTTATTTATTTATCCTATCTTTTATAGTTACATCCAAAAAAAAATGCGTTCATTTTTTCAACTCATTTTAAAAGAATACCTACGCTATTTTGTAATAAGGCTCTTAACTTCATTTAATAATGAAGTAATTTGACAATGAACCTTTCATTTGATAATGAACATGATGTATTTATCTAATTTATTGACATTTTATGGTTGACTGTAAGATATCGCTAGAGCGATAAGTCCGCCATTTGTGCATAAATTGTCTTTTTTATAAAACCAGCATAATATTCATTAAGTTATGTTTTTATAGCACAATAAAGTTATTCTATTCTATACATTTGTACATAGGCTAGCTCTAAAATATTGCTTGCAGGCAATAAGCTCGCCTTTTCTTAAGAATAAAGTTTTTTATTATTATTATCTGACATTTGGACATTTTAGATACCCTATAACACATGGAATGACATAAGGATGCTAACAGTACCATACACTTCTAAATCGGTTAAAGCGTTTAGAAGTTATGATAGAATAAGAAACGGAAAACATACATACATTAACCTTAACACATTGTACTTTTTCTTGTTGGGCATTCTTGTAATAAATGAACTATTCTTCAGAAAAAAAATGAGTTTCGTCATTAACACATAATCGTTTTTTAGTACAATTACTTAAGTAGTGAGTAAAATTACGTAATTTTATAATTTGACAAAATGTCAGAAAGGAATAAATTTGTAAGAAGCAAATACGTTCCAATATTAATACTCCAATAACTTCTATTCGTTACTGGTTTTTATTCCCGGCGGCCGCGAAGAAGAAGAATGAAGAAAACGGCTGTCAAATGATGACTGTCAAAATACAACCAACACGTAACACGGCGAATTATATCGAAGACACTGCTTTCTCCTTATATGAGAGCAAGGGATCGTCGCATGTCATGACACTTGGGATCACATAGCGATTCTAACAACATCACACACTTCTAAATCGGTTCAAGGATTTGGACGTTATGGTGGAATAAAGATGCGGAAAACATACAGAAATAAACCCTAAACATATTACACTTGTTTTTTTGTCGGCAGTCGTGTAAATCGGAAAGACCGATTCCCGAAAAACCGACTGACAAAAAAACGTTCGAGACTTAGAATGTACGACTCATGGCTTGGCTCGGAGCGGCGACAGATGGCGCCTCGCCCCTGGAGTACCTGGCGCCTACATATGTGCGCTGTACACATTGCACACAGGGGCAGCTCGGACTGCATCTGACTGCCCGTCACTTCTGGTGGACCGGTTTCTCCCGGTGGGATTGCTTCCCGGCGCCACTGAAAGGTTTACGCACCGTTTGGAGAAGCCATTTTTATTTATTTTATTGGAATTATCAAATTTACCATTTACAATATGTATAATATTAAAACAAATGGCAAAAACTTTCCTCTTTCATTCAGTGGCTAGTGCTGCCCAACTGGGATATACCCGTTCCAGGGCAAGCAATTTATATTTTTCATTTAAAACGAGGATCGATGAACCAACCAAACACAATAATAATAATAATAATTAAAAAATATATATAATAATAATAAAAGTTTAATAAAAATTACAATATTATATAGGAAATAGAAATACTAAATGCATTAGACTACACATATACACACATACATACATATATACACAATATATGTTAAGTCAGCTTCAACTTATTCTACTACATCGATCATGGCATGGATAGATAAACGCTCTTCTTGCAACAGCCATTTATTTATTTTGCTTTTAAACAAATGACAATTGGGGCTGGTTTTTATGTCACTGCTTAATTTAATATAAAGTCTTGTAGCTATGAAAGAGTAGTGTCGCTGTCCGAAAGTCGTCTTCATCCTAGGTACATTCAAATTATCACTCAGGAGTTGTCTACTGGGTTTCGTGTGCGTAATAATAAAAGATTTATTTTGTTTGGCCACGAAAACCCAACGTAGTAAAGTTTTAATAAATAATAACCTAGCATCCAAAACTTGAGCCTCTTTAAAGAGTTCATTAGAAGAATATTGATATTGTTTGCGATGCATGATTTTTAAAATACATTTTTGCGCTGTTAGAAGTGGCGTCAGGAGGGTTTTGCAGCACCCACCCCACCCAATTATGCCATAAATAATAAGGGTTTCGCATAATGCAAAATACACTATGGTTAGCGTCCTGCGATTCAGAACACTCATCATCTCTTTGAAAGTATAACCGAGGGTTCTCACTTTCTTTGACACTGCATTGACTTGCTCTTCCCATCGCAATTTATTGTCAACTACAAGGCCTAGGTATTTGACTGTGGGGGATCTCTTTAGTGGTGCACAATTTGGCAATATCTCTTTGGAAATTTTTCTTTAGTTGCATTTTGGCAAATTTGGCAATTTCTCTTTAGTGGTGCATTCGGTTGTGCATTCTGACTAATTGATGAAGAAGTCTGGAGACTATGGAAATACACTGTCTCCTAAGCAGCGACGGTGGATGTTGACCTGTTGTCATGCCACTATCGGTTGCTCTTGGGCCACTCGATACCGTGTGGCACTACGGGCAAAGAACGCCCAGGCCCGCGATAAATTCTATAATTGAATTACAGCTGCAATCAACAGGTAGAGGTCGCGTAAACGACTTCGGATCCGTACCCAGTCGGGAGGACGGAGGTATCCTGAAGGTTGATTCCAGACGGAGATATCCTACCAAAACTGGTAGTAAGGTGGCAAGGCTGCCCGGTGGGTACCTTTCCCAGTGCCTCGCCGTAAGGCGTCGGTCTCTAACGGGCTGCTGGCGAGCTGAACAGTAGATTGTTTGGTCTCAACAATACATCGTTATATCAGCCTGGGGTGACCGGTTCGCCCGTTGCAGTCGACACCGCCCTAAGGGAGTAGTGAATGATCCTGGATTTTGGTTAGAGATGATCGTATGGAATCTAAAAATGCGATTTTGTGTCGTATATTTGATTAGATATATGACTGATTCACTGTTTTGCTGATCCACTGCCGACCAGATCATCCGATAATACAGTAATACTTGAAATGCTTCGCTAACATTCTCATAAGAAAAACGAACGAAAAAACGAAGTCACGTCACGTGTTCGACCCAGATTGCAGTTTCTAACTTTTTTCTATCTTCCTTCTTCGCTAACCCTTCTTAGTTATGAACTAATTAGATTAACACTCAGCAAAAGCGGTTTCGTTGAGTATTTCAGTAGTTTTGAATAAAAAACTTCATAGTTTCATTATCTATTTGATATTTTAATATTTCATTTTTTTTCTTTTAGATTCGCTATAAGTCATCCGGAATTGCAGTAGCATCCATCTCTGGTGTTGGACCTGATCCATGTACCATATCGATTAACGCGAGCGTAAACACCTGGTTTCTTTGGTCTGGCACAACCTTCACCCCAGGAGACAACTCCGATTTCCTGGTATCTCGATATAGTCTCATTATGTATCATCAGCGGTCCACCGCTGTCGCCCTGACATGAATCCTTGCCGCCTTCGTCGATTCCTGCGCACAGCATGTTATCGGTGATCTTGTCCTCGCCGTAGTCCTTTTTACATTCTTCATTCGAGAGTACTGGAACCTCTACCTGTAACCAATGAAATGACATTTTGGAAAAATCTACCAAACACTCTCGACAGCGTTAATAATATTTTTGCTATTATTTTCGTTATCGTCAACACCTAATAATTATAACGTTGGTACGTCATGGCTCAATATCATACGTAAACCCAAATTCTTCACAAAATAGATTTATTTTTAATATTTTAATTATTTACATATAATATCCATTAATCACAAGTGTTATATTTAAATTACACAGATATTTTAACTAATACTTAGGCGTTACGTAAACCACTCTACATTCTTTCACGTTAAGACTACCTTAGTACAGGCAAGGCCTAGTTAAGATGGATTTGAAACTAAAATATGTGTATGAAATAGAATACTTTCGCGGTTGTTTAACATTATAAATAGAATAAAATAAATTTACGCAGTCTACCCTGAACAACAGCGATTGCAACGTTGCCGAAACGTCGGGTGTTACAAACTGCACGCGGTAAATTCGTTTTATTCTATTTGTGTAACTTTATAAATTTAATAAAGAAATTTGAATTTGAATTTGAAATTGACTTAGACCTTTAGTAGTAAATTACTATAGCAAACAAGTAGCAAGAGTCAGGTGTTGATATATCATGTAGTATTTTATCATAATGATATTATAAAGCACACTGCAGCATCTTGATCACTACGTCAACACCGCCTAACTAGGCCTAGGCCTGTACTAAGGCAGGCGTACTAGAAAATATTTTACCTGTGCACACGTTTATTTAAAATAAAAAAATATAAAAAGAAATGAAATTAGGTATTCATACACGCATTTAAAAAATCATGAAGTTATTAAGAAAAATAGGTTAAATAAGCAATTAAATTAAATCAATCGGCAATCATATAAAATTAATTTAAACTGTAAAATTTGCTAAAAAAAATATAATAAAATAATAAAGTTGTAATGATCTCAATTTATGTAACTATTACTGATATGTAATTTGAACGTAGTTGTTTTCAGAAAAATAGATTGAAATTATAATTGCAGATTTAGCCATTCAAATCTTACCTGCTGAAGGGTATCACTGGTGCTTCCGCCCTCAGATAGCGCTCCCCAGCCCGTCACGAGTGATGTCATACCGACGAAGCTAAGTTGAGGAGTAGGCAGGCAAACAGGCCTTAAAAGACCAGTTACGTTAACCTGTAGATGTAGTTAATAAAATAAATAAATAAATAAATAAAACATTTGCATGCATATAAAGTAAATATATTAAAAAAGACGAGTTTAGATTTTCATAATATTATCTGGCAATTTCACAAATAATATAACTTTTACATTTTCGTCGTGTCCAACTGACGGCTAAAGACCGCTCTTGGACGGGTCAAAATAATTGGGTTAGGTAGTAAGTCTCGTTACTACTCTTTACTGAATATACATAGGTAGTCAGGAATTAACTACTAGATTGTCAAACTATAAATATAAATAATCAAAATTGAAGCCTAATATTTGAAGTAGTTAGTAATTCGAAAAGATACGTAGTAAAATTATTCATCGTAATATTCAAATCGTCAGTAAAATGTTAAAATAATCAAATTAAATCTACGTTATGCATTTTAAACTAGAAGTACAACTAGAGTTGTCGACTACAGCTGGCGAGCCCGTCACCTGAGGAAGTTTTAACGATTAGTCGTTCTATCTCCCTGTAGTGAGCGCAGAAGACTTAGGACAAAACAGTCCACCGTCTAGCTCCGCCACAAACCCGTAAGAGGCCAACGCCTTAACCGCGAGATAGCCAGGAGTGTTACCCAGCGGGCTTACACTCACGCCCTTACTTCCAATTGCGACCAGATTACTCCAGTCTCTCGATTGGTTACGAGTTCGAGATCGCTTGTGCGGTCCTCTCCCTTACGAAGCAGTGAAACGGTGTATACCGAATCTAACGTGGACCACGGCATCCTTTGCCCGGCTGTTCACCCAGAATCAGGTAGCCGATGGTCGCTTCAAGAGCAGTCGCCGTAAGGTCCGTAACCACCCCCGCTCAATAGGAAACAGTACTGCTTCCAGACTCCCCCGACTGTTAGTCAGAGTAACGGGCCCATGATGAGGTGGCCACGATGACCCATGTGTTCTGGGTCGGTCACACTCACGGGTCAACACCCATCCGATGGCCTGCACGCATGGGGTGCGAATCCTGGGTAGGACACTGGGTCAACCAGTCTCCCCTGGGAATCAAACCTCTGGCGCTCCTGGACGGTCTGCGCACCGAGCGGCGCAAGCCAATCGATTGTGTGGAGTCTGGGAACTGTATTGTTTCCTATAGAGCGGGGGTGGTTGCCTACCTTACGGCGACTGCTCTTGAAATGACCATTGGCCATCCGATCCCGGTTCAGAGTCGGGCAAAGGACGCCTTGGTCCGCGATAGATTCGGTGCACACCGTCTCACCGCTTCGTAAGGGAGAGCACCGCGCAAGCGACCTCGAACTCGGAACCAATCGAGAGACCGGAGAAATCTGGTCACAATTGGAAGTAAGGGCGCGAGGGTCGGCCCGCCAGGTAACATACTGGCTATCTCGCGGTAAAGGCGTTGGCTTTTTGCGGGTTGTGACGTAGCTGGACGTTGGATTGTTCTGTCCAAGTCTTCTACGTTCACTGCAGGGCGACAGAACGAAAAATCGTTAAAACGTCCTGTGGTGACGGGCTCGCCCGTTGTAGTTGACTCCGCAAGTTGTTAGTCAGAGTGCGCAAACGATTGGCTTATGCCGCAGGAGCGCCAGAACGTTGATTCCCAGGGGAAACTAACCATAAGGCCAGAGTCCTACCCAGGCTCGCACTTCATGTGTGGAGGCCGTCGGATAGAAAAATCATGGCCCTCAAATTCGGCCAGATTATAGAAAGGGTGGCCTATCAGCATCTCTTTGATGTTTTTTTTTATTTTTTTTTCCTCCAGCTGTTTAAATTTTGTAGGGAGTAAATTTTCAAGCACTTTAAGAAACGTGACTAAATAATGAAATTTTTAAACGAGTCGAATATGTTAAAAGTTTACCATGGTAGAAAAGGAACATAAAATAGAAGAAGCAAACAAATTGCCTCCTCTGTACCAAAAAACATGTTTTTTAAAGTATATAAAATGAGCATACCGGCTCTTTCAGCCTAAGTATAGCGATGTCATTATCGTATTTGTTGGAATCGTATCTGGGATGCCTGTTAACAGTAGCAATTTTTCTAGTGATTGTTTCTGTCTCATTAGTCGTTGATTTATCATGCTCCAACAGTCTCACACTTATGCGATCTGGATTAAACCTGAAATAAATAAATTTATTCAGCATTATAAAGTAAGTAAACTACACTGTAACCTTGTGAATAAATTAATTAAGCTATTGCATAGCTTTTATCGCGGGCCCAGCGCGGCGACCGAATGAAGAAATTTCTTAACGAAAATTAATGATTTTAAACTGATAATTACGTCTAAACGAGTACTGCTTAGGATTCGAAAAAAAAATACAATAAACAAGAACATTTTCCTAATATTCTTAGCTTTGAATATTTTAGATTTTGTTTATATTACATAGTGTAATTAATTTGTGAAATTAGGTCTAACCGAACACAAAAACGACTACTACGCAAATACTATCTGGCGTATTATTATGAAACCTGCACCATTTTAAAGATAATTTAATTATCTATCTTTTTATCTAGCATTTTTTCGAATAATCCAGTTTTTTTGCTTTATCAAATAAAAAATTCGTGCGCGGCGCTCTATCGGAAGACTTTTAAATTATTCCGAATCATTTGCTACCGCAGCCGCAAATGATTCGGAATAATTTCAACGTTTTCCGATAGAGCGCAGTTATCTGATATCAGAAAAAATAAAATAAATAAAATAACTAAATAATTATAATTGCATAAGTTGTTAAAAATGCTATGCAATAGCTTTACCGCGGCAGTCTTCGAGTGCCACACGTATTTTATTCCTTGTATATACATGACGTTACACCTTGTATACGTGTACACGTGTACATTACTCCGTAAAAGACATACATACAGCTCGCTGTCCAATAGACGTCATTTTTAGGAAATTTAGTTTTACGAGCACTTTACTACAATTTTTAAATAATTTATTATATTATTACAGCATGGCCACCCTAAAACGGTTTAGTCTAGGTTATAGTTCAGGTTTTACCATTAAGTTCTGTTAATTTTGAAGCCAAAATCAATTGTAAAATATATATTATAATGTGTAGCTTGCGTTATCAACAAATATAACTATCTATGTATTAGACATAAAACATTATCATATATTATTATTATTGTATCAGATTATTTATCAGATTATCAGATTTAACAGATTGTAGCTAGCAGAATATTTACTGGGTCATATTCTATGTTATTGTACCAGATATCTATAATGGGCCCGATTGCGTTTCTTCGTGAACTAAAATAGCAACTTAGTTCAACCGAACGAGACAGAGCAATACGTTAGAACGGAATATGAAATGGACTATCGTTGATTTTCTCGCGCCAAAACTACCTATTAAACGTATAGACGTCCGAATAAGTTTGAACACATCTCGTGCGGTGTTAGATTTAGGTGCTTTTTCTTCAGTGGGTAGTTTTAATGCTGAAAGTGAAAACCTTTCATTTCACATTCCGCTCTGACGTACTGCTCTGTCTCGTTCACATGAACAAATTGTATTGTTGAAAATTTTGTTTTTTAATAATGTTTGAAATGATTCATTTTATAGACTTAGTGGCAACTAGAATGCAATCTTGCAGCAAAATCTTCAATCTTGGCATTTGCAAGATTTAAAAATCTAATCTCGCAAGATCTCGATATTTTGCGAGATCTCGCAGATTTCAGAATAGCATTTTTTTATTTATAATAATTTTGATTATTTTTATTGCAACTTGGTAAAGTTACGTCGTAAGAGCGAAATAATGACAAAAATATTTTTTTTAACCATTTATTTTAAAAAAAATGGAAATATTTTGAAAGTAACCTTTAATTAAACACAGCATATCTAGAGTTTCGTCAGCTAATTGACTTCGGATGTTGCGTGTCAGATCTCCAGCGGCAGAAAATGCCCATCCTGCCTCGACACTTCTCGATACCACAGATACAGGCATTGGTAGGCAAACTAAAGGTACCTATTGTGCTTTTGTCCCACCTGATTCAAAGAGATTATAAAGTAGTCAGATATATAGTCTGTCCGAAAACTCCTGGCACTCGGAGTTATAAAACGTAGGAACGGAGTAGCGTAATTTATCTTCTGATAAGTTTATGAAAGGACGAATTAGTTGCACGAGAAGGACGTTCTTTTGTGCAGGCTTTTAAAACCATCGATGTGACGGACGAGCAAGTCCAGTATTGTTTGAAAAAAAATCGGTTGTCTGTAAAGTCGGTTTACTGACGATAGTTGAACGTGACAACGTCATAAGAAAATACTGATGGAATGGTTGCATTTGAAGCAGTTTCATTTAAGATTCTGATATTGTTTATTACAAACACCCAAAAATATATGCTTTTATACTCACCGATTTGACTACAACATGTAAATGTATTATTGTATATCAGTATAATTGTATAATTGTTTATTGTTTAAAGTTTATTGTTTTTTTTTTATTTGAAAGTTTGAAATCTCAAACTGTTAAATAACGGTTTGAGAAGCGTTTGAGCACGCCGCGCCATCTAGCGGTAGGTAATACGTCGTAAATAAACAATATCAGCGACATTTTACCAACCGCTAGATAGCGCATCGTAATGATAGCTTTTCATACTTTTTTTTTTTTTTTAATAAAAGTTGCTTACTTTGTTGCACTTTGTTGTACCCACAAGAAAATTGTCCGTTCAGTAATAACATTCCGTATATCAAGAATACATATAAAATTATGTCAAGAATTTAAATCAATCTAGTGATTTTCATTCGTACTATTTTAGACTGAGGTTAGTAAATAATTCTTGTCGCAACCGGTAGATGGCAGCATTTATATTGAATAATAAAAATAATAAATGGAACGCCTCAGAGCGAGGTAACGCCGCATGAGTCATGTTTTTTCGTGCGTGCAGCCGTCTCCGTCGAATTATAAGACGTTGTCACGTCCAAAATGGTCATTTAAGTCCATATAATCGTTTGATCACCTTCTTTACCTCTCCCTTTATCAAATATTTTGGGGGAAACCTTGCAAATCTTGCGAGATCGCGCGTGATTTTGCATGCAAGATTAATCTTTCAAAATGAAATGAAATGAAATAAAATGAAAATCTCTTTATTGCACAATAAAATAAGGTACAATGGCGGACTTATTGCTACACTACAGCAATATCTTCCAGTCAACCAACATGCTGGTGTGAAAAGAAGAGTAGGCAACAAATTATAGCCTAAAATTAAATTTTAAATTATAGCATATAATATACATTGTGTGTGTATCTAAAGTAAAATGTAAATATATAAATAAATTTTTGAGTTTGACATATTATATGTATGTATATGTATATACATACATATTTTGATATATTAACAAATAAATAAATAAATAAATAAGTAAATAAATAAACTGCCAAAATAAGGTAAGGAAAGGGAGGGGATAACGGAAAGGTTAGAATTTATGATTAATATTTATTGTGAAATGAAGTGCTTTTTCAATGATTGCTTAAAGGTGAACAGCGAGCTAGCGCCTCGAATAGTTAAAGGAAGCTGATTCCACAGTCGAGCTGCATGTACGGAGAAGGAGTAGGAAAAAAAGTGGTATTGTGTTTTGGGATACGTAGGATATTATTCTGACTTGAACGAAGTGGGAGACCATGACTTCCTAATCCGGTAAAAGCCTCGTTGAGGTAGGAGGGAGATGTAGGGTTGTGTAGGACATTATATAGAAGTGAAAGGATATGCAAATTTCTCCGGTCCCGTATACGAAGCCATTGCAATTTTGATCGGTACTCAGAAACATGGTCATACTTCCTCAGATTGAATATGTACCTTATGCAAACGTTCTGTAGGCGCTCAAAATCAGTGCGACGTCTTGGTATTTCGAAATCTCTGTATACCGAGATTGCATTCCCTAGTGGCAACTTAGGATAAACTGTATGAAATTTTTAATTTAATATTATTTGTTATTGAATAAAAAAATTTGACAGTGATTTCTTTTAAATCTCTCGAAATTGTGAGTTTGTTCGAAGTGTTGGAGTTTGGAAAAGTCGAAGTGGCGATTCGGCGTATTTTGGTCCCTGAATCGAGGCCAAATGCCATCGATGCTTATCTTAATGGTATTCTGGTCGCATCGCCGCGACGACCTAACCAAAGTTGACTTGTGATTGTCACCGAAAACGTCTCGTGAAAGTGTGGACCAGATGGACGAGTTTTTTTATTACCCTCTCTCATCAGATAATGCACCGTATGCCACCGTCTTTTCCATCATTTTTACTCCTGATTTTTTACAAGAAATATATATTTTTTTATTCTTTTTTGACTTTCGTGCTGTGACTGGCGCGTGGCGTCGACTAATAATAAAAATCCTGTTGCCGAATTTCAATAAAATCGAGTACAATAACTAAATATTTTCGTGTATGGGATTTGTTGGGAAGACCCTTTTTAATAGGCTTTTATTAGGTCGACCTGTATGTAACTATGTAATGGAATCTAAGGTAACTAATTTAACCATCTTTCAAAGATCGTAGCGTCATGAAAATTGGCAGCTGTATGTAGTTCTGATGACAATACAATAATATGGTACTGTCGAACTGATCTGATGATGGAGTCGGAAGATATGAACTGAAACTTCATGATGGAACATCGTATCACAGCGGTGTTTGGACTTGTTAGAAAAGTCTTGGAATGAACTTTGATCACGATTAGGTTTAAAGGTCTGCATTTATAAAAGCGTGTTTATAGTGTTTTTTTAAAACTATTAATTTATTCTAGATTTTAGTTCTTAACTATGAATGTCACATTTGTAAAAGCAATCTTTTATTAAAATGCCCTGTCCAGATCCAACCTGGGTGCAGCAGCTATGTCGTAGTGGATCATAGAATGGGCTATCATAATTGAATGCGTATACAAAATTTCGTTTCTGTGCTGTCGACCGGTGAGGAGGCGCAGCAGTCCTGTCGCGGTGAAACTTAGAACGAGTTATCATAATTGAATGATACAAAATTTTGTTACTGTGCTGTTGACCGTTGAGGAGTCCCCTCGTCGGGAGTCAACCCTGGGTGCAGCAGCCATGTCATAATGAAATTTAGAACGGGCTATCATAATTGAATGCGTATACAAAATTGTGTGCCTGTGCTGTTAACCGTGGAAGAGTAGTGTCGGCGGGAGCCTATCCTGGGTGTAGAATCAGGCCACTTCCAGCCCGAAGTGCCCGTCTATGTGCCGTCCGTCCCCCAAACCGCCCCCGCGGGCGCGTCCCCTGCCTGAGGACCTTGGTTAGGCCGTCCCCCATGAGACCGCCCCATGACCCATACGTCTACATACCCCCTCACTAACCACTTAGTCCCCCCGACATCCTGTCTGTGTTTGGTAGCCTGTCTTTGTTTAACTTTAATCTCTGTTTTGTGTTTATTTTATTATTATTTTTACGACTATTTCTTATCTTCTTTTGTTGTTATCTTCTTTTGTTTTTTATACTGAATAAATGGGTTTTCGGGGTGGTACGGGGGGGTGGCTACCTTTCTTTACCCCCCGCGCGTATACCCTTCTGGTACGCGCGGGGTGTCGTTGCATGATATCCCGGGCAGATAAGACGACCACCGTCGTTATAACTGCCCGGGCGGTGGGTGGGCTCTCCACCCTCACTTGCCGCCTTGAAACCACTAAACTGTAGAATCAGGTCATGCTCACCATAAAAATGCATTGTCATCAGAACTAAGCCAATAAGTGAAATTTCAACTTCATAGGATAAGAGGAAGTGGTTCTAATTAAGGCTTGCAAGATTTGACCTAAACACACATATTGATAAACATTACAAGGTAAATGAAAGCCTGTTAAAAGTATTATCTAAATATTAGGGATGATGATATCTAAATATTAAGGATGATGATATCTAAATATTAGGGATGATGATATCTAAATATTAGGGATGATGATATCTAAATACTAGGGATGATGATATCTAAATATTAGGGATGATGAATAGTGACAAGCATGCAGGCATTTCTTATTTCTACGGCCCAGATACAGTTCCTGAATGGAGATAACAATTTTCAACACAATATTTTGTTTTCAAAATAAATGACAAAACTCTTTGAAGATAATAGGGGAGCGGAACCCATTATGGGATAGGTGCCTAATATGGGATAGTGGGTTATTTCGAATCTGAGGCACTGCCATCTATCGCACTATGGGTGTATCAGTAGCCCGTATGGTCGCACGGCTATGTTGAACCGCCTGGACGCCAGTCTGCTCGTACCAACGAACGAGTGCAGTCCACGCAAAATTTTTGCTCCGGAGATTGTTACGTGCATGTATTGGAAGTTTACTTTTGCTAAGGTAGGTTTGCTAATTCATCTTTATAATGTGTTTTTGCTTAAACTAAAAACATTTATTTTGACTTTCATGTGTTATTTGTTGCTAATATCACATAGTATTTTTGTTTTGAACACGTGTTTGCAAAACATGACCTTGCCCTAATATGGGATAGCGTGGGGTGCCATGTATGGGATATCCCATATTAGGATAACTACTTTTATAATGTAATTTTAAATGTTTTTTTTTAAGATGGATAAAGATGAAAATAAAAAGCGGAAGAAATGGGATCCCGAGCAAATGATACGTGCATACAATGCAGTAAAAAACAAGGAAATGGGATACCTTAGAGCTTCTAAATTATTTTCTATCCCAAAGTCGACTCTTGAGCGTTATTGCAAAAATGAAACGCGTACAATAGAAGATCTGAATGCACTGAAATTGGGTAGAAAGCCGATTTTCTCTGAGGATTTGGAACGGGAACTGGTAGAATATAGTTTACTAATGGTGAATAAATTTTATGGGCTAAGAGCTTCGGACATTCGCACTTTAGCGTTCCAACTTGCTTTAAAGAATAATATACCACATCAGTTTAATGCGAAAACAAATACCGCTGGAAAAAAGTGGATGAAAAATTTTTTAAAACGAAATCCTACTTTGTCCTTTAGGACACCTCAAGCGACATCAGCAAATCGCGCAAAAGGATTTACAAAAGCAAAAGTTGACGCATTTAACGACATCCTCAAAGTCGAACTTCCAAAAATCAACTTCGATGCAACCAAAATCTACAACGTAGATGAGACCGGAGTAACTGTAGGACAACATAAAATGGAAAAAGTGTTAAGTTTAAAGGGCCAAAAACAAGTTGGCGGGATTTCATCAGCAGAACGGGGGGCTCTTATAACATTAGTTACTTGTATGAGCGCATCAGGACATTTCGTTCCTCCATTATTCGTTTTCCCCCGAGTGCATATGAAGGAGGAGTTGAAGACTGGTGCCCCACCAGGCTCTCAGTTTGCATGCCATAAATCTGGATGGATACAGAGTTATATTTTCACACAGTGGGTGGTGCATTTCATTGCAACTGTCAGGCCAACCAAGGAAAATCCAGTTATAATGATTCTCGATGGCCACTTTTCTCACACCAGGAATATGGATGTTATTGACTTATGTCGAGATAATGGGGTTATACTTATATGCCTCCCACCGCATTCGTCTCACAGGATGCAACCATTAGACGTTTCGTTCATGAGTCCTTTTAAAACCTACTACGCTAAAGAAATTGATACATGGCTGAAGCACCACCCAGGGCGTGTTGTGACGGCGTTTCAAGTCGCAGAGCTTGTTGGGAAAGCATACCTAAGGTCTGCTACAGTGGAGGTCGCTGTAAATGGATTTAGAAGAAGCGGCATATTTCCATTCGACCGCGATCATTTAAGAGACCACGAATTTGCCGTGCATGATGATGATGGAGTAGATGTGGACACATCTATACCGCTAGTCGTAAATGCTTCGCCAACCACGCCTCTACCAATTTTAAGCGCTGAACCAAAAACACCCCCCTTGACTTTAAGTGCTAGATCAACCACATCTAAACCCACACCAACGTTTACAGCTGCATCAAATCTATCTCCACAGCCATCAACATCAACTTGTGGTGTTAAGATAACGCCGTGTTTCCTTATTAAGCCCACTGATATCAGCCCTGTACCTCAATTAAAAAACAAGCCACCTGATGCACAGAAAGCTCAGGGTAGAACAGGAAAGGCTCTATTAGTGACTAGTTCACCATACAAAGAAGAGCTCCAAAAACAGCTAACACACAAAAACACAACAGGCCCAAAAGTAAAATCCAAAGGTAAAGAAAGTAGGAATAACAAAAAAGGACCAAAGAAGATGCCTTATAAAAGGAAGATAGTTGAAGAAAGTTCATCTTCATCTGACAGCGAGGAGCCACCACTGATGGAATCTGATGGCAGCGAGGCAAACGAGGATGTGGACTGCATTTACTGCTTGAATCCATACTCAAACGATATTGCAGGAGAAAAATGGATGAGGTGTACCAAATGCTTTCGTTGGTCTCATGAAATGTGTGCTGGCGTGGACGCACTTATTGTTAACTTTATATGTGAATTTTGTCTCTCTTCTTGAATTGTTATAATTTATTTTGAATAAAAGTGTGTTTTGTAAACATGGAATTTAAATCTCACAATTAAACAAATATGTAAACCTAATATGGGATACCATCCCATATTAGGAGTATATGACGTCCCATATTAGGACACCTTTTTTTTGTTGTACAAAAAGTCAATTTTTTGTTCTTTTTAATGTGGTGGAAAATATTAAAGAACTAGGGACATACTTTTCATAGGACTATAAGAACATGGAATTTGTAATGAAATCTACTTGGTTTAGTATGTATTACATTAAAGCTTCTTTTTATATAGCACTTCAACGAAAGCTATCCCATAATGGGGCCCTCTCCCCTATTATTCATAAAAAAGTCTTAAGTGACTAGTCTATCCATCCGTCTGTCTGTCCGTTCGCTACTTTATCTCATAAATTACAAGTCCTAGGGGCAAATGGATAACGGTGTAGTAATCGTTATGGTCTAAAAAGGATTCTCCACTTCTTATATCCAGTTATATATATTTACTTTTTAATATATTTCTTTATTTAAAAAAAAATCGTAGCTTTCATATAGGTCTCAATTTTTGAACAATATTTTCGATATGATTCGAAATATTGCTACACACATTATGGAGTGAGAGGTGAAGGTCTAAAACTAGTAGTTCCATATTTAAAGTTGAAGTTATAGAAAGTTACAGCTATATGGAAAATAGTTCCAATTTAGGAGCGAATGGGCCCTGTTGCAGTTAGGTCATTAAGACCCATGTGTGTAAGGGTCGGTCAAACTCACGGGTCAACACTTATCCGGCAGCCTCCACGCAGAAGTGGGAGCCGACAGGAGTCTAGCCTGCAGGCCAGTTTGCCCTAGGAATCACCTTTCGGGGGCTCCTGGATGGTTTGGGACGGTCTCATGGCTGGGTGATTTGTGGCGTCGGTCAATCGACTGTGCATTTCGACTGATAGCCGGGGGAGTCTGGAAACGTCTTGGTTTCCTATAGAGCTGGAGTAGTTGTTAACCTTACAGCAACTGCTCTTGAAAAGATTGATCGTCTACCCGATAACGGGAGAAGAGCCGGACAAAGGATGTTGTGGTTCGCGGTAAATTCGGTAGTCACCGAATCACCGCTACGTAAGGGAAAGGACCGCGCAAGTGACCTCGAATTCGTCACCAGTCGGGAGGACGGAAAATCTGTCCGACACTGGTAGCCAGGGGGCGAGGTGGCCCCATCTGGCGGTCTCGTAGTTTTTGCTGGACGGTAGATTTATATCGTTCACAAAGTCTTCTACGCTCACCTCACTAAACTTCCTGGGGTGACTGGTTTGCCCCTCGTAATCGACAACCACAAAAGTTTCATATTTATAAACAGGCTGCAAAAATTAAATATACTTTTTTATAAAAACCTGCGACACCTGCATGTCGCCGGCGCAGAATTGTTGCCATAACGTACTATGGCATTGAGCAGTTTAATACCACACATAATCAATGCTAATACATAATTAATTGTATATTCATCTAACTCACCCATCGGTGCAATGTCCAGCGGTAAGAATATGTCTGTCAGATATTAAAGATCCACCACAGAAGAATTTACCCCCATATAACAATAGTGCCATCCAAGGAAATTCTAGAACCATCGTTTCTGTTCCGCCCACAATTCTTCGCTTTATATTTGGCTGGCCGCATTCTGAAAACAAAGAAAGACAGGGTGGTACAACGATATTTCAAAAGGTATCATAGGTATAATATATTAGAATATAATATTAAAGTTAGATCGTTATTATGTGTATATTTAGGTATGTATACACTCGTATGTGTACAGACATTTTTTAGTTGTTTAACTTTAAAATACCGAGGAGGTAAAAATGAATACTTGCATGTATTGAGAAGTGTCCCTAATTATGTTATACGTATAAGTCAGTTATGCTTCTCCACCCAAGAATCAGAAAATACGACGTATGCCTAGATACAACTATAACTGTCAACTACAACGGGCGAACCCTTCACCTCAGGAAGTTTTAACCAAATATGTTCGTTCTATCTCCCGTGAGGTGCGCGCAGAAGACTTAGGAGAAAACAGTCCACCGTCAAACTCCGCCACATGCCCGTAAGAGGCCAACGCCTTATCCGCGAGATAGCCAGTCGCAACCAGATTATTCTTACTTCCCGTCGCAACCAGATTATTCCGGTCTCCCGACTGGTGACGAGTTCGAGGTCGCTTGCGCGGTCCCCTCTCTTACGTAGCGGTGAAACGGTGTCAGATTTTTGGGTTCATTTTCCGATCGGTCGTGTGTTAAAACGATATGCAAGGCCCCACGAAGAGAAATAAAGCGGCCCCGACCCTTGGGGCACAGTGCTTGTGGTCTGATATCATGAGTAATTTTTTGCCAGCACTCCAGTACATTTGCGTATGAGCATAGGAAATGCAACGGGTTCGCCCGTTGACAGCTCTAGTTGTGCTAATAAGTACCCACCTAATTAATTTTCCAATTCTTACCACATTTATCGCAATTTTCTGGCGGAGTAGGAGGCGGCGTTGGCGGTGGTGTAGTTGTGAAGTGGCCTGTGATCCAGTCCCAGATCCCTCTATCCATGGTATAATAGTTATTGAGGGGATCTTCAGTTATCCTGGCTTCCAACTCATACGTTCCTAGGGACAGAGCCAGTATACATACTGCCTTCAGCATATTTAATTTGTTAAGATATCTGCAAGAAAAATAAAATAACACTGAGGGAGATATTATAAAATACCACAATTTAACCCTCGAGAGGGTGATTGGGATCAACGAAACTTTAAACATCCTCATCATCATATTTTTTTATAATTTTAGCAAGTGATAATTATCATGTCATTTCCCAATATGAACAATATTTAGATTTACTTTTAGGAGTTTATAAATGCTATAATACCTACTCATGTATTTAGACTCCGTGCTACTTAGTATTGTACAAATTGGTTAAAGATAGGTTAGGATAGATTGATTTAATTTTGGTTTTGAACATTTTACTATTATAAACATGGTTATTTAACATTTTATTTAATTTCACACAAGTATCTATTTTCTGTATCCTATTTATTTATATCTAATTAAATTTAAATTATTTCCTGTTGCGATTTTTAGTTAAACGATTTTTAATATTATTAACATGGTTATTTAATATTTTATTTAATTTCACCCGAGTATCTATTTTCTGTATCCTATTTAATTATATCTAATTAAATTGAAATTATTTCCTATTGCGATGTTTAGTTAAACCATACCTATTTGTAATACGTATGGTAATTTTTTTATTTTTTTTTTATTTCCGAAAGTACGTAAATAAAAAACTAAAAAGCTCGCTGCCTTGGAACGAGTCCTGGCCCTTAGTTTGGTGGCAGCAGCGCACATATGCTAATGATCTTATCGGCCGTGTTTATTTTTATATTTTTATATATGAATAAATATAATTAATTATTAATAAATATGAAAACAAATATGCTGAGATGAATACAAATATGAATACAAGTAAGACAAATATGCTTATTAAATGTATTGATAAATTATTGAAATAAATAGGTAATGTATATAAGTATATATAAAATAAATAATTTTTCTGCCTATAATAAACGAGTCATAAAGAAATAATTTTCAGTTTTTTTTTAAATAGTGCATAATTTTGTATGCCGGTTTTAGATTCATATTATAATATATTCTTTCCAAATAATATCATAACAATACTTTCATAATAATAATACTATTTTATAATGATATATAGATAATAAATATAAATAAAAACATTTCCCCAAAGTTTTAGGTAACGTATTTAGGCTAGATTGTATAGTATACATACAATATTTTTGATAAGGATCGTATTCGACTCGATACAGAAGCACGTGTTGAACGAAATCCTCGAAATGGGCCCTTTCTTAAAATTATTTTTCACTTCTTACTTTTGAGCTAGGCGCTGGCAAACGATTTCGATATTCCGAACTCCATGACGATTTTATTTAGGACTGGCCGAGATAATCGACGACTACATACGGACAGACATATGCCTACCAAGTCTCACCAATATTTATTTATTTTATTTGTTTTAAACATAACATACGAAATTCATAAGTGGTCATACTAAGTAATGGTGCAAAGTAAACGACGACCCACATTCACATGACCATGCGCAGCGCATGCCCAACTAGGCCGAGTATAGCCTGTATCTGGGCATACGATTTATTTTCAGACTTGGGTGGAGAAACATAACTGACGTAGGACACATACACTTATACACACACATATACATATACACATATATACATATACATACATACACACATAGACATTATGTTACATTATGTTTATTATCTTATATCACATTTATGCAGGTATATTTCTATCTTATATCACATTTATGCAGGTATATTTCTATCTTATATCACATTTATGCAGGTATATAATATGAGAGAATATAACATAATTTTGTGATCTTTGAATCTTGAGCGAAACTTATTATTAATGTCTGAGAGGTGGTTATTGTTTTTTTTTTACTCTATTACATTTTACATAGAGTATCACCGAAAAAAGCAGCTCAGACAACAATTTTCCTTGCATTCTTCTACACGGGAATTAGTTTTCATTTTCGTATAATACAACAAACAAACGTGTCGGTCGGCCTCTAGCAAAGCGGTACGCAACTTTGCGGTCGCTAATTGTGAAAATATATATAGGGCTGCCAAAACGGACACAAGTCTTAGAAACATCTCCAAAGCGCCATCGCAGGTATCAAGCGTAGTTTATAAAGATAAATCGTTAACATCACTAATAATGTATTATCATGTGAGAGATAATAAGCTACTATCATGTGAGAGAGTATAAAGTAGGTATAATGAAGAGATACTTGATCTCTTTAAGTTCTTTAAGTTCTCTAACTTCTTAAGAAGTTAAGTTCTTTAAGTAAGCATCTTTAAATTAAAAAGAAAAATAATAATTTATGTAAATACAAGTGGGTATATTAAAAAAATCCTTGACGGTTCCACAGATAAACATATAGCACCTCTTGTAGTTCATGTTATAATTGCAAAAACTAAGAATCATTACAATATTAGTCAGAAGCTCATTTTTTTTTGATTGAGCAAGGTAAAAATCATGTCAAAGCAGATTTGGTAAAACATCGATATCTTTGTCAAGTGTCTACTTTATCAACTCCCTTCGTGGTTTTTTGACAGTTTAATTAAAAGAAAACGATTTATTACTGCATGAAACTAGACGATACTTTTTCCCGACGTTTCGGAAAAGTTACATGTGACGTCTTCACGGGGACAATGAGTGCGTTCGTCGCGGACGCTGCGTGCCGACCAGTGCCGACTAAATTTATCAGTCGACTCAGTCGAATCATGATTAATTTAGTCATGACTAATTTAGTCATGACTAATTTAGTCATGCCTAAAGTTATTCACGATTGAAATAATCATGACTAAATCAATTGGTCGTTAATCATTCAATCATAACTAACTTGCCCTTAACATTTCTTTCTATAATATCTATTGGCTGTACTTAGATTGTCACCGGTTTCGCCGGTCGACCGGTCTGCCGGTTTACCAGTCGACCGATCGGTCGACCGACCGGCCGGCTGACCGACCGAGCGACCGGCCGACAGACCGACCGACCGATCGACCGACCAAACGACCGACCGACCAACCGGCCGACCCACCGACCGGCCGACCGACTGACGAGTCGACCGACGGACTGAACGTTCCACCCACAGACCGGCGAAAAACTTGCAAAACTTGATGTTGACCGCTGTCGAGAATATCAATCGCATTTTTTTGTCATGATTACGATTGAAACTAATCAATCGTTAGTCATGATTGATGATTAAACGAATCAATCGTTAGTCGTTAATCACATCAATCGATAGTTTAACTAAATTTTGCCCAACACTGACTCCGACACTCTGCGTTCATTAGGTGTTGGGGCGGGTAGTTTAGTTTCTACTGCCGCGACACCTTTGGTGCAGAACGTAGCAATAAATATCAAAATGATAAAAACTAATTAAGTACATAAATTAATTATAAAAATTATTTGAAAAAAATAATATAAAAACTAATTTAGTAAACTGGCGGAATTTAGCAAACAGTAGCAAACTGACGGATGGCAGTCAGGTTATTCTTACCAATTAAAACTACATACTATCACGATTTCTATGTATGCGTGTAGTTTCGTCGGGGGGTAATATATTGCACGGATTTAAAGCGTAATGTCGATCGATCGATCGCGAACAAAATGTTAGTATCGTTGGTGGAAATTAATCCAAAATGGTCATCTTAGTTAGTTGGATGGTTTAATCAAGGCAAATGCTCTTGGAACAATGGAGGGATTTTTCAAGGATACGGCATTTCAGTACTGCATCAATGGCGACTAATTACATATATCAATGGTAGCATGTACAGAAACATAACTAAATTGCCGGCTAATATTGTTGGTAAAAGTAGGTTTGCGTTTACATGTTATCGTGGCATTCAAGAGTATCGGCAGTGAAGTAATCGCATCTCACTGCATGACATTCGCAGCTTGGGTAGGCTCCTAGCGTTTCAGTGGCAATCTCACGGCTCCATCTTCAAACACTCGTGATGACGTGTAATGGTAAATACTCATGACAACAAAACAAACGAACCCAAACTCGACTATCTTAGCACTTTCCATCAGGGTATTCGAGTGACCATCTTCCGGCTCTATCTACAGACCCTCGTCATCATGTGTGATGGAAAGCACTCTGACAACAAAACAAACGAGCCCAACTTAGTACTTTCCATCAGATAGTTCCAGTGGCGATCTTCCGGCTCCATTTTCAGACAGTTATCATCATTTGTAATGAAAAGTACTCATGATATCAAAAGCATACTAGCTCAAACTCGACTGTCGTACCATTTGCCATCAAGGAGTTCCAGTCCCTACAAATTGGCCCCATAATCAAATCAGCTCGATGGTACTATAATATTGCTTTATCGCCGAAATTACATAAGTATGTCAAATTTCAGCTCAATCGGTTATTAGAAAGTGGCTGAAAAATGATTTTCAAATTTTGAAGCGGACAACTTACATACGAACATGGCAAGTTAAAATAAAGTTTGTTAAAAGTTGCGTACCGCTGCTTTGGCACATACTTACATGCCTACTACAAGTCGCATCCGTAGCACCTACGATGCCTCATCCACGTTACATAATATCGTCCAATATTTGTTTTGCAAAATATGTATTTTAAAGTGGTTAATATGTAATCGAAAGGTATGCATGCAAACTTCGCAATTCGCAGTTGGCACCTCGCGAGAAGTGGGCGCGTAAACGCGCTTTAGTGCGCCAATTTTTTTTTGTTTTTTTTTTGTGTTGTGCTGAATTTGTTTTGTAGTATTTTGTGAAGTGGGACATTTTGTGTATATCGTGAAATGAGGAGCGAGGAGACCTAAAGGTAGGCCATGTTGCGTTTGGTAGTGGTATATGATTAACGCACGATTCGCAGAAAAAACAGTCATCTTCTGATTTTGATGGAACCATATAACCATTCCGGGCTGGGTAATCATTTTCCGTTAGGATAAAAGTCAATATATTTGACAAAATAAAATCATGACTGCCATTACAGAAAGTGAACTATAGTATTTATAATCATTTTTATTATAAATTTTTGTGAATTATGTATTTATTAATATATATATATATATATATATATATATATATATATATATATATATATATATATATATATATATATATATATATATATATATATATATATATATATATATATATATATATATATATATATATATATATATATATATATATATATATATATATATATATATATATATATATATATATATATATATATATATATATATATATATATATACATATATATATATATAGATGTATATTTCCGGAATGCACTCAAACAGACCTTTCATTTGACACTAAACATGATATATTTAAATTAATTTATTGACATGTGGACATTTATAAAACTATTTTTTGACATTTGGCCAGTTCAGGTACCCTATGACACTCGAGATGACATAACAATTCTAACAATATCACACTTGCAATGGAAGCAGGGCTGCCTGTGCCTTCGGGCGACCTAGGCGGCGGTAACCCCCTGCGCGCTACGCCACCGCCAGGCTTTGGCTGACCGGCGGCTGTTCCTCCGCCGTCCAAGAGAGGGCGCTCATCCTTTTTATTTTTGATATTAATATTCAGATGAATTCAGTCCTCGGCTACTTATCGGGAAAGTAGCCGAGGGAGTTATTAGGCCCTTGCTGAGTTGGCCACGAAGACCCATTCTGTTCAGGGTTGGTCACACTCACGGGTCAACACCTATCCGACGGCCTCCTCGCATGTGCGAGCCTGGGTAGGACTCTGGCCTTATGGTTAGTTTCCCCTGGGAATCAACCTTCTGGCGCTCCTGGACGGTCTGCGCGCCGTGCGGCGTAAGCCAATCGACTGTGCACTCTGACTAAGTCGGGGGAGCCTGGAAGCAGTACTGTTTCCTATAGAGCGGGGGTGGTTGCGGACCTTACGGCGACTGCTCTTTAAACGACCATCGGCTACCCGATCCTGGGTGAACAGTCGGGTAAATGACGCTGTGGTCCGCGATAGATTCGGTAAACACCGTTTCACCGCTTCGTAAGGGAGAGGACCGCGCAAGCGACCTCGAACTCGTAACCAATCGAGAGACCGGAGTAATCTGGTCACAATTGGAAGTAAGGGCGTGAGTGTAGGCCCGCCGGGTAACACTCCTGGCTATCTCGCGGTTAAGGCGTTGGCCTCTTACGGGCTTGTGGCGTAGCTAGACGGTGGACTGTTTTGTCCTCAAGTCTTCTGCGCTCACTCCAGGGAGATAGAACGACTAATCGGTAAAACTTCCTGAGGTGACGGGCTCGCCCGCTGTAGTCGAGAACCCTAGTTGTCGGGAAAGTGTTGGGGTGATACAGAGGTTTTTTTAACTTATGTGTCATTATGTGCCTTACACTGCCCGTTCTTGCATCTAAGATAAACATTATGTGCCTTACTCTACCATTATCTACATCTAAGATAAACTCGATATTCCGATTTTTTTCACTATTATCGCTGTCAACTTCGAGACTATACTCATCCGTCGGGCGTTGATTGTTCTCTTGACGATATATTTTCGCAAGATCGCTTTGGATATTCTCTACCTTCATGTCATTAGTAATGTTTATTTACAACAGTCTTGAAACGCGTCGATATATTTCACTTATTATATTTGCATATAAATTAATTCAAGGAACTATTTATTTGCCAGAGATACTATGTAAGTTTGAATTGTACATACCGGTAAATTACACAGCGAGGAGATCGCATCTATTGTTTAATGTGCCGTACCACCGCACAAATATTTTTGTAGACAAGTGGGAATGGTTATAGCTCTTCTTAATTCCTTACCCTCAGAAATAGATATCTTTTGTATATCCCTTTGGCAACTAAAAAGGCAACTCCCTGCTATCTCATGTTTATCATAATCTGTCTTTTATTTAGTTTTATATTTTTATCTTTTTTTCTTGTTCAATGTTAGCATTAATTTAGTCATTTATTTTTAGACTTACACTCTAGCTTTAATATTCAAGGGCGAATGGATTCATCTGTAATGCCCTTGAATACTATTTGAAACTAAAAAATAATAATAATTTAGGGTAGATGTTATCTTTTTAAGGAAAGAACTTTCCAATATAGAAACGATACATATAATACGAAATAATAACTTTTTCATTTTAAGTTAAACAGTTATTGTATTTGATCAATACTGTTTAGAAATTTTGTATGTGTAAGTGTATTAGACATTATAATTTTGTATTAGACACACAGTAATCTACCAATATTGTATAATATTTACCTAGATATTATTACCTATTTTTGTATATTAAAAGTAGGTATAATGTCTTGTTTAAGGGACATTTTAAATCTTTCTAATATGTAGGTACCTTACCTAGGTATGTATTCATTATTTCATTTTAAGTGTTTCAAATAAATTTATTTTTGTGAAACTGAGTGGATCATTTTTGCGCGCCTAATTTTGTGTATTTCGTTAGGTCATGTGCGCTTTTTCTTGAGTTTTGGGTATTTGTGTGAGCGAATTGAATTTTTCCGATTGGCAACACTGTATGTATAAAACTGAGACCATAGATTGACTAATATGTCATAACGGAGATCTTCGTGAAATCAAAAAGGTAGTTGATATGGTTAGATAAATAAATAAAATATGACGAATAGCTGATACCTCGGCTCCAGAACCCATGGGCGCCTTTTGTCAACTGGACTGCGGAGAATCACTTCACATAGGTGCTCATAAGGAAATTGCAAATAATTACCTAATCGCGAATACGCGGAGATTTCGTAAGCGGCGTCTCAGATCCGGGTGCAAAAAGACTTGTCCGAATATGTTTACCGATTTCACTGTATGAATTATAGAAAATGCAACAGAAAGTGCTCTGTCCTGCGGCCGACTCACTTATCTACACGATATACTATACGACATTACTACTACGAGCAAATGAGTAAGAGACGGTACAGGCAAGGATTTCATTGCAATGCAAAATCGCGAGTGGGAGAGAGGGGAGAGAGAAAGAGAGAGAGAGTACTCACTTGGCTATGGCATGCATGGCTTTTACTTTCTGCCGATATCAGCGTTACATATCAATTCGTACAAACAAGGTACAAAACGTTAGGAATCCTTTGAGACGTTTTGGTCATTAGCAGAAACAAAACAACTGCGTTATACTAATAAATACGGGATAAGATTCTTATCTTATTATTTTTATTAAGATAAATAAATAATAAGATACATTATTTATTTATTTATTTATTTTCAGGAAAACCAACAGCTAATTATAATTTAACAATGCCGGAGTAACATAGCAGAGAGCCAATTAAAGGTTTTCACGTTTAAATAACGTTGTAGAAACATATGTGATCTTTCAATTAAAGCTATCGATTAAGAATGCATCAAAAATTATTCAACAATTAATGCTAAAAAATTCACTGTTCAGCCGCTGCCTAGCTGAGTTAACACTCGTACAGAATAGATCAAAGTCAAAGCGTTTAATCATGTCATTGAAATTGTCACTTGTTCGCCACAGAAATGCATTTTGCCTATAGTTGGTACCAGCATGAGGAACATGAAGAGCAGGGTTAAATCTATTGAGTTTGGAAGGAACATGGAGATTAATTTTATTTAGTAAGTCAGGACAGTTAATATTATTGGAGGTAATTTTTAGCAAAAAGGTTAAGTCCGCGGTTTCACGCCGCTTAATCAAGGGGAGGATATGAAATTTCTTGCATAAATTGAAATAGTTAGATGAGCTGTATGGGATTTTCAGACGGAAGCAGAGATATTTCACGAACTTCATTTGAATGCGCTCGATTCTGTTTATATATTTGTCATAACAAGGGTTCCATACTTGAGATGCATATTCCAAGATGCTTCTGACAAAAGTGCAGTAAAGGATCTTGAAAGTTTTAGCACGTACTATGCGTAATTCAAATATTTTTCTGTACTATGCGTATTTTTGCCTGTGGTAAGTTTTATGCCAATTTAATTATAGAATCGTGGTGCTGTAAAAATGCCTTTGAATGTAGTCCTTATTTACGAAAGCCCGTGTACAGTATGGTGATCTGTTAACCCAAACTCTCCGGCTATGGGGCAGCTTAGAATTCCCTTTCCCATTTTTGTATATTCCCATTTTTGTAAATTCAATACTTTAACAATATAATCTTTTATAGTAAAATTAATGACAGAAAATTAAAGCCAATTAATTAATTGCAGGACACTTTATGAAAACTCTGATAAATAAAAAACTACGCGCCTTGATAGAAAATCATCCGAAGATATCCATTTTTTCCCTAATGAGAGATACATTCGGATCAATATCGGATCAAAATAAATATCTTCATCAACGAACATCTCTCAACTACACATATTCTTCATTTGTATAGCGCTCAGCAGCCATGAACTACATTAATTTACCTACAGAAACATTAGGTTTTTTATTTTATTACACCTATAATTCATTCCGCATTTTATTCGTCACACTGCTTCTAGGCGTTATTGAAAAAACATTTTTTTCTCAAAATATTAAGTAACAATAACCCCCTTCCACCTTTTACCTTAACTTAGTTTATAAAAAAACATTGGACAGTCCAATAGAATGTAGTTTATAGTGTAATATATATCATTTACAAGTACTTTTTAATGCAATATTTATATAATTGTACGTTATTATTATTTATATAATAGTATTTTATAGCATATCACTTACAAGTACTTTATAGTATCATTTACAAGTACTTAATAGTGTTACATTTATCATTTCACATACATACATAAGTAGGTATTATTACTTACCTACCTGTAGTACCTATGTATCTATTATTTTATATATTACTAGGTATTGCCCGCGGCTTCGCTTCGCGTAAAGTTTCGAATCGATTTGTTAATCTAAGTAGGGTAGCGTTTATTTGCCTTTTTAGACGCTACCTTGAGATGTATATTATAGCGCAAGGCGTCCCCCTCAGATGCACGCTACCTATCTCGTAGACGTACGCATCTTGTTCCTCCCCACCCGCGCCCCCTTCCGCTGAACACTGACCTTGCTGGGCCAGCAGCCGCCGCCGCCCGTTAGGTATTCGAGGTGCTTGCACGCGTTACTAATTTCATGATATCTCTAAAACTACAACACCTAAAAACTTACAGTAAATAGCTACTTATATCTCTATTTAATACCCGCGATAATGGATCAATTTATTCTTATAAGGTTTCTTATTTTATTGTTAATGTCTTCAACAAACACTGCCTACTTATTTTTCTTATATTTTGAGTCATAAAAGCAGTTATTGTAGCTTAAATATAAAATTTAGGTATATAGAGTCGCCGACTTCTTTATAGATCTTCATGAGGTCGATGTTTTTGTCATATATTGTTTTCACACATGAGTAATATAAAACCCGTTCATCAGCGCACGACGATAAAGCAACTCACCAAGTTATTTTTCCCCGAATTGATTTACAAAATTTGTGATTTCGTATTGAAAACCATTATTTATTACAATAAAATATAACCTATCGCAATCGTCGATAATAAAGCTATCCACTAGTGAAGGAAATTTGAAATCAGATGAGTAGTTTCGGAGATTACTCCCTACATACAAACTTACAAACATTACTTCTTTATAATATCAGTATAGATAATATTATATGTATGTCTATATGTGTAACAGAGTATATATATATATATATATATATATATATATATATACATATATATATATATATATATATATATATATATATATATATATATATATATATATATATATATATATATATATATATATATATATATATATATATATATATATATATATATATATATATATATATATATATATATATATATATATATATATATATATATATATATATATATATATATATATATATATATATATATATATATACCTATATATATATATATATACATATATGTATTTACATTAAGTTGCTAAGTCGGTTAATTAGTTATTTTATTTGATATTACAACGGTTGGCTGTAAGAAATCATGAAACGAAAAGCCCGCCGTTTGTACTAATTAAAAACAAAATTGAAATTTTCGTTAACATTGTTGGTGTTTTGGGTACAATAAAAACTTCTTTTCTTTCTTCTTTCAATAAAGGTCTCTCTGACCTTGACGATATTTTAAACCTTCAACTATGCTTACTCAAGGCAGCATATGGAGTGGTTTGCTGATTCGATGATTAATCCCGGCTTACAGACCAACAGAAAAGGGACCTTTCTCTCTAAAAACGTTTAAACTCTAACCATTCTTCAAATATTCTGCAGATATACTGAAAACATTTTTCCTTTAGTTTTATAATAAAATGAAAATGTTCACCTGTAATCTTTTGCAATTATCACTTATGGTGGTTTCCCAAACGTCACATGTGCACTTGCAACCACATAATGCGATTGATTGCGCCCAGTTGTAACAATTTATGCCATTATTGCAAAATTACAGATAATTGGATTTCAGTAATTGTAAACAGTAATTGTGAACTAATTAATTTTACTTATTTATTTAAGAATTAATTACTATAAAACATTGTTTTTGCTTATAAAAATAACAGGAACCGAATGGCAAAACCTTAACCTTTTGCTTATTTGATTCTGTCACCTAACTGGGACTAGCCCGTTAAGAATGGACAGGACTCTGCTCAGCGAAACTATGGCTTTGATCATTTTTCAGTAATAATCCAGAACTCGACACGGAATAGAACTTTATACGTTGGGCAGCAGCAGTACTTAAATGCTAATGCTCATATCGGCCGTGTTTAATTTTAATTTTAATTTTAATTATATATATTTTTTTTTATTGATATGATTATTAGTGATACTTGTGCACTTGTAAATGAATTGTTAAATTAAATAAATAAATAAATAAATAAAATACACATAAACGCAATGAAAAACATGCACGGTTTTTTAGAGAATAAAGTTCTTTGTGAAAACAAAATTCAATAGACGGAAGCTCCGTTACGGTTGACACGTGTTATCTCTATAAACATCAAGTGCTTAAAGACGATTGCGCATTTTGCGAGTCAGACGACGGAACTTGGCTAAAACCCGTCACGTCTTCCGCTAGGCAATCGCACTTTAGCGGGGCTTCACGTGATGCGGCTTTCTGAATGTGGCGTCGCAGGGCTGCGTGCCCTACGGCAGGTATCTTTTGACGACCGCGCGCCACTCGTGACGCTGTATATAGCCTCGCGCCGATCGCCGCCGCCGCACGCAGTCGGTCCCAACATCTTCTACGCTCACCTCACGGGAGACAGAATGAACACATATCGTTAAAACTTCCTGAGGTGACGGGTTCGCCCGTTGTATTTGACAACGCGTCATGGCATTGAGCAAGCTAATGCCGTATATAATAATTAGTAAAACTGAAGCAGAGCTTCTAAATTTTTGCAAGTCTAATCGGGAAGGATGCGAGAAAGAAACTTCTCGCAGTTTGAGGCACGCGTAGACGAAATAGCAGTCATGTCACAGAAGAGGAGGCAGCAGCCGAGCCACCTAGGC